>OY735276.1:6723783-6903498 GCA_963457715.1 Argyresthia albistria | reverse complement strand
GATGTGGATGATTCTCCGGAAGCGAAAATAGTTGAAACGAATGGTGTCAAAGAAGAAATTAAAGAAACTTCAGTGGTTGAGATTGGAAAAGCTAAAGAGATTCAGAATGTTAGCCCGAAACCAGTGGTGATAAAATCCGCACCCAAACAGGCGAAAGCCCAAAACAATCAAGAACTATCTCGCCAAGCTAAAGATACCATAGCCAAATTAAATGTGATGGAATGTGCTTTCCTAGAAAAGCAATTGATCGAAAATGCTGCCAAAAATGATAATATGATAAATCAAGATATCGCTGCAAATCCTTCAGAAATTACAACAAAAGTCGATGAAATCAAGTCTTCTGCAGTTGAGAAAGTCGAAAAAGACGGAGTCTCACCTACAAAATCGGAGGACAATTTTGCTGATGTCTCCAATGAGAGTTCACCTGTCGAAGATAAGATCAATACATCAGGCGATTACAATGTTGAAAAGTCTTCCCCAGAAATTAAAGTCGTTGCAAATAATTCTAACATTGTTGAAGTGAAGATCAACAAAACTGTAGAAGTCAATGGTTCTACATCAGATATAGAATCAAAGATAAGCGAGGATCAGGCTAAACAGACGGAAACAGTTGATGAAACCTCTAAAGACGACTTCAAAAAAGATCAAGATACCAAAAAAGCTGATCCTAAACCTGATGATGTGAAACAAAATACCAGACCAGCTTATTCACAAGCCGCAGCTAAACCGAAGCTTGTTACACCTAAAACTGAAGTCAAATTACCCGTTAAAACAACCCCTATCGTTAGAAGCAAAACTGTAGTCGAAATGCGTCCAAGCACAGTTCCAAAAACTCAAAAAACATTCCCAGCTAAAAGAAATCAAACCAACAACAAATGCAGCTACCCTTTCAATTTGACAACAGGACGGAAAAGTCTATTCGACAATAGTCCCATCATACCAATTCAGAATAGACCTGGTGTTCGAAAACCTGTTACACAAAATAGAAATGTTTTGATTGGGTCCGGAGACAGCAAGAATAAAGTCGATTCTACGAAGCCGAAAAGACCAGCCAATCTAGAACTTAACGAAAAGAGTGAGAATCCTGATAAGTCAAACCCTCATTTGGAACATATAAAGGATTACCAAGAGTATGGGTCATCGGAAACAATCGTCGGTCAAATAGACATGTCTAGAATTGAATCCAGCGAAAGTCTAAGGACTCTAGTTCCAGATGATCTATTAAGTGATATCGCAAATTCTATAGAAGTGTTAAATGTGGATGCGAACAAAAACGATAATGATGGATGGCTGACAGTGAAATCTAGAAGATTGAGCCGCGAATCTAAGAAGCAATCGAAATCGCACTGGTCCAATCGATTCCACCAACCATCTGCCACCACCAGTCTACCGACATTAAACATGATAGAATCGCCAAAACAAGAAACCAAACCTATCGTAGAACCATCGAAACAAGACCGAGCCAAATCCGAACAACCACAAAATCTTGAGCCAAAACCAGAAAAGATTGTTAAAGTAAGCCCTAAACCTAAGAGCGAAAAGTCCAAAGACACTTCTATGATCCGCCAAAAGTCTGACGTGACAGGACTCAAAACTCGCTCCGCAAGAAACAAGAACGTCTCCAGAAAAACCGAAAGAGTGAGGCAATCAAAAACCAAAGGTTCTGAATTGACCAAAAACCGCCTCCATTCCTCCCTCGAAAGCCTAACAGGGCTCTCCCGCTCACAAGAAAGCACAGAAGAACCTTTCGATTTCGACAAATGGAAAGCCGATTTCAAATCTTACTTCAAGTACTTAGACGACGACGAAATATCAGACCACAACGAGATCCTCAAATCAGCGGATCCGTCGGAGATGTCGGAGATTGCGGAGATGACGTCACAGATAGAGGAGAATGAGAGGAAGATCAGTTTGGCGTTGGACTTCCAGTCGGAGGTGGATCAGAGGAAGCTGTGTGAGGAGGAGGATCTGTTAAACCGACAGATCATGGCGCTGCAGCAGGGATCTGATGTGGATATGGATACGGAGACCGATGATACAGAGGTAAGATTTTTTTGGAGTACTTAGCAATAATAACTTTGTTATTATACAATCAAACTTTAGGACATACGCCGATACGATATTTTGAATCCATGTTAAGTTTTCTATAATCGAGGTGTTTATTTACATCTATTTTAAAGTGTATTTACGATGCGATTTGAATCCCAATATGGTTATTTGGTGGAAAAATATGGGAATTTATCATCCTGGTAAACGTCCATCTAAGGGATTTTATCGGGTGGTTTCCCAATCTATAGTCAGACAGAGAAGATCCTGGTGTAGCACTAGAAGCAACGTTTACCTGTATAATAAACGTTCACGTATCTCCCCAGACAGACGCAGAGATCCTATCCGTAGAGACAGCCCCTCAGTTCCGTTCGCCCATCCCGCCGCTGGGACCGTTGGCTGCTCGACTGGAAGACCAGTACGAGACGGCGTTAGCTGGCATGTCGTGGGCGGACAGAGTTGACACTCTTGTGATGTTGGAGGCGCTGGTGGCTAGAGATCCGGGTACGTAAATCCCGAATATTTCTTATCATTATACAGACAGGGTGTAACAGAAGGGTGTAGTCATATTTTAACGGGTTGTTAGGAAGACCATTCTGAGCAACTTCTACTATGAAACCGATTTGATCAGAGCAACTTTATTTTTCATTGCTCCATACTTTTTGGTCCGGGGGCGGTCAGCTGATTTGTATAGAGAAGTGAAAATTAAAGTTGCTCTGATAAAATCGGTTTCATAGTAAAAGTTGCTCAGAATGATGTCCCTAACAACCCCCTAAAATATGACTACACATTTCTGTTACACCCTGTATAAGGAATATTTGTATGTAACGATGTAAATGTAGTTTTGTAGTTCATAATTCATAATTTCTTTATTGTACACAACAAGTTGAAATGAAACAAAAGTAAATAAAAATATTGTACAAAGTCGAGCTTATCTCTAAAAAGATAATTGAAATTGATTATTTTTATTCTCCAACTTAAACCTATGTCACAGAAGAGATAATAGTACTCCGTACAGAACGGCCACTCCCTTCCCCGCGCTGATTCAGATACCGCACCCCACCCCTGGCGTCAAAAGATTGGTTAAAAGATCAATAGACAGGGCTGAACGCCGGATGAGTGACCACGCGTATACTTTAATATCGCTGCATTTGCCGCGCCACCAGCCCTAGCAAAGTTTACGCACACATTTGCACTTATACAAACATCATTTGTTTATGTAGTAGTAATAGGTGATTATTTTACGAGCGTTCTATGGAGTGTCCGAGGTGTGCCTATGTAGTGAAACCTATGTACATATCATTGAGGTATCAAGGTCTAGTGATAGGTATGATGATGCATTGGTTGAACATTGAACATCCAACTCCTAAACTAGTGTTACCTGTATCTTAGGAGTTGGGGCTCTCTCTTAATAGTAATAGTAGTAGTAGTAGTACTCTCTCTGTAGTTTTGTAGACTGTAGTTGTAGTGTTCGATGTTCCAATATAGGGGTTTTTGGGGGTAAAAATCGATCTAGCTATGTCTCGTAACTGAAAAATCGCATTTTGCCGAGTTTCCGTGCTTTTCTTTTCACCGCGCAATGGGATCGGCAATTTCACTTTAGTACAACGAAAATAAGGCATAAATTCAAATCAAAACGTTAGTTACCGAATTATTATCATTAAAAATAAATCTGCCCACCATGCGGGAGGTCCCGGGTTCGAAGGGCTAAAAAAAACCCCAGGTCTTGGATGTTTACATGACTGTTTGTGATGCCGCTGTTTCTGGTTCCCGCGACACAGGGTATCCTGGTGTGGGGCCAGAAGCAATGTAGGTATGTGCCTGTATGTAAATGTAAATGCCTTGGTATATTTTTTCAGGGCGCGCGCAGCAGTTACATGCTAAATTGTCGCAGGGCATCAAGAGACGAGGCAGCTTCCAGGATGCACTGAGAAGGTAACTCGTTAACGGATGCGGTTTTGGTCACATTGCCAACCGAGTATGATTGAGAATTGATTGATTAATAAAGTAGGTACTCACAACTTTAATCCTCCAACCGTTTGGGAACGATATACCTGGAATATTCACCTGTAAATCGGGGCAGGTTTCCAGGAATAATCCTGTTTATTTATTATTTCCTAGAATATTTCCATTTATTTTCATATTCATATTCTTTATTGCACAGAAACATAAAAAAAATACATTTACAAGAAATATTATACTCAAAGGCGAGCTTATCTCTAAAGAGAGATTTATACCAGCCAACCTAGGCAGGACAGGAATGTGGATGCATGAGGACAGTCCGAGTCCTATTTCTTAGTTTCCTCGAATATTCCCAATTAAGGATACATTCCCTGTATTATTTTTAGTATATTCACGGGAGTATTCTGATGTTTGGGAACATTACCAGTTTAAGTAATATTTCCTAGAATATTAATGTTTTCCTATTTACATAAATAAATAAATAAATAAATACATTCATTCCCCTTTGACGTTATGGCGGTGTTTTGTGGTCCGCGTGCCGCGAGCCTGACTTCACCAGCAGTTAGGGGTCACTTAGCTCTTTTTCTTAGCTGTCTAGCGACTGTTTCGGAGGCCGGCCTCTTTAATTTAGGGGGTCCCTAGTAGTTAAAATGACCCTTATACTTAGGTGAAAGCGAAACAACCGGTAGGTGGCCCCTGAAAGGATATAAAGTGTTCCCTAAAGATAGGGGTTGTTGGTGCAATCGGCCATTAGGTATTTTTTTATTTTGTTTTGATTTGTCGATGTGATGTCAAAGCAATAAAAATAACAATAATGTAAACAGGTAATGCCAGTTACGAAACATATCCATTAGAAATTTTGAATGGGATTTAAAAACAATAGAAGCATTGAATATTGATTTTACCTAATTACATACAATGCAGAACAGAAAAAAATATATACAAAGGTAGTGTCGGTGTGTACATGACGGTGTATGTGTGTGTGTGTGAGGGTGTGTACGTAGTATCCAAATACATAATACGATACAATTGTGTGCAGATTGCAAGTGAAGCAGGAGCGAGCAGAGCAACACAGGCTGGACTTGCAAACCGAGAGGACTAAACGGATACACTCACTGCTAACAAGGGTTGAAGAAGTCAAGGTAAGATACGCTACATGACCGCTCCCGCCCCGCTATCAAACCGCCCATGATGTGCGTAGCCATGGCCGTGGGGGGCAATGCTACTAAAATAAGCGTTCCATTAGCAATTTGCAACGCCGCGAGAATGCCTCAACAATGCCTTGAGAATAGTGGTGGTTAATATAACGTAAAGCCGTTTAAAGCAGCACGTTATTCACTTGTAACGAAAAGCGTGTGCTATTAATCGAATCAGATAGAGCTACGTTATCACAACGAAACGGACCGACGCTGTACGCGCTGCGCTGCCAGCGCCATGCGCGCTGCGCTGCTAGCGCCAGCGGACTTTTTGTAGCATTACGTTAAAAAAAGCACAGCGCACTGCGCTGCTAGCGCCAGCGAACTTTTTGTAGCATAACGTTAAAAAAGCACAGCGCAGCGTGATCAGTCGACCGGTTACTCGCGACCGCGCTGGACGTTGAGTGATTTCGCGCGCTTTCTCGAAAACATTCACAATGCGTTCGACGCGTTCGTTTCGATAACTTAGCGTGTAAATTAGCAGGCTAAAAAAAATAGCTTATTCCATTTAGCCTGTTATCAAAAATTAGCCGTTATGACCACCACTACTTGAGAATACTGGTTACCGGCATACCGAATGACGCCATTTCGGGCATTAAAGAAGAGGTCGACATCCAATTGTAATGCGTTTCCCAGTGCAGCATACTGGTGATTCTGTGCGCGAATCGCATGACAATAGCTGCAGCGAGAGCTCAAAATGCCTGTTTCGGCTTGCCGACCGCGCCGAGACGTGCCGCCCGGCTACAAAGAACAGCTATTATGCAACCTCGCTACTGCAATGCAAAAATAATGCATGTTTCTGATCCCACTAACTAATTGAATGTAAAATAATAAACGTAATCAAAAATCAATACTGGTCTTGCCTGATAAATCAGACGCCACATATTTTAACCTATGTTTATTTTTATTTTTTATTTTTTTTAAGCATGGGATATTTACTTGTAAGCATGTTTATAAACGAAATCATTATGAGAGGAACTGGCTCTTAAAACACAGGTCATAACCTAGTTTAGTAGCCAGGGCCGTTCATTCATTTTGTGTTTATGATTTATGTTAAATAAAATCATTTCATTTCATTTCTTTTCACTTTATTTCAATGGTTCAACTGAACATCGTGCAACAAAATGTAGGAATGGAAACGCCCACTGTTTGTTATTTTGATATTACGAAACTTGGTAAGTAAGTATGAAGTTCAGATGACAATACAATAATATGCTACCTTAAATATTTTATCTTTTCAGGTGGCAAAGAATCAGCTGATTGAGGAGAAGCGTCTCCGAATGGACCGGAGACTGCAAAAAGCGGCGGAAAACAGAGACCAGCACCTTAAGGTTACTAGCTTGCCTGTCTATGGCACTTTAGCCCTCAAATAGGCGACTTCTCTTCAAAAAGACGAACTCTAACTTGTGGTGGTGTTACGGTCGAGGCTGTGCATCCCAAGCGAAAGGGACCGGGTTCGAAACACGGAGACGAAAAAAATCCTAGTTCTTGATGTGATGTTACTGTCTCTGGTTCCCACGACACAGGGTATCCTAGTGTGGGGCCAAATATTATGTACGTTCAATTTTCCTTTTGTCCCTCCTACCTACGAGAAATCCTTTTTCTGGTGTAGGGTATCAAATCAATATGGTAATGCCAATCCCACCACAGGACCGCGTCCGCAAAGCCCACGACGAAGAAGAGAAGCTGCGAGAGATCGCGTTCATCAAGCAGCTGGAGGCGGAGAACAGACGTCACGACTTCCTGGCACACTGTCGAGCTCACACTACGAGGCTGCGGCAAGTGAGGAGAGACAGACTGTGCAAGCTGGTAAGTTACTGAAACACTGGAAGAGAAGCTGCGAGAGATCGCGTTCATCAAGCAGCTGGAGGCGGAGAACAGACGTCACGACTTCCTGGCACACTGTCGAGCTCACACTACGAGGCTGCGGCAAGTGAGGAGAGACAGACTGTGCAAGCTGGTAAGTTACTGAAACACTGGAAGAGAAGCTGCGAGAGATCGCGTTCATCAAGCAGCTGGAGGCGGAGAACAGACGTCACGACTTCCTGGCACACTGTCGAGCTCACACTACGAGGCTGCGGCAAGTGAGGAGAGACAGACTGTGCAAGCTGGTAAGTTACTGAAACACTGGAAGAGAAGCTGCGAGAGATCGCGTTCATCAAGCAGCTGGAGGCGGAGAACAGACGTCACGACTTCCTGGCACACTGTCGAGCTCACACTACGAGGCTGCGGCAAGTGAGGAGAGACAGACTGTGCAAGCTGGTAAGTTACTGAAACACTGGAAGAGAAGCTGCGAGAGATCGCGTTCATCAAGCAGCTGGAGGCGGAGAACAGACGTCACGACTTCCTGGCACACTGTCGAGCTCACACTACGAGGCTGCGGCAAGTGAGGAGAGACAGACTGTGCAAGCTGGTAAGTTACTGAAACACTGGAAGAGAAGCTGCGAGAGATCGCGTTCATCAAGCAGCTGGAGGCGGAGAACAGACGTCACGACTTCCTGGCACACTGTCGAGCTCACACTACGAGGCTGCGGCAAGTGAGGAGAGACAGACTGTGCAAGCTGGTAAGTTACTGAAACACTGGAAGAGAAGCTGCGAGAGATCGCGTTCATCAAGCAGCTGGAGGCGGAGAACAGACGTCACGACTTCCTGGCACACTGTCGAGCTCACACTACGAGGCTGCGGCAAGTGAGGAGAGACAGACTGTGCAAGCTGGTAAGTTACTGAAACACTGGAAGAGAAGCTGCGAGAGATCGCGTTCATCAAGCAGCTGGAGGCGGAGAACAGACGTCACGACTTCCTGGCACACTGTCGAGCTCACACTACGAGGCTGCGGCAAGTGAGGAGAGACAGACTGTGCAAGCTGGTAAGTTACTGAAACACTGGAAGAGAAGCTGCGAGAGATCGCGTTCATCAAGCAGCTGGAGGCGGAGAACAGACGTCACGACTTCCTGGCACACTGTCGAGCTCACACTACGAGGCTGCGGCAAGTGAGGAGAGACAGACTGTGCAAGCTGGTAAGTTACTGAAACACTGGAAGAGAAGCTGCGAGAGATCGCGTTCATCAAGCAGCTGGAGGCGGAGAACAGACGTCACGACTTCCTGGCACACTGTCGAGCTCACACTACGAGGCTGCGGCAAGTGAGGAGAGACAGACTGTGCAAGCTGGTAAGTTACTGAAACACTGGAAGAGAAGCTGCGAGAGATCGCGTTCATCAAGCAGCTGGAGGCGGAGAACAGACGTCACGACTTCCTGGCACACTGTCGAGCTCACACTACGAGGCTGCGGCAAGTGAGGAGAGACAGACTGTGCAAGCTGGTAAGTTACTGAAACACTGGAAGAGAAGCTGCGAGAGATCGCGTTCATCAAGCAGCTGGAGGCGGAGAACAGACGTCACGACTTCCTGGCACACTGTCGAGCTCACACTACGAGGCTGCGGCAAGTGAGGAGAGACAGACTGTGCAAGCTGGTAAGTTACTGAAACACTGGAAGAGAAGCTGCGAGAGATCGCGTTCATCAAGCAGCTGGAGGCGGAGAACAGACGTCACGACTTCCTGGCACACTGTCGAGCTCACACTACGAGGCTGCGGCAAGTGAGGAGAGACAGACTGTGCAAGCTGGTAAGTTACTGAAACACTGGAAGAGAAGCTGCGAGAGATCGCGTTCATCAAGCAGCTGGAGGCGGAGAACAGACGTCACGACTTCCTGGCACACTGTCGAGCTCACACTACGAGGCTGCGGCAAGTGAGGAGAGACAGACTGTGCAAGCTGGTAAGTTACTGAAACACTGGAAGAGAAGCTGCGAGAGATCGCGTTCATCAAGCAGCTGGAGGCGGAGAACAGACGTCACGACTTCCTGGCACACTGTCGAGCTCACACTACGAGGCTGCGGCAAGTGAGGAGAGACAGACTGTGCAAGCTGGTAAGTTACTGAAACACTGGAAGAGAAGCTGCGAGAGATCGCGTTCATCAAGCAGCTGGAGGCGGAGAACAGACGTCACGACTTCCTGGCACACTGTCGAGCTCACACTACGAGGCTGCGGCAAGTGAGGAGAGACAGACTGTGCAAGCTGGTAAGTTACTGAAACACTGGAAGAGAAGCTGCGAGAGATCGCGTTCATCAAGCAGCTGGAGGCGGAGAACAGACGTCACGACTTCCTGGCACACTGTCGAGCTCACACTACGAGGCTGCGGCAAGTGAGGAGAGACAGACTGTGCAAGCTGGTAAGTTACTGAAACACTGGAAGAGAAGCTGCGAGAGATCGCGTTCATCAAGCAGCTGGAGGCGGAGAACAGACGTCACGACTTCCTGGCACACTGTCGAGCTCACACTACGAGGCTGCGGCAAGTGAGGAGAGACAGACTGTGCAAGCTGGTAAGTTACTGAAACACTGGAAGAGAAGCTGCGAGAGATCGCGTTCATCAAGCAGCTGGAGGCGGAGAACAGACGTCACGACTTCCTGGCACACTGTCGAGCTCACACTACGAGGCTGCGGCAAGTGAGGAGAGACAGACTGTGCAAGCTGGTAAGTTACTGAAACACTGGAAGAGAAGCTGCGAGAGATCGCGTTCATCAAGCAGCTGGAGGCGGAGAACAGACGTCACGACTTCCTGGCACACTGTCGAGCTCACACTACGAGGCTGCGGCAAGTGAGGAGAGACAGACTGTGCAAGCTGGTAAGTTACTGAAACACTGGAAGAGAAGCTGCGAGAGATCGCGTTCATCAAGCAGCTGGAGGCGGAGAACAGACGTCACGACTTCCTGGCACACTGTCGAGCTCACACTACGAGGCTGCGGCAAGTGAGGAGAGACAGACTGTGCAAGCTGGTAAGTTACTGAAACACTGGAAGAGAAGCTGCGAGAGATCGCGTTCATCAAGCAGCTGGAGGCGGAGAACAGACGTCACGACTTCCTGGCACACTGTCGAGCTCACACTACGAGGCTGCGGCAAGTGAGGAGAGACAGACTGTGCAAGCTGGTAAGTTACTGAAACACTGGAAGAGAAGCTGCGAGAGATCGCGTTCATCAAGCAGCTGGAGGCGGAGAACAGACGTCACGACTTCCTGGCACACTGTCGAGCTCACACTACGAGGCTGCGGCAAGTGAGGAGAGACAGACTGTGCAAGCTGGTAAGTTACTGAAACACTGGAAGAGAAGCTGCGAGAGATCGCGTTCATCAAGCAGCTGGAGGCGGAGAACAGACGTCACGACTTCCTGGCACACTGTCGAGCTCACACTACGAGGCTGCGGCAAGTGAGGAGAGACAGACTGTGCAAGCTGGTAAGTTACTGAAACACTGGAAGAGAAGCTGCGAGAGATCGCGTTCATCAAGCAGCTGGAGGCGGAGAACAGACGTCACGACTTCCTGGCACACTGTCGAGCTCACACTACGAGGCTGCGGCAAGTGAGGAGAGACAGACTGTGCAAGCTGGTAAGTTACTGAAACACTGGAAGAGAAGCTGCGAGAGATCGCGTTCATCAAGCAGCTGGAGGCGGAGAACAGACGTCACGACTTCCTGGCACACTGTCGAGCTCACACTACGAGGCTGCGGCAAGTGAGGAGAGACAGACTGTGCAAGCTGGTAAGTTACTGAAACACTGGAAGAGAAGCTGCGAGAGATCGCGTTCATCAAGCAGCTGGAGGCGGAGAACAGACGTCACGACTTCCTGGCACACTGTCGAGCTCACACTACGAGGCTGCGGCAAGTGAGGAGAGACAGACTGTGCAAGCTGGTAAGTTACTGAAACACTGGAAGAGAAGCTGCGAGAGATCGCGTTCATCAAGCAGCTGGAGGCGGAGAACAGACGTCACGACTTCCTGGCACACTGTCGAGCTCACACTACGAGGCTGCGGCAAGTGAGGAGAGACAGACTGTGCAAGCTGGTAAGTTACTGAAACACTGGAAGAGAAGCTGCGAGAGATCGCGTTCATCAAGCAGCTGGAGGCGGAGAACAGACGTCACGACTTCCTGGCACACTGTCGAGCTCACACTACGAGGCTGCGGCAAGTGAGGAGAGACAGACTGTGCAAGCTGGTAAGTTACTGAAACACTGGAAGAGAAGCTGCGAGAGATCGCGTTCATCAAGCAGCTGGAGGCGGAGAACAGACGTCACGACTTCCTGGCACACTGTCGAGCTCACACTACGAGGCTGCGGCAAGTGAGGAGAGACAGACTGTGCAAGCTGGTAAGTTACTGAAACACTGGAAGAGAAGCTGCGAGAGATCGCGTTCATCAAGCAGCTGGAGGCGGAGAACAGACGTCACGACTTCCTGGCACACTGTCGAGCTCACACTACGAGGCTGCGGCAAGTGAGGAGAGACAGACTGTGCAAGCTGGTAAGTTACTGAAACACTGGAAGAGAAGCTGCGAGAGATCGCGTTCATCAAGCAGCTGGAGGCGGAGAACAGACGTCACGACTTCCTGGCACACTGTCGAGCTCACACTACGAGGCTGCGGCAAGTGAGGAGAGACAGACTGTGCAAGCTGGTAAGTTACTGAAACACTGGAAGAGAAGCTGCGAGAGATCGCGTTCATCAAGCAGCTGGAGGCGGAGAACAGACGTCACGACTTCCTGGCACACTGTCGAGCTCACACTACGAGGCTGCGGCAAGTGAGGAGAGACAGACTGTGCAAGCTGGTAAGTTACTGAAACACTGGAAGAGAAGCTGCGAGAGATCGCGTTCATCAAGCAGCTGGAGGCGGAGAACAGACGTCACGACTTCCTGGCACACTGTCGAGCTCACACTACGAGGCTGCGGCAAGTGAGGAGAGACAGACTGTGCAAGCTGGTAAGTTACTGAAACACTGGAAGAGAAGCTGCGAGAGATCGCGTTCATCAAGCAGCTGGAGGCGGAGAACAGACGTCACGACTTCCTGGCACACTGTCGAGCTCACACTACGAGGCTGCGGCAAGTGAGGAGAGACAGACTGTGCAAGCTGGTAAGTTACTGAAACACTGGAAGAGAAGCTGCGAGAGATCGCGTTCATCAAGCAGCTGGAGGCGGAGAACAGACGTCACGACTTCCTGGCACACTGTCGAGCTCACACTACGAGGCTGCGGCAAGTGAGGAGAGACAGACTGTGCAAGCTGGTAAGTTACTGAAACACTGGAAGAGAAGCTGCGAGAGATCGCGTTCATCAAGCAGCTGGAGGCGGAGAACAGACGTCACGACTTCCTGGCACACTGTCGAGCTCACACTACGAGGCTGCGGCAAGTGAGGAGAGACAGACTGTGCAAGCTGGTAAGTTACTGAAACACTGGAAGAGAAGCTGCGAGAGATCGCGTTCATCAAGCAGCTGGAGGCGGAGAACAGACGTCACGACTTCCTGGCACACTGTCGAGCTCACACTACGAGGCTGCGGCAAGTGAGGAGAGACAGACTGTGCAAGCTGGTAAGTTACTGAAACACTGGAAGAGAAGCTGCGAGAGATCGCGTTCATCAAGCAGCTGGAGGCGGAGAACAGACGTCACGACTTCCTGGCACACTGTCGAGCTCACACTACGAGGCTGCGGCAAGTGAGGAGAGACAGACTGTGCAAGCTGGTAAGTTACTGAAACACTGGAAGAGAAGCTGCGAGAGATCGCGTTCATCAAGCAGCTGGAGGCGGAGAACAGACGTCACGACTTCCTGGCACACTGTCGAGCTCACACTACGAGGCTGCGGCAAGTGAGGAGAGACAGACTGTGCAAGCTGGTAAGTTACTGAAACACTGGAAGAGAAGCTGCGAGAGATCGCGTTCATCAAGCAGCTGGAGGCGGAGAACAGACGTCACGACTTCCTGGCACACTGTCGAGCTCACACTACGAGGCTGCGGCAAGTGAGGAGAGACAGACTGTGCAAGCTGGTAAGTTACTGAAACACTGGAAGAGAAGCTGCGAGAGATCGCGTTCATCAAGCAGCTGGAGGCGGAGAACAGACGTCACGACTTCCTGGCACACTGTCGAGCTCACACTACGAGGCTGCGGCAAGTGAGGAGAGACAGACTGTGCAAGCTGGTAAGTTACTGAAACACTGGAAGAGAAGCTGCGAGAGATCGCGTTCATCAAGCAGCTGGAGGCGGAGAACAGACGTCACGACTTCCTGGCACACTGTCGAGCTCACACTACGAGGCTGCGGCAAGTGAGGAGAGACAGACTGTGCAAGCTGGTAAGTTACTGAAACACTGGAAGAGAAGCTGCGAGAGATCGCGTTCATCAAGCAGCTGGAGGCGGAGAACAGACGTCACGACTTCCTGGCACACTGTCGAGCTCACACTACGAGGCTGCGGCAAGTGAGGAGAGACAGACTGTGCAAGCTGGTAAGTTACTGAAACACTGGAAGAGAAGCTGCGAGAGATCGCGTTCATCAAGCAGCTGGAGGCGGAGAACAGACGTCACGACTTCCTGGCACACTGTCGAGCTCACACTACGAGGCTGCGGCAAGTGAGGAGAGACAGACTGTGCAAGCTGGTAAGTTACTGAAACACTGGAAGAGAAGCTGCGAGAGATCGCGTTCATCAAGCAGCTGGAGGCGGAGAACAGACGTCACGACTTCCTGGCACACTGTCGAGCTCACACTACGAGGCTGCGGCAAGTGAGGAGAGACAGACTGTGCAAGCTGGTAAGTTACTGAAACACTGGAAGAGAAGCTGCGAGAGATCGCGTTCATCAAGCAGCTGGAGGCGGAGAACAGACGTCACGACTTCCTGGCACACTGTCGAGCTCACACTACGAGGCTGCGGCAAGTGAGGAGAGACAGACTGTGCAAGCTGGTAAGTTACTGAAACACTGGAAGAGAAGCTGCGAGAGATCGCGTTCATCAAGCAGCTGGAGGCGGAGAACAGACGTCACGACTTCCTGGCACACTGTCGAGCTCACACTACGAGGCTGCGGCAAGTGAGGAGAGACAGACTGTGCAAGCTGGTAAGTTACTGAAACACTGGAAGAGAAGCTGCGAGAGATCGCGTTCATCAAGCAGCTGGAGGCGGAGAACAGACGTCACGACTTCCTGGCACACTGTCGAGCTCACACTACGAGGCTGCGGCAAGTGAGGAGAGACAGACTGTGCAAGCTGGTAAGTTACTGAAACACTGGAAGAGAAGCTGCGAGAGATCGCGTTCATCAAGCAGCTGGAGGCGGAGAACAGACGTCACGACTTCCTGGCACACTGTCGAGCTCACACTACGAGGCTGCGGCAAGTGAGGAGAGACAGACTGTGCAAGCTGGTAAGTTACTGAAACACTGGAAGAGAAGCTGCGAGAGATCGCGTTCATCAAGCAGCTGGAGGCGGAGAACAGACGTCACGACTTCCTGGCACACTGTCGAGCTCACACTACGAGGCTGCGGCAAGTGAGGAGAGACAGACTGTGCAAGCTGGTAAGTTACTGAAACACTGGAAGAGAAGCTGCGAGAGATCGCGTTCATCAAGCAGCTGGAGGCGGAGAACAGACGTCACGACTTCCTGGCACACTGTCGAGCTCACACTACGAGGCTGCGGCAAGTGAGGAGAGACAGACTGTGCAAGCTGGTAAGTTACTGAAACACTGGAAGAGAAGCTGCGAGAGATCGCGTTCATCAAGCAGCTGGAGGCGGAGAACAGACGTCACGACTTCCTGGCACACTGTCGAGCTCACACTACGAGGCTGCGGCAAGTGAGGAGAGACAGACTGTGCAAGCTGGTAAGTTACTGAAACACTGGAAGAGAAGCTGCGAGAGATCGCGTTCATCAAGCAGCTGGAGGCGGAGAACAGACGTCACGACTTCCTGGCACACTGTCGAGCTCACACTACGAGGCTGCGGCAAGTGAGGAGAGACAGACTGTGCAAGCTGGTAAGTTACTGAAACACTGGAAGAGAAGCTGCGAGAGATCGCGTTCATCAAGCAGCTGGAGGCGGAGAACAGACGTCACGACTTCCTGGCACACTGTCGAGCTCACACTACGAGGCTGCGGCAAGTGAGGAGAGACAGACTGTGCAAGCTGGTAAGTTACTGAAACACTGGAAGAGAAGCTGCGAGAGATCGCGTTCATCAAGCAGCTGGAGGCGGAGAACAGACGTCACGACTTCCTGGCACACTGTCGAGCTCACACTACGAGGCTGCGGCAAGTGAGGAGAGACAGACTGTGCAAGCTGGTAAGTTACTGAAACACTGGAAGAGAAGCTGCGAGAGATCGCGTTCATCAAGCAGCTGGAGGCGGAGAACAGACGTCACGACTTCCTGGCACACTGTCGAGCTCACACTACGAGGCTGCGGCAAGTGAGGAGAGACAGACTGTGCAAGCTGGTAAGTTACTGAAACACTGGAAGAGAAGCTGCGAGAGATCGCGTTCATCAAGCAGCTGGAGGCGGAGAACAGACGTCACGACTTCCTGGCACACTGTCGAGCTCACACTACGAGGCTGCGGCAAGTGAGGAGAGACAGACTGTGCAAGCTGGTAAGTTACTGAAACACTGGAAGAGAAGCTGCGAGAGATCGCGTTCATCAAGCAGCTGGAGGCGGAGAACAGACGTCACGACTTCCTGGCACACTGTCGAGCTCACACTACGAGGCTGCGGCAAGTGAGGAGAGACAGACTGTGCAAGCTGGTAAGTTACTGAAACACTGGAAGAGAAGCTGCGAGAGATCGCGTTCATCAAGCAGCTGGAGGCGGAGAACAGACGTCACGACTTCCTGGCACACTGTCGAGCTCACACTACGAGGCTGCGGCAAGTGAGGAGAGACAGACTGTGCAAGCTGGTAAGTTACTGAAACACTGGAAGAGAAGCTGCGAGAGATCGCGTTCATCAAGCAGCTGGAGGCGGAGAACAGACGTCACGACTTCCTGGCACACTGTCGAGCTCACACTACGAGGCTGCGGCAAGTGAGGAGAGACAGACTGTGCAAGCTGGTAAGTTACTGAAACACTGGAAGAGAAGCTGCGAGAGATCGCGTTCATCAAGCAGCTGGAGGCGGAGAACAGACGTCACGACTTCCTGGCACACTGTCGAGCTCACACTACGAGGCTGCGGCAAGTGAGGAGAGACAGACTGTGCAAGCTGGTAAGTTACTGAAACACTGGAAGAGAAGCTGCGAGAGATCGCGTTCATCAAGCAGCTGGAGGCGGAGAACAGACGTCACGACTTCCTGGCACACTGTCGAGCTCACACTACGAGGCTGCGGCAAGTGAGGAGAGACAGACTGTGCAAGCTGGTAAGTTACTGAAACACTGGAAGAGAAGCTGCGAGAGATCGCGTTCATCAAGCAGCTGGAGGCGGAGAACAGACGTCACGACTTCCTGGCACACTGTCGAGCTCACACTACGAGGCTGCGGCAAGTGAGGAGAGACAGACTGTGCAAGCTGGTAAGTTACTGAAACACTGGAAGAGAAGCTGCGAGAGATCGCGTTCATCAAGCAGCTGGAGGCGGAGAACAGACGTCACGACTTCCTGGCACACTGTCGAGCTCACACTACGAGGCTGCGGCAAGTGAGGAGAGACAGACTGTGCAAGCTGGTAAGTTACTGAAACACTGGAAGAGAAGCTGCGAGAGATCGCGTTCATCAAGCAGCTGGAGGCGGAGAACAGACGTCACGACTTCCTGGCACACTGTCGAGCTCACACTACGAGGCTGCGGCAAGTGAGGAGAGACAGACTGTGCAAGCTGGTAAGTTACTGAAACACTGGAAGAGAAGCTGCGAGAGATCGCGTTCATCAAGCAGCTGGAGGCGGAGAACAGACGTCACGACTTCCTGGCACACTGTCGAGCTCACACTACGAGGCTGCGGCAAGTGAGGAGAGACAGACTGTGCAAGCTGGTAAGTTACTGAAACACTGGAAGAGAAGCTGCGAGAGATCGCGTTCATCAAGCAGCTGGAGGCGGAGAACAGACGTCACGACTTCCTGGCACACTGTCGAGCTCACACTACGAGGCTGCGGCAAGTGAGGAGAGACAGACTGTGCAAGCTGGTAAGTTACTGAAACACTGGAAGAGAAGCTGCGAGAGATCGCGTTCATCAAGCAGCTGGAGGCGGAGAACAGACGTCACGACTTCCTGGCACACTGTCGAGCTCACACTACGAGGCTGCGGCAAGTGAGGAGAGACAGACTGTGCAAGCTGGTAAGTTACTGAAACACTGGAAGAGAAGCTGCGAGAGATCGCGTTCATCAAGCAGCTGGAGGCGGAGAACAGACGTCACGACTTCCTGGCACACTGTCGAGCTCACACTACGAGGCTGCGGCAAGTGAGGAGAGACAGACTGTGCAAGCTGGTAAGTTACTGAAACACTGGAAGAGAAGCTGCGAGAGATCGCGTTCATCAAGCAGCTGGAGGCGGAGAACAGACGTCACGACTTCCTGGCACACTGTCGAGCTCACACTACGAGGCTGCGGCAAGTGAGGAGAGACAGACTGTGCAAGCTGGTAAGTTACTGAAACACTGGAAGAGAAGCTGCGAGAGATCGCGTTCATCAAGCAGCTGGAGGCGGAGAACAGACGTCACGACTTCCTGGCACACTGTCGAGCTCACACTACGAGGCTGCGGCAAGTGAGGAGAGACAGACTGTGCAAGCTGGTAAGTTACTGAAATGATATGAAATTTGTTTATTGACAGATAACATGGTTTACACAGATTCTACTTACTAAAATAAGGAGATACTTAATTAGGAACAATTTTCGTAAAATAGGAGGGATCAGTGACAACCAACTAGTGAAAACAGTGTGTCTCGGTTGTCAAATGGTGCTCAATAAATTACATGTAAGGGATGAGCAACTTACTTCTCAAGTAGATTTGTTTGATGCTAGGTACTGAGCCAAAAAACAAAAATTATGGATATAGAATTTGGAAAAAATAGGAAAAATAGGAATGTTGTGTAGGAATGTAAAGAGTGTGGCTGCTCTTCCGAAACGGTAGGATGTAATTGTTGAAAAGCAGGGTGAGTGGTTGAGGTGTTGAGTTGTGTCTGCACAAAACTAATGAAAGTTAAATGCAGGGTGTGTGATTGTATGATAGTGTGTTTTGTGATTGATGTAAAAACAAGCAAATTGTAACTATGATTTAAGTAGACATTCGGATTCTTCATAGCAGAGAGTTTGTAACCACTTCGTTAAGTGAGTTTTGCAGATGTTCTTATTAAGGGGATAAATATTGAGAATTCGATTGATGTTGTTGCTGTACTGTTGTTGTACTGAAACACTTACGCCCGCCGCACATGCAAACACTCGCATTGGAATAGGGTATTATTGCTTTTGTGGAAACTTTTGAAAAAAAATTTAGACCGTGATAAATGAGGAGAAATTTTATTTCAATTTTGTGAAACCGATAAATGCCTTAAAATCATTAATTAATTTACGATAGTGTATTGTCGCGCGGAAACGCTAGCCGCCATTATGATTCGCTCGTGACGTCACTCCGTTAGTACTAATTTTCGTGGAATGGTTACTATCGGATGACATCAAGTCGGAATCAAAATGGCGAATGGCGTTTTAGTCAAATGACGGACTGAGTAGGAAACACGACTTTTCAAATTGAATTATAAAACATTGCATTTTTATGGATTATATCGACGATTCTCGTTTAGCGTTTTGGGTATCTACCTCGGACATGCATTCATAGATTTATTCTTACATGGGCAATAATACCGTATTATCTAAACAAATACATTTCCGTCCGCCATTTTGTTTGTCTTCAGGAACAGAAGCAAGCCCGCGAGGCGGCGGTCGGCGCGCGCCGCCAAGCGATCGAGGAAGCGAGACGGCTGCACGTCGAGACGTTGCTGGAGCGCAGGAAGGAGCGAGACGCGAGAGTCGAGGAGCTGAAGGAGCTGAAGCGGCAGGAGAGGGATGACGCTGCGAGGGAGAAGGTGACAGATTCGTTTTTTTTTACAACGGGTTAGGCTATGGTCTGTAGTCTTCTTCTAACGATTTTTTTTGTACTTTAGTGACTCGAATACTTTAATACTTAATTACTCGAATGCTTGAATACTTGGATAATTGGATATCACTACTACTTGATTAGGTACTTAAATAATTGAATACTTAATTACTTTAATACTTAAATACTTGAATAATTGAATACTCGAATGCTTGAATACTTGGATAATTGAATACTTGACTACTTGATTAGGTACTGGAATACTTGAAAGCTTGAATACTTGGATAATTGAATACTTAATTAGTTAATTACTTTAATACTTAAATACTTCAATACTTGAATAATTCAAGACTTGAACGTTTGAACAATCGAACCTCCCCCTCCCCTCACCCCTGCAGGCGGAAGGCGTCAAGTCGCGGCTGTCCGCGCTCGCGGCCGCCGCCGAGCAGGAGGCGGCGTCGCTGCGCTCGCGCATCCGCGACAAGCAGGACGCGACGCGGCAGCGGCTCGCGACGCACTTGCAAGCTATTAGGAGCAAGGCCACGCTGCCGAGACAGCCGGTAAGATGAATCCGATTTCTTTCTGATGTCTCCCCCCTTTCCCCCCACTCCCCCCTTCCTAGAGAATATGAACAACAGTGTGGCCGCTATAAAAAACACTCGTTAAAGTTGCGATAGCCAAGCTCTAAAATTGTGTCTTTGACAGACCACATCGGAGAGCCAGGAGCAGACGTCAAAAGAGGAAGAAGAGATAGAGATCATCAGCCGAGAGAAAAAAGAGAGGGAGAGGCAGAAGTCCATGAAGAAGAGAGCGAGGAAGCTGCGGCAGAAACTTATGTTATAGTAAGTAGCGACAGTAATAGTGGTTTGACGTTCCTGTTAATAATGGGTGTACCGATACTGGAATAAACTTCATTCATTAGTCCACTAATTAATGAATTAATTCATTTGCCCTTCATTCGTAAATTCAATCATTCATATATTTAGATTTACGTACAAAAAGCAAACAAGTTGTCTAGTAGTCTTGTTGGACTTGGGCAAAACACCTCTGCTGCCACTACGAATGGTAAAAATCGTGAAAATAACAGTATTTATGCCATTTTCAGCGGAACCGAAATGGAAAGGATCGACGTCCAAGACACGCCGATGCAGAATAACACGAAAGTATGGCGGCTACTTCACCAACTGACGAATATACTATCAACTATCGCGCAGACGGACACAAAAACAGACAATAACATAAAGAAAAACCTCACTAACGGTAATGAAAACGATAACGAAACCAAGAATGAAAATCAAGGCAAGAAAAAGAAGAAAAAAGTTACTGAAAATGGTGATACTAATAGTAATATAATAGTGAATAATAATGACACTGGACCGAAAAATGATGATATACCAGAGCCAAAAATAATAAATAATAATGACACTGGACCGAAAAATGATGATAAACCAGAACCAAAAATAATAAATAATAATGAAACCGGACCGAAAAATGATGATAAACCAGAGCCAAAAAAGACGAAAAACAAAAAGAAACCCAAAAATAATCAAGAAGAGACTGAGAATGACAAGAATAGAGTGAAGAATGAAGAAAAGAGATTGAGTAAGACATCTTCGGTGGCGAGTTCGCTGAGTGACATGAGTAGAGTCAGTGTGAGTCGGAGCGAGAGGAGAGATGTGGACTGGAGTCATCTCGAGAAGGTGCTAAATGAGTTGAGTAGGAGTTTTGAGAAGGAGATTAAGGTGAGTCTTTGAAAGTAGACTTTGATTAGCATCTAATCAAATAATAAGTGTACAGCTTGCCAGCGATCTTTTGGCGTGCGGTGACAGTTGGAACTAACGCTTGATGACCAATGAGGAAAGGTCTGTGTTGATGACAGGTTTATTGCGTTAAGTTGTGTAGAAGTGGCGCCCCTCTGAAAAAGTCACTCACGTGCAAAAACATCGTTAGGAGACAAGTAGCTTTAATCACTGGGGAAGGTTACATACAGTTAATTTTATCGCTTCAAATAAATTCCAGCTGAGGAGGAGAAAATAACATCCTCAAGTCTTGGATGATTATATTCCGGCTACTATTGCTACTTCGAAGTATGTAGTAGTCGTAAACAACCCCTCCACCAAACCGCACTGAGCCAGCGCGGTGGAGTATGGCTCACTCTCGCTCGTATCCGGGTAATTAATGTCCTCACCGAGAGGCACAGGGCTTTACCCTAAGCGATTACTATTGCTATTATTCTGGTATTTCGTTTGGTGTTTAGCAAATCAGCCGAGACAGCACACTCCACACGCTGCAGATACTGAGCCAGGTGCTGGCCATCGCTGTCGAGAAGGAGGAGAATGGCGTGCAGCTAACCACCAAGTAAGCACTTAGAATATTGTTAGCAGCTATCATGGCAATTCTGCTCCTAACCTAACATGACATATCAGTCAGCCCCAACTAAAATGTACCTGTGGATGATGCCGTGGGCTCCACAATAAAACACTTTTTATTTTTGTAATAGTGACATCTATGTATTGTGTAGTTGTTTTTCGTCCCAAATAAATAAAATAAAATAAGACATAATCCTAACCTAACATAACCCCTAGACTAGAATATAGTAAACACCTAGAAAGGAGGATGCAAACTCTTTGCCTTTAATAGAAGTCATGCAATAATTTTATGTCGACTTTCTTTTTCTCGAATGTCATGTCGAATAGACCACGAGCCTAATAAAACATTAAATAAGTTTATTTTATTGCCAAAAATCGCGGATTGGAACTGACAGGATTATAATTTAATAATTCATTCATGAATCCATCCGTCCTTGCTACACCCAATAGGGTAAAATTACTTTTATACTATTTTTTATTTTATAATAACACCTATAATACGACATGTAATTTATTGCAATAAATACTTGAATACTCCTTTCTTTCATTCATCCATTCATCTAGCCATCAATTCATTCACCCAACGAAACATAGCGTCACGCCTTTTCCCGTACGGGGTGGCAGAGGCACAACTGTGCCCACTATAAGCCTGTTATTCAACACTCCATTTTGCGTGACAGGGGGCTAGCCCATCGCCGCAGCTATGGAGTATCCATTCGTTTCGTAAATCATTGTTGGTTCATCTTCTCAATCATTCAATCACATCTCACAAAACCTGGTACAGATGCCGTCGTGTCATAATCTCCAGCTCTTGGATGTTTACATGTTTTGATGTCGCTGTTTCTGGTTCCCACGACACAGGGTATCCTAGTGTGGGGCCAGATGTAATGTTTGTTCCTGTATGTAAATGTTTATGGATGTGTCAGGTCGATATCGACGGCAACCCAGCTGACCTGCCGGCTGGCGGCGTCGCGCCAGCTCGCGGGCAGCTACTGCGTCAGCTCCAACCTGCCGATACACCTCACCAGGCTTCTGGCGATACAGCTGGTAAGCTCCAGGTGTTATCCAGGTCCTGACTACTTCAGCAGCTCACTTCAACTACTGCGTTAGCTCCAACATACCGCTACACGTCACCGGGCTTCTGGCGATACAGTTGGTAAGTCTATTCCAGGTGTTATCCAGGTCCCGCTTACTGGTGATCCAGCAGTTGAGTCTTATCCAGGTCCCGATGAGGTTGTGGCAAGATACAAACAGTGGCAATACAGTTAGTAAGTCGCATCCCGATCCGAAGGTAGAAGGGAAAAGGCGCGTGGGCAGAAGGAGGGATTCGTGGCTCCGCATCATCAGGGAATGGACGCTGGAGCTGCGTAGAACATCTGATGCACTTGGCGAGCAACAGAGAGGAGTACCTATAAAGAGCTGATCGCCAAGCTCCAGTAGTGGAGAGGCACCTGAAGAAGAGGATCCCGATCTTGGGTTCGGATCCTGGCCAGGGAGGAGGAAAAGAATCCAATGATGGATCGCAATACCTTGTGGCGCCATCTGAACAGGATTTCGTTTAGCTAAACTAGTGACATCTGTTATTAGAAGAACGAAGAACTTACGCCATCTCGTGTATTTTTATAGCAACTGTTCCTGTAACGTCGTACGTACGCACGCACGCACTAACAAGGGGCTACGTGTTTAGAAATTATATGACTAGATGGCGCTACGACAAGGGGCTACGTGTTTAGAAATTATCTCACTAGATGGCGCTACGAGTGTAGTTTTAAAACTTGTCAGGCAGGACTATGAAACAGTTAGACTCTATCCTGACCAAAAGAGTTTGTTGGCAGGCTCAAGATACGTTTATTCAGGGTCGTGAGTCGAATATTGGTGATATCGTTGAAACACTGGGTAGCGACTCGCCGGGAATTTGTAGATAGTCTTCAGCTCCTTGGTAGACTCGTGACAAATCCAGCTGGTCCACTTCTCTAGACGTCAACAACAGATATGATTAGCGCCAGAAGGATTTTACAACTCGGCGTGGAACCCTGGAAAGAGACTAGTGTGAATAATAGAAAACAAGAGCGCTACAGCGCCCAGCTATCAGGCGACGGCTCCTCACACGGAGACTTCCGACGAGGGCCCTAGGGTAATTAGGATCTAAGAGTGCCGCAGTCCAATAAACACTCTATAGAAAAGAGAAATACACAGAGAATATAAAATACACGAAAATAAGAAAGACTAACTACGAACACATGCTTACCCAAAGGTTGGGGATTATAGAGAATTTTTATAGCAACTACTGCTCTGTACAGCAACTTAAAATTCAGCTCCAATACAGTAATAAAGGGACTAGCCCATCGCCGCAACTATAGGCGTGACTTGAAAAATTGCGCAGAAGATAGGTACGTCCTCACTTTTCAGAGCTCAAACCAGGACTGCGTCAAAAAACAATCAGCTGCCAGACGAGATTCTAAACTCTAATATTCGAATTTCTATAGGCTTATTTTTTATCAGGCTAATACGCCAGCAGCCAATATGGTCAAAGAGGTAGTACGTTACATACCCGTCTTGTTTGGGTAGGATTTTACCTGATAAAATCCGCTAAGATACTAACTAAACTAAACTAACTTACCAAATTAACAACTTAAGATAAAATTCTCTAAAGCTCGCTATCTACAATGTCAGAGAAATAGATAACCAACAGTCTAGCTCAACTACATACCAACATCACACATTCGTACAACAATCAGACATCAGAAATCATACTAAGTTCATAAAAGAGTTCACACTAGCATCGTGTAAACGCAGCCTTACACACAGGGTGCCATTATTATAGCCAAATGCACACCCAGACTAACTGTCAGAAGTTGAAAAATAAGCAAGGTCCCTTGAACTAAAATAAGAACCATAGTACATAGACGTCCCGATAGCTTAGCTACTATCGTAACGCAGAATAACACCATGAGGGGCAGCTCCCTCAAGTGTTCAAGACTTCCTGCACCGTTAGTGGGTACAACAAAGAGTAAAAAAGTAGAGAATTATAGTTCAAGAGGCCATAAGCTAAAGTAACAGACATTGCAGAGTAACGTTACACAATAAAGAACTTTTACATAGCTGTAGATATAGATGGTTTTAGAATACAATGGTCAAAATACTTATTACATACATAAAGGAATCGTTCAATAGTTTAACAACTATTGAATAAGACAGAACGCTGTCGCAGCCTATCTTCAGACAGAAAGTGCTCTCAGACAGACGCAGATCACTCGGCACAAGTACAAGCGCTAAAGAGTTAGTATTTAGTTAAAAACTAACAGACCATCCCTTAAAGATTAGAAATAAAAATGTTATCATTTACAAAATCAAGCCATTGATCTACCGTTTTGACAGCTGAAACTGGTGAAGGACTGTCAACAACAGATTAAATGAATGAGAAATCGGCCGTTAAACACTAACCTTATTTATTATTTAATATTCCGAATAGTTTTCCTACTAAAATCTTCACAATTTATTAATTTATTTTTCGTACTGAGAATTTGGAGGAAAATATTTGTCAACAATAATAATTGTCATGACAACGGCCGTCAGACTGCGACAGAATGTAGAAATGAGGTAGGTACCCAGACAAACGATCAAGTATACTCCTGTCAGACAAAAATAAACACAACAAAATATACAAGCTACGAAAAAGAAATCTAGCGTTCTACGGCGCTCTTATGGCCTAAATACTCTTGACCAGACGTAAAACTTTATCACCAATATTCCCTTAATCTGGGCGCCATTGAAACAGTTAGACTCTATCCTGACCAAAAGAGTTTGTTGGCAGGCTCAAGATACGTTTATTCAGGGTCGTGAGTCGAATATTGGTGATATCGTTGAAACACTGGGTAGCGACTCGCCGGGAATTTGTAGATAGTCTTCAGCTCCTTGGTAGACTCGTGACAAATCCAGCTGGTCCACTTCTCTAGACGTCAACAACAGATATGATTAGCGCCAGAAGGATTTTACAACTCGGCGTGGAACCCTGGAAAGAGACTAGTGTGAATAATAGAAAACAAGAGCGCTACAGCGCCCAGCTATCAGGCGACGGCTCCTCACACGGAGACTTCCGACGAGGGCCCTAGGGTAATTAGGATCTAAGAGTGCCGCAGTCCAAAAATGAATGAGAAATCGGCCGTTAAACACTAACCTTATTTATTATTTAATATTCCGAATAGTTTTCCTACTAAAATCTTCACAATTTATTAATTTATTTTTCGTACTGAGAATTTGGAGGAAAATATTTGTCAACAATAATAATTGTCATGACAACGGCCGTCAGACTGCGACAGAATGTAGAAATGAGGTAGGTACCCAGACAAACGATCAAGTATACTCCTGTCAGACAAAAATAAACACAACAAAATATACAAGCTACGAAAAAGAAATCTAGCGTTCTACGGCGCTCTTATGGCCTAAATACTCTTGACCAGACGTAAAACTTTATCACCAATATTCCCTTAATCTGGGCGCCATTGAAACAGTTAGACTCTATCCTGACCAAAAGAGTTTGTTGGCAGGCTCAAGATACGTTTATTCAGGGTCGTGAGTCGAATATTGGTGATATCGTTGAAACACTGGGTAGCGACTCGCCGGGAATTTGTAGATAGTCTTCAGCTCCTTGGTAGACTCGTGACAAATCCAGCTGGTCCACTTCTCTAGACGTCAACAACAGATATGATTAGCGCCAGAAGGATTTTACAACTCGGCGTGGAACCCTGGAAAGAGACTAGTGTGAATAATAGAAAACAAGAGCGCTACAGCGCCCAGCTATCAGGCGACGGCTCCTCACACGGAGACTTCCGACGAGGGCCCTAGGGTAATTAGGATCTAAGAGTGCCGCAGTCCAATAAACACTCTATAGAAAAGAGAAATACACAGAGAATATAAAATACACGAAAATAAGAAAGACTAACTACGAACACATGCTTACCCAAAGGTTGGGGATTATAGAGAATTTTTATAGCAACTACTGCTCTGTACAGCAACTTAAAATTCAGCTCCAATACAGTAATAAAGGGACTAGCCCATCGCCGCAACTATAGGCGTGACTTGAAAAATTGCGCAGAAGATAGGTACGTCCTCACTTTTCAGAGCTCAAACCAGGACTGCGTCAAAAAACAATCAGCTGCCAGACGAGATTCTAAACTCTAATATTCGAATTTCTATAGGCTTATTTTTTATCAGGCTAATACGCCAGCAGCCAATATGGTCAAAGAGGTAGTACGTTACAACTAAACTTCCTTTGCCATATGGCAAGAGCAAACCGCAAGTCGAATCGCTATCTCTGACAGGTATTGCGACTTGCAATTTGATTGCAATTTTGCCAAGTATGAAATCATAAAATTCTGTCAAAATTACATTCGCAGTCGCATTCATTTACCATCCTCTACAAAGCCTATTTTATCCAATTGACTGCGTCTGCGGGGGAATGCTGCTCGCCAAACGTTTGTTGTATTCAACAAACGTTCGCATACGCAACCTATGTACGATGAAGGGCCGCCAGACAGTTTCGCAGCGGCTGACCAATCACAGCTCTCTTACCTCGTCCCCCGCCGCCCGTGAATTGGTGAGTTGTGTTTCAAAGGAAAATGTATCTATGCGCTCTCCACTGTATAAGTGCTCCCTGATTTTGAATGATGGTCGGCCTTCAGATTTATTTAGTTGTCTGCAGTATTGTGCATTTCAATTTCTTTTTCCTTCGCCCGCCGCCGTCAAGATGGCTGTAAGGAATTTCAACTGTCACCAAAAATGAGCAAATGTAATAAGTATCCTTACTATATTCACATAATTTCCCGCTTTCAAAGGATTTTATTTTTCATGTTTGTATTTCTTTGAAAAATTGTTCTCCTCTCCTAAAAATAACTTTCTGAAATTGTCCGAAGCCTACTTGTGCTGCTGACAAAAAAACATAATCAAGGCTAAGGAAATGCACGGTTTTACGTCCAATAAAAATACTTTGTTATCTTTAAAAGTTTCACGAAACACAATAAACATAAAGCAAATTACAGTTCCGCGCAAATTTTTCGCTGACGCAAAAGGTTGCCTACCCCTTCCGCGTTGTTCCGAGCCATCAGCTTTGATGTCCTTCAATCAGGCGTCGTCAACCGTAGGAACTGTTTGGACTTGATTTAGTTTGTTTAACTTGTGTCATTTGTTTGTTTGAAAAACATTCGGTCCAATGTCTTGAATAGAAACTTTAGTTTTCAACAATCAACAGCAGTATTTCGTAAGCTTTTCACTCCGTGTATTATTCTACGCACTCATATACATATTATTATGTAGGTACCTATTTAAGTTGGATTCGTACATACTCCGTACGTTTTAAGTTTGGTGCTGGTGTCGTCACGACAAATGATTCCTTTTACTGCCAGGGTTGTCTATAGGGCACCATTCTGAGCAACTTTTACTAAGAAACCGATTTGATCAGAGCAACTTTATTTTTCATCGCTCCATACGTTTTGGTCCGGGCGGTCAGCTGATTTGTATAGAGAAGTGTTCTGATCAAATCGGTTTCGTAGTAAAAGTTGTTCAGAATTATGTCCCTAATAACCACCTAAAATATGACTATACACCTTTATGTTACAACCTCTATTGTTAATATGAAACAGTATTCCTCAGAAATAAATCTGAAGTCCTTGGAAAATTTTGCAGTGCCCACCAAGATCGATGGCGTGGTGGATTGACTCAATCTCACTCGTGTCCGAGTACAGGCCCCTCGGTGAAGACATTAAGACGGCGCCAATAAAAACAGCCTTTAGCAAAACACAAATCGCTCGGGTTGATGAGTATTATTGTACGTTTTTTCACTAGCTGTTTATCACGAGTGTCAGCGTGACTTCACTTTCCCATAAACGTAATTTTGATAATTTTGCTCGATAGAAAAGTCTCCTGAAGTTGCCAGAAAATCCATGTCACGATGTTTTATTTTACAATTTCGCACCGCATCTGAATTTGTGATCTTGTTACTTATCTAAGGGTAGTATTTAAACGAGCGACAAAAAAAAGTCTAACCTAACCTAACCGAAAAACTAATTGAGCGACTAAATTACTAAGTGAGCGACAAGTCGCTGGGCGACTTGTCGCTCAGTCAGTAATTTAGTCGCTCAGTAATTTTTTTAGTGGATCGTTTTATTACATTCCTTTATCTAATCATTATAAAAATGGCACAGTATGTTCCTTAGTTCTTACTTGCTTAGCTTGTCTTTAACATTATTTTTTTTTTTAATTTAATTTCCTCTAAATATAAGTTAAGGATCAAATTCTAAGTTCCGATTGCCTAGGGCCCGCCCTTAATGGGCTACATATAATTTTTACTTTTTATTAATTATAATATAAGTAACATTTTCCGTGTTGTGCGGCAACCCTACTGCGCAGGGCGGCGGGAGTGCCGCCCTAAAAGCAACACTAATGCAACCGCCCTGCCGCGTTGCCGTTGGCGAGTTCACTCGACTGTGTGTATGATGCCCTGATCAGGGTCTTGGATGTTTACATGTTTGTGATGTCGCTGTTTCTGGTGCCCACAACACCCTAGTTTGGGGCCAGAAGCAATGTATGTGCCTGTATGTAAAAAAAACATCACACGTACCGCCATTGTACCATATGTGTGAACAGCTACTCGCTTAATTACTGTTTGGGCCGAGAAGCTTGTACTGTCTCGCCCGTTTACTCGGCATTTGTGATCAAGGCTGATTTTACGAGTTCTTGACACTCATCTTGACGACCACAGACCGCCATTAATTAAGAAATTAAAATTATCCAGCTATTCAGCCACCTTCATTCACCGATGTTGAACAATGAAAATAGGCATTATGGCCATTCATAATGGTCCCGCGCTACATCCAAAGAGGGCGGGCTCTAGGCAATCAGAACTTAGAATTTTATCCTTAACTTATTTTTAGAGGAAATTAAATAAAAAAAAAGTAAAAAGGTTAAAGCCAAGCTAAGCAAGTCTAACTGAGGAACATACTGTGCCATTTTTATAATGATTAGATAAATAACAAGAACACAAATTCAGATGCGGTGCGAAATTGTAAAATAAAACATTGTGACAGACAGATTTCTGGCAATTTCAGGAGACTTTTCTATCGAGCAAAATTAATAAAATAACGTTTATGGGAGAGCGAAGAAACGCTGAGACTCGTGATAAACAAGCTAGTGGAAAAACGTACAGCAATAATATTCTTTATTCCGAGCGGTTTGTTTTTTGCTAAAGGCTGTTTTTGCCTAGGGCGCCGTCTTAATGTTACGGTATGTAATGTAACTTGTTATCGGGAATCGAATTCTGACGATGCCACTTCACTCGCCCCATCTCCCGACCCATTCGAATGCGCCTCTCGTCTAATGGCTCCAACATACCTTTTATGCCTACCGTCTACAACACAGGGCTACGTCGGTACAGTCCGCAGAATAACCTTCACATTTATTCATAATTCATAATTCCTTTATTGCACGGAAAACAATGTGACACATAGTCTTAAAACAAAGGTAAATAGGCAAAGGCGAGCTTATCTCTAAAAAGAGATTTTTTCCAGCAAACCTAGGCGAGATAGGACAGATTGTTATTGTTGTGTTGACATTTGTGGCTAAAAAAAATATGACATCAACGCATATATTAATAAGAGCGGGTACGGGAACGTACAATAAGCATCAGGGATATGTGAGCGCGTAAGATTTATGCTCAAAAATGTCTTCATGTCAAAAAAAGTAGGTATTATAAATAACACACACATATTTAATAACACACATGCAAATAAACGATTTGAATTTGAATTTAGGATAAAATAATTAAATGTTGTAAACTTTAAAGTGAAAGTTGACAATATTTATAAGACGTCAAAAATAACCTTATGAGTACATTTTTTAAACTAACCTTTCTTAATTTAGTCAGTTAATTTAGTAGCCTGCGAAATCGGGATGTTCACAAATAGCCGGCCAAGTGCGAGTTGGTCTCGCGCACCGAGGGATCCGAGTGTCCGACCAAGTCTGATTTATTTCGTAAAACAGCAACAATTAATTCGTGGTTTTCGGTTTTTTTCTACAACTTATGCTATAAGACCTTACTTTGTGCCTTTCAAGATGCTAGGTCAACCGGAAGTACTCTATAAAAATCCAACAATTTCACAACATAAACGTTCGTATCGTTTGATTGCGTTGACCTAGAATTGGCCTGCCCCCCTAGACGTTAAATTTAAACGCTAACGCTAGCGAAACGAAACGATAACTTTTTATGTATGCGATTTGACATTTGGATTTGTTACGTGACGTCACCTTAGCGATGCCAAATGTCAAACCGCATACATAAAATGTTATCGTTTCGTTTCGCTATCCTTAGCGTTTAACATTGTCTACAGGCACAGAGCAATTGATATTTTCAGCTTGATACGACTCCACGCGTTCCCGATAAGTAAGGTTGTTGACAAACGGACGGACAGACAGACGGACAACTAAGTAATAATATAAGAGTTCTCTTTTTTTTCTTTTAAGGATCGGAACCCTAAAAATATCACCAGAACACGGTATAAAGATAAAAGAATACTTCCAAAAGTTTGATTAAATAAGCCGCTACGATGGGCTTGCCCCCCGTCACCCAAAATTGAGTATCGAAGGGCACAACTGGGCATCTGCCATCCCGTATAGGAAAAGACGTGACGCAATATTCTTACGTTCTTCCAAAGGCCAAAGCGATTTACAGCCTACCCACATCGAGAGTTCATAACCTATGAAAGAACAGCCCAAAAGATCGTGGCCTTTTGTGGACACTAGACGTTTGAGATTTATTACAGTCTTCACAAAATAAAAGACCCGTTTTGACAGTTCACGCCCATGAAGTTTTAACCCCCAATGCGTAGGTAATAAAAGCCAACTGTTGCGTACAAGCAAAGCGTACAAGTTGCACCTAAAAACCGCTTCTATTACTTACTTTATACTATATTGCACAAAAAAAAACAGAATACAGACACTTAATAATGGAAAAAAAAACATGTACAAAGGCGAGCTTATCTTTAATAAGAGATATCTTCCAGCAAACCTGGGACGGGCAGAATTAATTAACAAAAGATAAACCTACATATGTGCACAACGATAAATATTAAATTAATAGACTACTTACTAATAAGCAGGTACGTACATACATAAATCCATACATAATATATAAAAATAATACATAGATGCATATAAGTAACTTAAGTATATTAAGGTAGAGAAAGATTACTATTACCTACGCGTTAGGGGTTAAAACTTCATGGGCGTGAACTGACAAAACGGGCCTTTTATTTTGTGAAGACCTTAATGTAGCCCACGCTTCGCCCACAGGAGAAAGACCTGGAAGTGGACAGGGGCGAACTGAATCTCTCCATGCAGCTGGCGAACTGTCTGTCCGTCATCCTCGGTACGGCCCTGAGCGCACGACCGTCCTGCGAGCTCCAGGTAACTTAACAAACAAAACATTTACATGCAGACAAATACATTGCTTCTGACCCCACACTAGGATACCCTGTGTCGTGGGAACCAGAAACATGTTAACATCCAAGACCTGGGGAGTTTTTTTGTCCCCAGCCGGGATTCGAACCCGGGACCTCTCGCATGGTAGGCAGATGCGCCACCGCTGCGCCACAGAGGTCATCAAACTTAATAAACATGTCTTACTCTTTGCTTACCGACCAACTTTGGTTGAAGCAACTGTCTACTTTTAAAGAGTTGCCAGTTGCTACAACCACAGATACTATAATATTATACTAATACAGATAGACCACCTAGAACAAAATATGACACCGGCGTAACCTGAGATGATATGGAAGCTTCTTTAGTTCGAGGCCATTATCGCTTGGTGCAGCACCATCGAAAAATTGCAAATACCACGAGATGGCTCTAAGATATATAGGATTTATTCTAAGATTAGCGCCACCTGGAAGTATGTTAACTGAAACCATGGCGTTTAAAGTACAAATCTCACTCCTCACGCCATTTCTTTTTTACGAAGTGTTACTAATTCTAAATTGTATGGGATTGTAAAGAAGCTTCCGTAGCATCTCAGTGTACGCCGGTGTCATGTTTTGTTCTAGGTGGTCTATCTGTATTAGTATAATATTTGGTCGGACGTGACTCAAACCGCTTCTTATAGCTTTCCAACGATCCTTTGGCCTGCGGTGAGAGGTGGAACTAACGCTTCTTGACAGGTTCGTGGCACTGAGTTGCGTAAAACTGGCGCGCTTTTGTAAACGTCACTCTCGCGCGAAAAGATCGTTCAAGGACTGTACAGTACTACCATCTTATCTGGAATTTTTTTATTTTATTTTTTTTATTTTTCTATAAGTACCTATCATTACAGGTTACACCTAATGCGGTAGGTATATTCTACTTAATTTAACTATTTATACATTTATACATCATTTTAAGAAATCCTCTTTGTAACAAAGAACAAATGAGGTAATTCTTGTGAATTCAGCCAGAGTAACCCTGAACACATCAATACGATCTGTCACCGCGTTGATAATTCTGAATGCTCTCGTAAGTAAAGTAAATGGAGCGAGGCGCCACCGTCTACGCCAATTGAACAGCATACACTACAACTGACAGCCGAAGTGTCGTCTTCATAGTGACGTCAGTAGTTCCGCTTTGGCCGTTCTCCAGATAACTTGGTGGCTCTGTACTCCATCTGTGTTATTTGTCTGTCAAGGAGTTGCGTGGAGCCGGTGACAAGATGGCGGACGTAACGGAACAGGAAGCTGGGAGCATGCTGGGCGGACTGCGCATGCGTGCACATAACATCATCACGTGAGTTGCTCCTTATTATACCTTGACGTTGCTTGGTCCGTACGATTTCGGTCACGGCGGCGCGGCGGCGGCGGGCGGCGACTGGTCTCTGTAATCAGTTTGCCAAATCTGTCGCTAGATGGCGCTGCCGTCAACTTTGTATTATAATTTCATGTTTGTATGATTTTTATTAGTTGTTTGTGTTATTTTAATAAAAATACTCAAAATAATATTACTGAATAAAACACTCGTTAAATGGTATCTAAAACTATTTGGTAGGTTGGTTAGATTTTTTTTAATTAACTGAAAACTTACATCGCGCCAACGAAATTTTTGTCTGCGTTCACTATATAACAAATGGCGTTTGCTCTTCTTTCGTACTTGCTTCGGCAGTACATATACTAAAATTGGAACGATACAGAGAAGATTAGCATGGCCCCTGCGCAAGGATGACACGCAAAATCGTGAAGCGTTCCACATTTTTTGCCCTTTCCACCTATGAAGTCTCCGTTCAGAGAGAAATAATCATTCTCCGTAGAAATAATCATGATAACCTTTGCAGAATACCGAAAGATTTTTATATACCAAAACACACTGGTTTATATACCAAAACACACTGATTTGTTTTGTAACTTCTGTTGCCACTACTGTTTCTTTAGGAGTTCTACAGACACCCTATCTCGCCATTCTCATCAAAACTGCACATAATTACTATTCTGATTAATTCTCGTATAATCTAGCCAAATCCAACCCCAGTCATATCGAAGCACCCAAAGCTAGAAATAAAAATAAAAAGAGTAAGTAATAAAAAGCTGCGTCGCAAAACACCCAAAAAACACTAAAACAGACAGGTTTTCTATGAAAATACTCCCGCCTCACCCGACGAACGGTGGGTAATCTAATTTGTCTAATGCACTCCCGCCCCGGGTTTTTACGTTACGGGGGCGTCAAAAGAGGTTAGGTAGTCGTCTCTGTGAGGAATGTAGCTCTTAAAAAAACAACATAACATGGCGTCACGCCTTTTCCCATGCGGGGTGGTTGTGGCACAGTTGCGCCTACTTTCAGTTTGCGTGACAAGAGGCTAGTTAGTACATCGGCGCAGCTGTTTTCTTTTTAAATTTCATGTCAGAATGTCGCTATTTATAAAGTTATAATTGAGTTTTCCCGTTTGGTGTGGCACCGGGCATTTTGTTGCTAACAGACGTGTTTCGGTCAGAGGTTACGTGTTATTTATTACACCTATTACTCCATTTTGCGTGATATGGGCCAGCTCATCTCCGCAGGAATGTTGAAGGTTTCTTTACGATGTTTTCCGTCACCGTTAGAACGTCCGTATTGATGGACAGATAATGGTTTATCTCATTGGGATTGTGGACACGGCATTCGAACCCACGCACCTCCTGCGTGAGAAGCAAGTGTGAAACCCGACCACGGACCTCTTTTATCGGAAATGTTTGAAGTATGTATAAGTAGGTATCACATTTCCTCATTTTTTTTAATCCGTACCTACATCAGCACAATAAAAATCACCAAAATCGCTTTGCAATTATAGTCATAAAGCTATGTCCAATTATCCCCTGTAACAATGGCCCCCGTCGCGATTACTTATAAATAAAACACGACAATAGAGAGCACAAACAGCGCCCTCTGTGTTGTCGTTGTCACTTGTGCAGTGTCAGGTTTTCGACTTCAATAATATGCAATGTGCAATGAGAAGGTGATCGTTTAGGTCCGTGGGTGTGGACCCTGTAGGAAAATATAAACTGGGGACCCTATTAGGAAATAAATTCTTAGATTTGGTGACATAGTTAATAACAAACTTATTTACTCCGTTTGACCTAATAGCAGCGGCAGCGGACTAATTTAATAATAAATGTGCGTCCATCACCAAGCTGGATCACAAAAGTAAAACTACATAGGTATTTACTTTTGTGATCAATTGATAAATAATTCATAATTTCTTTCTTGCACACTAACAGTTATACAAGACAATAAAAACATGGAAATAGTGTACGAAGGCAAGATTATCTCTATAAGAGACCTCTTCCAGGAAACCACAGTAAGGATGAGACAGGCGGATTGCTGAGTAGGGTAGATAAAATAATCGTTGTATTCGTGTATTATTGTTTTATCCAACAAACATGCGAATCCTTTACATCGTGTGAACTAGATATTATTATAGACGAATATATTTTCGATACACTCTCGCTACACCAAATTCATACTTCATTATTCTACACGTATCCGCCAACTTTCCTTAAAAATCATCAGTTTATGTAAAATTCTAATTACAATAAATACTACACAATCATATTATTTTCCTCTCAATTCTCTGGCACTTTATTACACAAGCCCATATCAGTAATAATAACAGTTAACCAAAAAAACTTTACATACTACTCTCTGTATGGTCCAACACACAATGTCCTTAGAGTCCTAAGCCCATTCCCCATTCCCTTGTTTGATTTCAACAGAATTTGACAGAACCGGGGGAGACATCTTTGTTTGAGTTTTTTTGCACTTTTCTATTTATTAACACTTGTTCCTTCTGCGAGTGATTGGAGTGGTTGCTCTCTGGTGTTTATGGAGGACCAAAATGGGGTTCTTTTATTTAATTATCGAAGTTTTGTTTACCTTATTTGCTTTTTCCCTTATTCGCTAACCGAGTCTTAACAAACAAAACATTAACATTTATAAAGAGGCTTACATTGCTTCTGGCCCCATACTAGGATACCGTGTGTTGTGGGAGCCGGAAACAACGTCACAAAACGTCTTTCATTAAAAAAAAACTACTGAAAACAGCCAAAATGTCGGTATTCATAGTTACTGTTTTGTATGGGACACAGCCTGTCTAAATGGTGCTACCCAGATGCAGTGGCACTGGCACCCAAGTTCCCCTGCGGTCCCAACGCGCCGTGCACGGGAACAAAAGAGTTTAATCATTTCAACTTTCGCTACAGTCTATTTAATCACTAGACCAAAAACAACGTTTGATCCCGAACCAATACACTTTAATCGTAATAATGGACTTGCCGACATTTCAACAGATATAATGAAATTGCGCGGAAATGCACCTTGAGTCCGTGTGGTACGGGTGAGTTTTAGCGGTATTGAATGGGACATACTGTTAGGGGGACAACGGTTTTGAGTCTATTGTGTCCATATGGAGCATGTATGGCGTTACGCCCCGCTTGCTCGGTATGGTACGAAGAGTAGGGTATGTTACAGAGGGTTTTTTCAGAGTTTCTTCTTCTTCTTATTCTTCTGAAATAATGTACTGTGTAACTGTATTTTTTATGTATTTATTTTTTTAAGGCAAAAAGCTATTTCTATTCTATTCTTCTATATTCTCCAGAGGGCATAGTGCCAGCGGCAGCGCCTGTCCTGGTGATGATTTTATTTTATTTTATTTTTATTTATTTTTTATTTGGGACATCAACAGCATATAAAATAAATGAGTTACAATGGTATATAATAAATACAAAAATTTTGCCGGTAACAGATATCCACAGAAGATACAATAAGCAAGTAAAAGAGAAAAAAAAACTTAGCAGTTATCTTATTAATTATTATGCACGTTGTAGAGTTTCAGGAAATAAGAATTTTAGAGGGTACGTGATTTAAATTAAATATAGTAAGGAGAATGTGAGGAGGATACATCTCCATGTCTGATGTCAGTGATGTCTGACCATTAACAGTCATGCAAAATAGAGTATTGAATAACTGGCTAAAAGTGGCCACAAGGGATGAAGGGTTTTATTTCACAATCGTATTCACAAGCTCCTTGTGAGTAATATTGTTCCGTGTTCACAAGTGGTGTTGATGTCAGAGTCCGAAGTCTGTCAAGTCAAGCTCAACTCAGTTTGATGTCAAAGCCAGTCTGCCGGGATCGTCATGGTCAGTCTCCTTAAAAATAATCTTTGTTACCACCGAGGGGCACAGGTCATTACCAGGATACGACTAAGAACCCCTTGTACCCCTGCTGTAATTTATTTGTCTGTCTCTGCGCATCTCATCACCCCGGGAAGAATTACGTTAAAGATTGGCATGTTTTTGGAGTATAAACTAACATAAAAATCTATGTCGGGAATTCCCGGGAATTGCCAAAATTTTCCTGTGTTCGGGAACGACTCATTTACCGTGAATTCCCGTTCCCGGGAACCCGGGACCGTTACCCTAATTCTATGGGGAGTGGAGGGAAGATCGCTCAGGATCATATAGAGTGGAAAAGGGGGAGAGAGGCCTTTGCCCAGCCGTGTGACATTGCAGGCTCGTAATAATAATATGTCTCTGCGCAAGTTTCAGTACTCTGCGACATACAATGCCCCAAATAGGGTTATCGTGACACGGATAGGTCGACGATTACACATGATCAGCGCTCATCGATTTAATCGCGACATGCCGTTTCATTACAAGATAGCGGGCCCTAATGTATTGTGCTGCATTGGCTTGATTAAAGGTGATTACACAATGATTAACATTTTCTAATGGTGCTCCTACACGGGCCAGGATTTGCTGCAATATGTAGCCGGCAACTATTGGTCTCCCTCTCTTAATCTCATGTTAGAGAAAGACCAATAGTTGCCGGCCACATATTGCAGTGAAAATATGGCCCGTTTAGGAGCACCATAAAGAAAAGGTAATCGTAATGATGCCAGAGGCCCTATTTGATAACTTTGACTGTTGGGTTGGCCACAGTCACACCTCGGACACTCCATAGAACGCTCGTAAAATAATCACCTATTACTACTACATAGCCTAATGACATTTGTACACGTGCAAATGTGTGCGTAAACTCGTTCGTTTATGAATGTGTGCGTTCAGCGCCTAAACAAAGTGTCTCCCGAAGAGCCTCCCCTGTGGTGCGGTATCTGAATCCGCGCGGGGAAGGGAGTGGCCGTTCTGTACGTAGTACTATTATCTCTTCTGTGCCACGGTCCGACCCCCCCCCCCCCCCTATCGACGACCAATGCCACATTAATTTATTGTTTGTTAAAATAAATAGACCTGACGACTTACATCCTACTGTTAGAACGTAGGATATCTACAATCACAACGCCCACACTATGAGAGCACCTCTTAAATTCTACTTAACTGTTTTCAGGAGAACTGTAGTCGTTTGCTAAACAGCTTGGTCTTATGTCAAAGCGTCCTCAAAGAATCCAATTTGAATACACTTTTTGGAAACAATCTATCGAATTAGCGGGCGGGGGACGAGGTAAGAGAGCTGTGATTGGTCAGCCGCTGCGAAACTGTCTGGCGGCCCGTCATCGTACATATGTTGCGTATGCGAACGTTTGTTGAATACAACTAACGTTTGGCGAGCCGCATTCCCCCGCAGGCGCAGTCAATTGGATATATAGTCTCTGGGTTGAGTCTAGGGTAAAACGACTAACGTCCTTTTTTAACCGACTTCCCAAAGGAGGAGGTTTACAATTCGTCCGGATATTTTTTTTTTATGTCTGCACCCCGATAGCGCCTAAACGGATGGACCGATTTGGAAAATTATTTTTTGTTTGAAAGGGTTTACCTTCTCATTGGTCCCATTGACACCAGGTCAGGATCTGATGATGGGATCCTGGAGAAATCGAGGGAACTCTTCAAATATTATAGGCAGACCTATAGTGATTTTTGTGTTTTTCATAATAACTCGTGCAAATGCACATGGTAAGCATAATATTGTGATGCGGAACTGCTGATGAAGACCACATATGGCCACCAGATCTGCTCAATACTAGGTACAAATACAATGCGTGGCTGACGGGCAGGCAACGCATAGCCTAAACCGGTGGACCTAGAGTCATGAAACTTTGTACAGGGGTTCCTTAGTAGCGTGGGGTAGCACTGAGATGGGATTTGACAAAATTAATTCCCCAAGGGGGGGGGGGGGGGATAAGGGGTTACAGTTTGTATTAAACTCAATCTAATCAAATAGGGTTTGTGGAAGTCGGTTTTTTCTAAAGTTTACTTTCTGTTTCAATTATCAATAACCTATATCTATCCTCAGTCTGCAGATAGATAGGTCTTACACCCGTCTTCACTAACCATAGGACATGCCTAAATCTTTAGGAGTTGCCTAAAGCAAAAACACGTTTCACTAACCCTTAAGTCACGACTAACGACGTTAGGCATGACCTAAAGTTACGACACCGATTTGGGAGGGCGTATTGTTTAGGTGCCCCTAAACTGACACATGTGACAGTCTCATGTGTTAGAGAGAGACATGTGACATTCTCATGTGTTAGAGAGAGACATGTGATAGATTGACGAACAAACCCATGGACAACTGTCAAAAAACTAGGCTACTCTTAGGATAGGAAAAATCGATTGGTAAAACGGAACTTTATGCTAAGCATTGCCTTAAATTATGAGTTACTTACGACCTCAGTGGCTCAGCGGTTGCGCATCTGCCTACCATGCGAGAGGTCCCGGGTTCGAATCCCGGATGGGGACAAAAAAAAAAGAAAACCCCCAGGTCTTGGATGTTTACATGTGTGTGATGTCGCTGTTTTTGGTTCCCTCGACACGGGGTATCCTAGTGTGGGGCCAGAAGCAATGCATGTGGAAAAAAAATAGTAAGGCGTGTCCTTGTTTGACGTTAGTAACAATGTGAAAATCATGGATATGTAGGTTATTGAAAATAGACTTTTAGCATTTATTTGATGGTTAATCTTTCTCTCAAGGCCTCTTCTCTGAACGGTATAGGTATGTACTTACCTCACCAACTCAAGAACTCTCGTATACCTTTGAATTACAACCACTAAAAGCAATCATCGAAATCTGCGCAGCGAAGTGCCTCTCCACTAGCGAATCGAACCCCATGATTCGATTAATCGATCTGAGACAATGGAAGGGTGCGACTCGAGTGGAGAGAATCGAATTATGTTCTCGATTCGATGCCTGGTTATACGGCACTTCAGGATTGGACTAATGGCAATATGGCGGGAATGATTTTGTCCTTTTTGGGGTTATTAAATTAAATCGCTGTAATGTCGCGAGTTTGTGATTTGGTTACCCCTTCTGGCCAATCAAGAATAACTCGGTATTGTCCACGGTTATCAAATAAATCTAGGAACATGTCTGAAGTTGAAGCATTATGTACAAAATGGCTTGGAAATCTCAAATCTCCATCTCAAAATAGAAGCCTTTAATTGGCCTTTAAGTTCTCTGCTTATATTATTTTGATTTGTGCTTTTTGTGGCTTTGATAAATAAATAAATAAACATTGTATATTTCCAACATTTTTTAAACTCTCAATTTTGTGTAAATAAAATAAACAGTCAAGCGCGAGTAGGACTCTCATCTTTTTAAGATCTGGCCTGTTAACGATGTTTGTTGTTAAAAAGTGGCCAACTGCGCGTCGGTCTCGCCCATGAAGGATTCCGTAGTAGCAAGTAATTATAAGACTGGATGTTTGTGTTGTAACTTTGGAAGGGTCTGTCTCTTTAACGATTGACTCTGGAAAAATGGTTTTAGGAACCTTGACGTTATTTTCAAAGACCTATCTATAAACACACATAAAGGTTTGATGAAAAAAAAATATTGTGGTCCGTTCTATGTATGGGGAGCCCCCCTTATCTAATATTTTATTTTTTCAATTTTTGTACAAAAATCGTAAAGCGGTTCACAGAATACATCTACATAAGTACCAACTTTCAACTGTGTAGTCCTAATAGTTTTGGAATAAAGTTGCTGTGACATACGGACCGACAGACAGACAGACAGACAGACAGACAGACAGACAGACAGACATGACGAAACTATAAGGGTTCCTTGTTTCTCTAACGGAACCCTAAAAACCAGTCGTTTTGCTACCAAGTCATTCGTAACTATTTAGTAATCTGTGATTCGGGGATGGACCTTATGATGATTTTGTCGTTTTGACAAAGTAGTCGTTATGATACCAAGTATACCAACCCGTCTCTTCATCAATTAGTTTGACTATTGTCATATTCCGTCAAGCACAGTCCAAACACTCTTCGGAGGATTTACCTTATCATCATCACCACAGAAGCTTCCTAAGCCCTCAGCGCCACCCGATAGTTAAACTATGCCAGTCAGTCCGATTCATGTCTTCAGTTTTATTGGATAAGTTAGACTATAAATATGACAGTATGCTAACTACTAACAATAAATTGTTCGGGCTCCGCCTATCGCTTGACTAAATTAAAATATTGCCAGTTCGAATCATTCGAGAATTAAAATAGGGGACTGTATTCGGGTTTCATAGACTGTGAAACAGGGAAGGAACGAATGTTTAAGTGGGGGGTACAGAGACAACCCTTTCTGCTCTTGCGGAGCCATTCAGATGGCCATGGCCCACCTGACGGATGATTGTCCTCTATGGTCGATCGAGGGAGGACTGCAGAAAGTCCACTCCGCTGACGAAGAGGCTATTAAATTGCTTCTCAAACCTTTATGAGTTGTGACGTTGACGACAGCGACCAAATGCTAAATAAATAGGGAAGGAACTAAACCGTTTAGTAACTCAGGTAAATCAATTAAAAACGACTCCTCAACCAGTTGCGCTGTAGTACTTGATTTCATTACACAAGTCGAGTATTTTTTTTGCACCAAAGAATATGAAGTGAATTGTAGTAATTTAGTAGGTAGCGTAATGGAGAAGAACTGTCTCCCTAGATACAGTATTTCACTAGTTAGGGAGACAGGGAACCAATTTGTATTGTGTTAAATCCATTTGTGAAATAAATATTTTTTACTTTACTTTACTTCTCTTCTGATTGGTTAGCCTTTCGGTATATCCAAGTTATTCAGTTTCAACTTTTAACTTCTAGTGGCCACGCGTAGTTACATATCTTGATGTTTTCTCAAGGCACAGAGTCATCAATTTGTGTCCAGATATTTTGTAATCGGTTCAAACTATTCGATTCGACTCCTACCAACTCGAATACCTGAACGTAGCGTTCCCGCCCCCCAGCGACAAAGAACATTTTTAATTTATTAAAAAAAACCCTCCGGAATTATATTTGATTGGAGGCAATATTTGTTTTTTATCAAACGTCGGCTCTGTGACACACATCTGGGCTGGGCGGGACTTCGTATTGATTGAGCTGTACAGTCAACTGCTTTTGGGGCATCTAGACCCCCTAGTCTGACTTTACAGTATTAAAGACTTTAATCTGTTAATTTATTGAGGAAGCAAATGGACCGACCGTACTAAGACGAGATCCTAGCGAGTGAAGCTTTCATTATCTGCCAATCGCTCTTCTAGGGAATAGTTGTGAGATACTATGTTTATTTATTTATTTATTTATTTTCCAGTTGTAACCTTACATGGTTGGCGCTATGCAACCGAGAGGATCAAACAATCTTTGTAAATCTGATAGTACGGTTCTCTTTGTTATGTTCATCGTTGGTGGTTCCAATTGTAATTGATAGCGAAACTCATCTTCTCCGAGATTCCATGATAGACCAAGAGCTTTGATTGTGCTATCTAGTAGTAGGTCTACATTTGCTTTTGTACTGATCTTGTTGGCATCAATGGACTTGAGTTGTTTATCATTGGAGGCCTAAGTCGAAACCTCCACGTTTCATGATGTCATTTATTGCTTGGCTTATGCGCACTGCTTGCTCAGTTGTATCGCAGCCTGAAATGAGGTCATCAACATAAAAGTCTTCACGTATAACCTTGGCAGCATCAGGACAAACTTCACCTTCATCATCTGCTAGTTTCATCAAGGTTTTGATTGCCAGTTACAACAGTGTGACGCCATTTCCCATTACGGTGTGTGTGGCTGAGGAATAATCGTGCCCATGTGTGCCCAGTTAGTCGATACTCAGCTAGCTAGGCTAGCTTCATAGCCGCAGCTATGGGTATAATTTCCTCGCTATGGAGATAAGTTACTACGTCCAGCATTTTCAGGCTACGATTCAATACGTTGGAAACCTATAATTTCAAAAACTTTATATTTTATAAGATTCACTGCTGGGTTACCGTTGTCGTCCGCGCTCAAACTGGTACGCAACGCACTGAAACGAAATACGAGTGAAATATGTGCCTCTGCTACCCCATGCGGACAAAGACAGTACGAAGCCCTAATTATCTGGGCCGGCCTACATATTGCCCAGCGAATTGGAACTCAGACTGTACCTTCAGTTGTGAAATAAAATACTCCTCAGTTTTTAACAAAAAAAAAACATAATTACTATGATACAGAAAAGTTTTAACCAACATCGTAACAAGCCCGCACTAAAAACAACAACATAGATAAGCTACCAAAACACATCCAAACAACCAACTGTCACCAAAAACACCATACGATTATCATGTTATTCTGCCTACCGCCTCTACGCATTTATCATCAAGCAGCAGCATTAGGGGGTGAGCAGCACGATAAACGTCACCTGCCATTAAATCGGGCGCGCATCATTGACAAAACACAAATTGTATTTGCCCCCCGCGTGGGGGTCCATTCACCCCTTACGAATATGAATAAGAATTGTAGACGTTTTTTTTGGGACGTATGTGCGGTGTTGTTTTTGGTGATGGATAGAAATAGTTGGCACTTGTCGGGTTTTAGTTTTGGAATTTAAATTGAGGGATGTTTTCGTTGCGTCAACCTGTAATCGACAAAACGTTTTTCTACAGGCCGCGTCAAGCTTTGGCTTATAGCGAGTTCTAATCTCTCTTTCTCGCATCGGTCCCCTAAGATAGGTTGAGAGAGAGAGAGATGACTGGCTGCTCAGAGCCAAAGAAACGTGGGCTGTATACAGGCTTATAGATATTTTATTCATATTTTTTATTACACAACAAAAATAGTACAGATACCCATTTTTACCCAAAAGTCTTCACGTATAACCTTGGCAGCATCAGGACAAACTTCACCTTCATCATCTGCTAGTTTCATCAAGGTTTTGATTGCCAGTTACAACAGTGTGACGCCATTTCCCATTACGGTGTGTGTGGCTGAGGAATAATCGTGAATCGTGCCCATGTGTGCCCAGTTAGTCGATACTCAGCTAGCTAGGCTAGCTTTATAGCCGCAGCTATGGGTATAATTTCCTCGCTAAGGAGATAAGTTACTGATGAGATATTTCTTTCAAGCCAAACTTAGGTAGGACGGAAAATAAAAGTTTATGCAGCTGGAGACATTCTTGCTTAGTGCACAATAAAAACTAAATATACTTAGGGCCATTTGCACCAAAAACTTACGATTAGCGTCCTAATTCTATTTAGCAGCTGTCAAAATGTATGAAATATGTCAAACTTAATCACAATTATTATTTTTGGCGCAAGTGACACTTATTTAACTATTTCGGGGTAATTTCTAAATTTTTGTTATTACATCGAAATATGGTTCGGACAGAAAATCACCGGGTTCTCAATGTTTAGGACATTACTGTTTCTAGTCTCGTGACTTAGGCTATACTATACTCTATTTTTTATTTCAAAATACTTAAAGTCAAATAGAGTGTGGGACCACAAATATTCGACTCCAGTCAATTTTTCCCATCCCAGCCATACTGCGCTCGCGATGAGATTAATTTCAAAAGAGCGCACTCAAAGAGAGACTCTCACTTAATTACGGACCCCTGATTCGATTAACATAATACGTTGCGCGAGAGACCCCTAAAGTATCATATGGGGGCGAGTCCAGTCGGTGTGAAAATTAAATCAAAACATACTTGAAAAAGCGCACTTTATGCTTTTTGGGGCTCAGTTTTTTTATTGGCATTTTTGCTAAATGGATGAACTGAAGGCTTGAAGTTTACTTTTCGTATGTATAGAAAACTATAGTGTATTATTTCCTTCTTCAAGATTTCATCTGTCTCTGTCTCTCGACAGAAACAGTAACTTTCACATTACCTAACATTTTAGTACGCATTATGTCGTGGTTGAAAAATCAATATCTTATTAACGAGCTTTGCTAGGCTGTTGGTGATACAAGCACAATAAAACATTATATTCATATCATCAGACTGCATTAACATCGATAAATATGCTGCTCTGTTTTTGAACGGCTGCAAACGAGAAGCAAACAGGCATTTTGTATGCAGCATGAAAACTCGAAAATACGCGAATTTTTCAGTTATGAGACCTAGCTTGATCGATTTTTCACCCCCAAAAACCCATATATTGCAAATTTCATCGAAAACTACAGCGCCATATTCTAGAACACAAAACGTACATAATATCGTTACACAAATGTTCCCCGTATTAAGTACAGTATTGGTGTCCGCGAGGCGAGGACCAGCCTCGTAGCGGTTGGTCCGAGTCGAGCAGCAGTTGGTGCATTAGAACTCCTTTTCCCACTGGGGATGGCAGAGACACCAGCTTAAGCCTGTTATTCATTACCCAATCTTCTTCGTGTGGAAACTTATTGGAAGAATCAAAGTAGATCCTTCCAGAAGTCAGCCACCGCGACGGCTTAGACCCCATAGAAGCTACCTACATACTAGTGGCCCTGTGGGCAGTAGACCTCGCGAACAGTGACACTACATTTTGCGATTTAAAATACTATCTATTGACTTTTCACGCAAATATTTACAGTCTATTTCACTCACTCTCATGGTCTCTACAGATCCTCTTTACTAATCCGTCTCCTACTTCGAGGAGTCCAAACGTGGTATGTTTTGAAAATATTTCTTTTATTTCTGGATGGCCGACCGGTAATATTGTAGTATATTTTTAGAACTGGCTCATGAAGCCCTTTCATTTGATACCCCACACGATTTCAGAAATAAAATTATTTGAAATCCCATACAAAAAATTGATGACTTTCTATCTCCCCCCCCCCCCAAACTTTAATTCAAGGAACACGTCACGTGTGCCAAGTTTTGTGAGGGTCGCTTGAAAACTGTGGCCCCTAGACCAGAACTGACAGACATAATAGAGACAGACGAAAGCAGCATCAGCCTCCTATCTTGTCGAAATGGAGCCCTTCGCTCGCTTCGTTCGCTCGGTCAATCATAGAGTCTTGCTTGTTCCCATTCGGGGTTGCAGTTTTCAATATGTACCCATTCAAGTAAGTATTACCACAGATTACTAAATAGTTACTACGTAACAGATACTTCACTCAGTAGGAAATTTCCAATACCTACTGCTATAATAGTCTACTCCGTCGCGTCAGCAACCGCTGCATGCTAAAATGTGCCTAAATGCTCAAGCGTACAGTTGTGATCGCCTCGCACCGCGCGATCTCACACTAATCGCAGGGCTGGCAGAAATCGCAGATACTCGTACGATACGAACACAGTTCAAAACGTGCGTGCGCTTGGCTTGCGACAACCATACTGACTTGGGCGCCGGGCCATAGCCTGGCTGCTCGAGAGCTCGGGCGGGCGGTAGGTAATTATAGCGCGCGAGTACATTCAGTGACGGAGGCCTGGTATTACCTTCACAGCGTCATGTCTTCTTCCACGTGGTGGCAGAAGCACAATTGTGCCAACGTTTAGCCAGTTATTCAATACTGCAATTATTAGTATGAATTAATGACAGCTATTTAGGGGTATAAGTTTCCCTGCCGCCGAACATCTTAATAAGCCCAATTTTGCCGTCACAAATCATCCGCAGCCAAATCGAGTTTGTGAAAACCGCCCAATTTACGACCGGCTGCTGCGGCCGCCGCCCGGCACGCTGTGACAGGAGTCGCTATAATACCGGATACTGCTTGAACACAGTTTTGGGCACGTGTCGCTGGGGGCCGATGATGCTAACAAACTGGCGGTTCAATGGCAATGGCGTGATGACGACGGTGAACTATAAGTCCCGGGGAATGGTATTGCGGTTGACAGTTGCATACATTTGATAGAACATGGCTCTTATTGTCTTATATCATTATGTTCATGTCACTGCCAGAATGCAGTGTCAAATGTCTGACTTACTTATTTCCGGGGTGGCGCTACATTTTATGGCTATGCTCCTCGGACAATCTTTCCACAGCTGGGTCTTCCTCAGGGTCTTTTCTGTAAACAAATGCACAGATTAATAAAGAGTTAGGAACAGATTGGACACTGTACATAATCGTTCAACTAAAAAGCGACCCTTGCTACAACGAAACAAAGTACAATTCATGCTGTGTAGCGCGGCACCCGCACTTCGATTGTTAAAGTTGCCTAAAAGTTGCCTCTCTTTCTGTCGCGTAACTCTATCCTCGTCTAAAGCGGCCCGTGAAACTAATACACTGAAACTCGACCGTCGTGGTCGCTTTTCTGCCACTGCGCCGTCATTAAGCTAGCAGCATAGGGCCACTGAACCGTCACGACCGGGAATCGAACTGCACATCCCAAGAGACAGGACCGCGACACGCGACCGCGACATGCCGCTCTAATTTTTTTTGGCCCTACCCTTCAGTTTAGTTTATTGATCCTCGAGGAATAGCTAGAGTTCTGGGAAGTGAGTTTTTCTGTTTCAGAATTACCTGGTCGTTTGATTCTATGTATTTTTCTTCTTTAGCATGTTTCTGTCCACTGCTGGATATACAGGGTGACATTAAATTAGCTGACCATATTTTGGGGAATAATAGAGTTAGTATCTACCCATCATTATGAACAAGTTTCCCTAAGTCGCTGGTCGCAAACGAAAAAAAATTTTTGTGTCTCCCCTAATAACTTGAAATCAGCTGAATTCAGAATTCAGAATTACGTTTATTGCTTCCATTCACATTTGCTGATCGAGGCAATGTACTGGAGGACGAATATTTTTTTCATTTGCGACTATATAATTATATGTTTCTTGGGGAAAGTTGTTCATAATGATGGGTACTATCATTCCCCAAAATATGGTCAGCTAATTATCATCATCATATCAGCCCGTATCACCCCAATGTTGGGCATAGGCCTCTCCCGCAGCACGCCACTCGCATCTGTTTCACTGTCAACAGCCGCCCCGCCATTCTGGTCCACTGTCTACCAGCCACCTGGACAATATCATCTGATCATCAAATACCAGATTAGCTTAATAAATTAGTCGCAGAGTATTTTAAACATTTATATACAGGCAGACACATTGGCCACACTATGTGCTGGGAACCAGAAACAGCTATGACAAACACACATACATCATCATTAATAATTTCTTTATTACCTTCTTTATTATTATTTTTATACCTTCAGATTGGAGAGGCTGTGTTTCACCATTATTTCACTACCCTTTCTGTCCACTCTCAGATGCCCATTTTCAATCACGAGCTACTTCAGTAATTTGTTAATTGTATTTCAGTTATTTATCAGCCTATTAAAGCACGAGTTACATCGCCCATTTCAGTAATTTCGCTGCTCGCTAGTATCTTTGTAGTCTTCAATAAGTTTCGGCCAATTCACTTTTTAACCGACTTCAAAAAAGGAGGGGGTTCTCAATTCGGTTGTATGTGTTTTTTTATCATTATTATTTTTAATGTGTGTTACCTCAAAACTGATAAAACTCAAACTGATTTCAAATATATATTTTTTGTTTGAATGGTTTACAAACTCATAAGCTTGGTCCTATTTTTTGAAAATCAGGAATCGGTCCAGTAGTTAGGTCACTGCATGAAAATATCTGAAAAGTATAATTTCTTACATAATAACGGTAAACAAAATCACGTATTGTTTCCATTCTGTGATTGAGGGCTAACTGAAGGGACCAATATTCGTCTAAGTATGTTGTGTAATATGTGTGGACTTAACAGCCAGAACACAGATGTTGTAGGCTCGTCTTCGTGTTTTAGACGACATTCGCAACGCTAGCAGAGATAATTGAGTATAAGGTCTCGAAGTCGGTTTTTTTAATGTTTTTAACTACTTTGTCAATTATTGTATTATTCAATTTAGGATTCCCGCAAATCCTAAACACTATCCCGTGGTCATTCGCCCAATCAGCTTTTCAAATCGCCCGCTCCACAATCAAAAACAAGCAACGCATAAAAATGGCGCAACTAAAATCAATCTTAATTTTTTGCGAACAACAGCCGAGACGCCCCCTATAGCACAATGTAGCACAACAGCACAGCAGGTGTCTCAGCGGGAGATTCTGTAGATTGAGTTGTCCGGGGCCGGACAGATGCTGTGTGGTCAATTGAGCTGATTGATGCCTGAGTAAGGGGTAGATGGGTGGCCAGCACATAATTCATAATTAATTATTTAATAATATGGTACTTAAAAGAAGGCTCAGCCTACACTATGTAAATATTATTTCTGTTACAATAAACATTTTTGAATTTCGAATAAGAATAAGAATGGTTTAGTTATCATCCAAGTTTTACATTGTATGTTTGTTTCTGACCTAAACCAGGCTAAAGACCTGTAAGATAGGCAACAGCTTCTATACTGTTGTTGACAAAGTGTTGAATTGTTTTACACATAACTGTTTGACTAATGCACAAAAAGTACATACAATAGTGTACAAAGGCGAGTTTATCTCTGAAGAACACAAGACAACACGGAAGAAAAGATCTGGCTATTTTGTGGACGTTGGGAAAGAAAACCAAGTTCCGATGAGAGTAGGTTGATAGCTGGTTATATGTCCTCTATTCGTGATAAGAATGCGGTAAAGTCATCACTGTCCGGCGGCCGAACGGCCGGCATACACCAACAAGACTATCGTCAAATCGGCATGACGCTGCAGGCTTGATCAAATCTGCAGTTCGTACACCACAAACGATCAGTTTGATTGTCAAATCGGCATGACGGCGTTCAGTTGAAGCCATGGCGTCAGACGTCAAATCGGCATGATCCACCAATACACGGTCAAATCGGCTTGATCAAATCGGCATGATCAAGCCTAATCGAAATTCGATTTTGCCGTCAAATCTAACTGTCAAGCCAAATCCACTCATACAGACGGTCAAATCTAACTGATCAAATCGTTCGTCAAATTAATCGTCATGCCGATTTGACGATAGGCTTGATGGTGTATGCCGGCCTTATGGACGCCCCGTAACCAATCAAATCGTTTCCAATTATCAAGCCAAGTTCACAGTGACCAGTTGAAGGCAAACTTTCAAACGCGAAGGTTGTGTCCTGTCCTGTGAGTGTGTGTTAACAGATTTAAATTTAAACTTCACTGCTTATCACGAATAGACTGTAGATATTGGTTTTATAGTGGCATAGTGTCGTGCGTGTCGTGGTTGTGCGTAATACATAGGTACTGTATCTAGTATACTCTGTCCCTTACTTTCCTACATAGCGTTCCTTTAAAGGCCCGTTTTCCCCATGTGGTGGCGGCGTTCATCCAGTTTTTCAATGCTCGATTTTGTTGTAAGAATTTATTTATTGTCCAACGAAGCCCGCAGCACAATTTCAAAGTGAGTTTTACAAAAGTATAGATGATTGATTTCGAATAATCTTTAACAATTTTACTACTAAACTTGACAGGTGGCCCCAGTTCAGTTCAGTTCAGTTCAAAAATTTTATTGACCATAAAATCATACATATTACTTAGTCAACGTCAATATAATATTAATATTTTTGTATACTACCGCCCGTTCGGAAGTTGTGGGCTTAGGGATGGAGCAAAGAAGGGCAAGAAACCTCCCCCGTACCTCTTTTAAAATATCAGAGCCTTAAAAATACAATGTTATGTATTTCTACTTAAGTCTAAGGAAATACACCGAGGAGAGACGTACTGACTCAGTCCATCGCCCCTCTTTGGATTTCTGTGCGCTGAGATGGTAAAGACCATGCAGTTTTGTCATCTAAATATTCTTTTACACTGTAATATGACTTCTTCAATAGGCCGTTTTTGACATAGTTTTTGAACCTCCTTTCTGGTAGGTCCGTTGCTTCATTAGGTATTTTATTATAAAAACTAACACATACTCCCATAAAAGAGTGAGCAACCTTACTGAGTCTGAACGCGGGCATAGCAATCTTATTTCTATTTCTAGTGTTAATACTATGATTATGACCTAAAGTCTTAAATAAACCTATGTTTTTTCTGGTATACATGATATTTTCATAAATGTATTGACAGGTAACAGTAAGTATATTGATATTTTTGAATTTGTCCCTTAGTGATTGCCTAGCATCTAGTTGATAGATAGCCCGAATGGCCCTTTTTTGTAAGACAAATATTGTGTTTATATCTGCCGCTCTCCCCCAAAAAGAGATTCGCCAAATGCCCCCAAATAGCAATACGAGTAACATATAATATACCCTACTATCGGCCCTACTGTCTGCCGTCATCAGTGACAGGCAGACAGTATGACAGTCGTCACAGGGGACAAGCCCAGTCGGTAACCGAACCTGTGTCCCTTGAGGGTACATCGAAACCGCATTTGTGTCCCGTGCCACTGAGCCATGGACGAACGTGCAAATATCAGATGTATCAGTGACGGGAACCGATTGGAGTTATTCTAGAATTCTAGATGTTTCATCGTTAAACTGTTGGAAGAAGCAACTTTTGTCTGTATCTGTATTCACGTGCGTAGGTAGTTAACTACAAAACTCACTGAGTTGTAAGTTTAATTGTTGCTTAAGTTTAAATTGACGTCAAAGAATTGCTGCCTCCAAGTTTGCATCAGGAATAGGGAATGCACTCTCGTAATTCTGCACTTAAGATGACTTCAAAATGGTGATGGTGTTTGTACGGTCGTCCATTCAATGCACTTATCTTATCTTAAAATATGTTTTATAATACTGAGCATTCAAGCACACCTGCCTATGATTATCTAAATTATGGAGCAATTGCGTTCATGGACTGTAAATGCAAAGACATCGTGACTTTTGACATTCGCGTATAAGTAATAGCATTAATAACCACATTTACATAAGTAAAACTATTTAAACATAAGCATTTATACTATTCTCACAAAGATATTGGCTTATACCCTATCCAATATAACAGGCAACTTGACAGATGTCAATCTTAGCCTGTGAGTGAGGGGATATTGCTCATAAAAATTGATTAATCAAAAGAATCGATACACCCTTTAAACATTTGTTAATCGGAAAGATGTCTAACATTTATTCTTGATTCTTAAGTTACCTTAAATATGGTTGAAAATGAAATAATAATATCTTCTTATAGCAGTGACGGCGATGACAACTCTTCTGTTAGTTCAACTGAATAAACAATTTTCGATTCTTTCCGGTCGTTTTAGTAACATCTCTAGTGTTTAAAAAGTGGATTTTAAGAAGTTTTAGGTTAGCTGTCAAGTTGCCTGTTATATTGAATAGGGTATAGGCCTTACACTAGGTAGGATATCAATGAATATATGTATTTATAGATGTAGGCGCGAATCTCGCAAACGGCTGGGCCGATTTGGATGAACTTTTTATAATACTTTTTACTGAAGAGCATTTGACAATGGGGCTAATTGTATCTCTGCCACACCGTATGGGAAAAGGCGTGACGCTAAAACACTATCTATGTTGACTTACCCTTTTCTGGTAGCCAATTCCATTAAAACCGATCCCACTCCAGTCTCAGCTTTACTAACATTAGCGGCCTCAATTCTCGTATTATTTGTATTTATTCATTACATTATCGTCATTGTCGGACAGATCCCGCTGCGCTCTTGTGCTCTGATTAGTGTTTAGATTGAGGACGTGGGGTATGGGACTGTAGTTATCTTTGTCAGGCGTTGATTTTGAGAATTGGGTAGCCAAGGAAATAAAACATTTGTATACAATTCGCAATGTAGTGTCACGCTTTTTTCCATGCGAGCAGGTATTGACACAGTTTTCAGTTGGAGCCATGTTTAGACATATTCAGAGACTATATATCCAATTGACTGCGCCTGCGGGGGAATGCGGCTCGCCAAACGTTTGTTGTATTAAACAAACGTTCGCATTCGCAACCTATGTATGTACGATGACGGGCCGCCAGACAGTTTCGCAGCGGCTGACCAATCACAGCTCTCTTACCTCGTCCCCCGCCGCCCGTAAATTGGTGAGTTGTGTTTCAAAGGAAAATATATCTATGCGCTCTCCATTGGATAAGTGCTCCCTGGAGTTATTTAATACTCCATTTTACAACAGGGGGAACCTGGGGGGGGGAAAATGTTTTGTAAGCTGTCTCTTTCTAATTTGCCTTGATGTAAAAGAGGCGCTTTAGCCCAAAAACAAATGCCTCTGAAAAAGGGAATCGGGCCCCAGAAGAAATATCTGAACAAGATCGCGAATGTAAGAGAATTTCAGCATCCCCATCATTTCAAGAAACATAAAATATCATACCATTTACATACAGGCACATACACTGCTTCGCCCCACACTGGGATGCCCTGTGTCGTGGGAACCAGAAACAGCGACGAATAATAATAATTCAAAGACCCAGGGGTTTTATTTTTCTTCTCTCCCACCCGGGTTTCGAACCCGGGACGTCTCGCAAAGACAGAGGTTACAGAGGACGTCAAACTAAAGGGGAGGCCGCGCTGATTTGGACCATCGAGTAAATATACATTTGGACTATACGATCCTGAGCCTAAGTGCCGTGCGAGCCGCCAGGTGGCGTCGTCGGTCCACGCGTCAGCCGTCGCGGGTTCGACTCCCCGCCGGGGCGCGTGGGAGGAATCGCACCCGGACGGAAAATTGGGGGTGAAATCTCAACGGATTGCCGGACGGAGATTCGTGGAGCTACCTGTTTGAGAAATGAGAATTGGTAATTTTGGCGAGAAGCGGACGTCTTTATGGTGATTTTAAATTGATTTTAATTACTTATATATTTTTTGAGGTTTTCAGTGTCTCAGCGGTTGCGCATCTGCCTACCATGCGAGAGGTCCCGGTTCCCACGACACAGGGTATCCTAGTGTGGGGCCAGGAGCAATGTATATGTATGTATGTAAATGTTTATGTTTATGTTCAAACATGGAGTCACACACCTTTTCCCATACAGGGTGGCAGAAACTCAACTTTGTTCACTGTCAGCCAGTAATTCGATATTCCATTTTGCGTGACTGGGAGCTAGTCCATCCTTCAGCCTATACTTTGAATAATTCGATTAAAAAAATAAGTATGTGTCATTTCAGCCCCCGTAGCATGCCCCATGCCATGCTTTTTATTCCGTCTAAATGTCAAAACTCGGTACTTATATTCCCTCCCATACAAAAATTGAACATAGAGCTACAAGGGCCAATCATAAATTCTCTATATTCCTCTGTCAAATATGTTTATTAAGTAGTTTTGGGCATGAATAAACATAAGTCAGGAACAGTACAATATTTCCTGATTACAATATTAGAAGAGCTCCGTGGTCTAGTGGGTTTCACCTTGCTTCTCACGCAGGAAATGCAGGTTCGAATCCCGGTGCTGACCATGTACCAATATGATATAATTAAAGTACATTATCGGACACTCCGTGTTTCGGATGGCACGTTAAGCTGTAGGTCCCGGCTACTATCACTACTTCGTAGTATGTAGTAGTCGTAAAAAGAACCCTCCACCAACCCGCACTGAGCCAGCGTGGCGGAGTATGGCTCAATCTTACTCGGATCCGGGTAAATAAAGGCCTGTGTCCCTCGGTGGGGACATTTATGGGCTACATTTACTTTTTTACAATATTAGTAGGACAGTGGGGCCAATTCTCTAGGACACACTCACTAAAATTACTTGACAATATTAGCTCCGACGCTCTTACGCGGTTGCCATAGATTCCATTTTCGAACTCACTTTTGAATTAGTTCATCAGTACATTAAAATAATTCAAAAGTGAGTTCGTAAATGGAATCTATGGCGACCGCATAAGAGCTGTCGGACTTAATACTGTCAAGTAATTTTAGTGAGTGTAACCTAGAGAATCGGCCACATTGTTTCCCTACATTTCGCGGCAATCGGATCGGACAATCGAGAGCGAGCCAATAAGGCCCGACGTAACGTAAAGTGATAATCTTCAAACTAGCATCGCTAAGTAGTCAAGACATTGGGGGTCCCGGTTTATTTAGAGGGGCCAAGCTTTGTATAGAGAAGGTACGGTGACGATGACGAGCGCCTGCTCGCTCTCAAAAACTCAACATTGACAATGACATTTATATTCAGGCACATATATTTTGGCCCCACACTAGAATAACCAGTGTCGTGGGATGGGTACCGGAAACAGACTCTTTTATAATGTCACTTGCATATTATACTTAAAGCTGTAAGGTTTACCTGAATAAATAATAATAAAATAAAAAACTAAACTTACAAGACTTAGGGATTTGTTTTATATCTTTATCTATCTAAGGGCCGTTTTCAATAACCTATAACCTCAATGTGCAGATAGATGGGGTCTTTGACATAAGCTCCATAGCGCAACTGTCAAACCTAACTCTAGATGTCAAAATCATGACACATAGGGGCTGGGGCGATTTGGAAGGAAAAAGCACTCAACTAAAAAGGCCACTAAGCCCTCTAAACGTCATAATGACGTCACCTTAGTTGTTGATATCAATTTAGACGTTAGCCTAAACTATGTAGTTTACAGGTTATTTTAAATCGCAAGACAACCTAACAATACTTTACTACCATACTTACTGAAGTTCGTAACAAACTGTATCTCCCAAACACCACTCACTCTCGAGGGTGAATTTGCAGAGTCCACCGTGCCAGACAGAGAGGCAACATGTCCGCCCGGCGTGTTAGAGCGAGAAGGATGTCAACCACTCGATCGCTCGCGCGCGACAGATTGGCGCGCAGATGGCGCGAGCGATGCGCTTTTTGCTAGCTTTCTGCTAGGGATGTGATTGTGATGCGGTGATTTGTCGATATCGATATCAATGATTTTTTTACGAAACAATGTGAAGTGGGATAACTTACTTGCCACAAAAACAAGTTATTTTTCTTAATTATAAGGTACTTACATATTTCACGTTTAACTGTCTTGATTTTGGCTTAGAACACTTACGCTTTACCCCAGAAAGGAGAGACTGTAAACGGTATAATAATGTATCGTTAAACACTGTCTAACCTCTAATCTAACAGATTAAATATAATAATGCGTCAGTAATGAATTTAATCAATCATGCTCATGCACATAATGTTTGACTGGAAGCATTTTAGCACTACTATAATTTTGGTTACATTAATATCATATACCCCTTAGAGCGAATTTTACCAACGAAGAGTAACTTTTTTACTCGAGAGTACCTTCTACTTTTTCATAGAATGACCACATTTTGAACTGTCATTGTCATACAAATCATCCCCGGTACAGTTATTTTCGCATAACTTTTTGTTGGCAAAATCCAGCCAAGTATTTGGTAGAAAAGTTAGTGCTATTTTCCATCAGTTAGCCTCCCCTACGATTGCGTCGTTTCCCCCATCACTACTCATCGATACACTCGCACACTGAAGGGGAGCCGCGGGCGAGTAGTACGAGTTTGTTTGTACGATTTAATTTCATTTATCAGCGCATTACTTACTGCAAGAGAATTACTTATCCGGATTACCCCCCGGCCTCCCGCGTATGGAAATGTTAAATTTTTTAGGGTACCGCTGTCGTAATACTAAACCGCTCTCAGCTCTGAGAGAGGTCTCGAGCGCGTGGAAATGACAGATTTTATGGTGAAACCGTCACTAGCATGGAATGGGAATGTTTAACTTTTTAGGGCACCGCCTAAGACTTTCCTACCTTACTCATGTCACGCGAAACGAACGAAGCGAACTATTGAAGCACTGATTAATTGTGGGCACGACTACATCTGCCATCCCGTATGGGAAAAGGAGTGACGCTATCATCATCATCATCATCATCATCATAGGCAGCGTGTTTCGGCCCACTGCAGGGTATAAGCACAGATACTATAATATTATACCAATACTATAAGCATCCTCTTTTTTGTGCCAACTTATCCGGTCCTGTGCCAATCGAATCCAGCCCCCTTTCATGATCCGGAGAAATGAAGAAGCTATTGGTGTCGTTCAACTATAGTATCGTATTTCTGGATCATCATTGAGTGATCATCACTCAGTTAGCGAATCAGGGGGCAGGTCTTCCCCGCGATATTGGTGACGTCACTGATCCATCTGGCTGCTTATGTTTCTGCATAAATGTTTTAAATTTTTTAGTATGGATAGTAAAAAAAAAACAATAAAACCCAGGTCTTGGATGTTACATGTTCGTGATGTCGCTGTTTCTGGTTCCCACGACACAGGGTGTCCTAGTGTGTAATGTAATGTTATGTTATGTTTAATCAGGGCGCTAGAGGACTATCTGCTGTTGAAATAGCTTTTTACAGAATATTACACAAAGTGTTTTGCTGGACGATGTTGTGGGATTAATCTTCCTGCCACTTTTTACACCCGCCCAATTCCCTGTTATGTCATAAAAGATAAAGATAAAGAGCCTTTATTGTCTCATAAAAAATAATAATTATGTGTACATTTCATTCCATGCACACATCTTATCAATTTTAAATTGTAATAACATTAATTGACATTGTTTTTCAGATAAGTTAATAAAATTTATAAATTTTATTAACTTATCTGAAAAACCTAATACAATCATATCATAATCAGTACATTAAAATAATTAAAGTAAAGTAAAGTAAAGTAAAAATTTCGTTTATTTGCAAGCAAATGTACATCATAGATGGAATGCCCTGTCCCTCAAATTAGCGTGAGCTGTGTCTTGAGAGACAGTTTCTTCCCAATAGTAGGTTATCAATAACTATTACATTTTTGAGTACGGTTCTCACTTTAAGGCTAAATTAGAATTTTAATGAAATTAAGGTAAGGAAAAAGAGAAAAAAAGATATTTTATTACAATACAAAGCAATATAGCACTTATCTGTTTAGTGTGTGTTTGTGCATGTAGAGTATTATTATGGTAGTGTAGTGGATGGAAGGGTTGTGTGATTGTGCGTTTAGTGTGTGTAGGTGTATGAAGTGTGGTGAATGTGTGTGTATAATATAGTTAAACTAGACAAAAATGTTCGAAACTAAGCCAAAAATAAATAAATAAATGAAACTAAGCTTGAAGTTTCTATTGCTTTCTGTGAAGTAGATTGTAGATTTAGGTAATAGAAAATTCAAAAGTAAGTTTGAAAATGGAATCTATGGCGACCGCATAAGAGCTGTCGGACTTAATATTGTGGCCGATTCTCTAGGTTACACTCACTAAAATTAGTTGACAATATTAAGTCCGACAGCTCTTATGCGGTCGTCATAGATTCCATTTTCAAACTTACTTTTGAATTATTTTAATGTACTGATGAACTAATTCAAAAGTGAGTTCGATGAAATGAAATCTATGGCAACCGCGTAAGAGCGTCGGAGCTAATATTGTCAAGTAATTTTAGTACGTGTGCCCTAGAGAATTGGCCCCATTGTCAACTAATTTTAGTGAGTGTAACCTAGAGAATCGGCCACAATGTAGCAATAAATAATTTGGAATTTGACCGAACCTGGAGCAGTACCAACCCTATTCTCAGAGCGATCCCGGGGAGGATTGACTGTCCAATGTTCCAACATTGGACGGTCAAACTTACCTAGGGAAACAAATAGTTCATAATAATAATTATTCTAAATAATTTAATTTAACTAACTTTTGTTTTCATTCATATATGTGACATTTTATGTATACACTAGATTTAACATATTTATATTTGGTTCATAATCATAAGTAACCTGTAATAAAGATTTCAATTCCAATATTGCAAAGTTCATTTCATATTTCTGTAACAAAATAAAACCATGGTACGCAAATGGTAGCCAATGAAACAAAATGCGGAACCCTTTTATTTGGACCCTCAGATTTTTTACTCCACCAGGACCCTATAAAATTTATTTAAAGTACATTTGCATATATATTTGCGTTTATTAAAGTGAAATGTTTTGATGTCTCAATGCCGCCGCCTCTCCATAATGCGCTACGTATGACCGATTTTATTATGATTTTAATAGTTTAGACACCTGTTTTGCTCAATTTACCGTAATGTGGGGGATTTGAGCGAAACTTGTTACGGGTTTACAAAAAAAAAGTGCATTTTTTTTAAACATTGTATCGCGATGCTTTTGACATTTGTTTTGGGGCTAAATAAATGTATGTCTTGCTAATGAGTTTACGAATAAACTGTATGATTGTGGGCACAATTTTGTCTCTACTACCCCTTAAGGAAAAGGCGTGTGCTATGTATGACTTATGTATGAGTTATTATACTGTTTGTTTTTTCCAACATTCCCTTAAAGTGTCTTGTCTATCTCTGATGTCTTATCTGTCTAAGTTAGATTCACAGCAACTCTCAATTTCAAAGTCCTTTTAACTCAGCGCAACAAATCAATAAACATTTAACCTAACATGACACGCTGGGTCGTGATTCTACTAAGTGAAACCATTTATTTCCGCTGTCAACACCAACTCCTTTGATTCTAGCCGCGCTGAAAATGAGTGCATTCCCAAATTAAAATATCTTGCATATACCATGTCAGGCCGCCCAGTATTACTTGTATCCTGCTCTCTGAGAATAGTCTGAATACTCTGGTTATTATTTGTCTGGATTGGAATCGTCTGATACTTTTTGGACTTCTGCTTTTCGAAAATTGACTGCGCAAAAATTCATGGCTCTTCATCTTATATTTTCATTATCTGTATCATTTACATCTATACATAAACCATACATACAATAAACCCGTTAAATAAAGCTATTGATAAATATCTTTCACATTTAAATCTTATTTATCAATACTCTATCAACTAGCCCTAGCCCAATCCCGTTTTATTTTCAACACTAGCAACCCTAAACTACTTAGAAGCGGCTGCCGGATCTTTCAGAAGGAGTTCCGTTCCATTTCCATTAGAGTGTTTGAATTTAGAACGAACTCCGATTGCGATGACGTGACGGCCCGCCATGCCCGCCATGAATCATTGGCGCCAACATACTGCGTTCTTATTGGATGGCTTTACTTTTTCTCTAAAAACAAATGCCGAACACCTGTGAAGAATCTATTTTTTAAAAGCCCATTTAGAATTTATGGCCAGTGTGTTTTGCCTTTTCAGTAATTTCCTTATTTACATATTGGGAACGGTTTCTATAGAGAAATCCTGTTTCTATCTAAATTGTTCAAAATGAAAGGAACATTCTTGTTGTCTTACAAAGTATCGGTCCTGTAGTGTGGAGGCCGTTTGCACAACATGTAATATCTTGTATTGCGAAATTCAAGTCTATTTCGTTTCTTGTTATCTCTACTGCGGGTACTAACAATAAATAAACTGCAAACCCTCATAATCATAGTCATTTATGGCATTCAAAACCTGCCCTGTTTACTATGATTATGCCTTCAACAGTCACTGCAGCTTAAAATATAAGCATTCTCTTATCAAATCAACATAAAACGTGTCCTACAAAAGACGTTTTAACATTGTTCACCTGAACTGACCTTTAGTGTCCGCGTTGGTATAGAAATATTCAAGATAGTGTTATCTTAATCACTGTCAGCGGCCCAAGGAGGTCCGCAGCACAGCTTCTAAAAACGGGACGAAACCTTTTTGCTGGCTCCAAGCAACCAGTTGCTTTAAACGAAGGTTTAAAATCAAATATTCGAACAGTGTTTTAACTTGGTCCGTTGTGTCTGGTCACGACTGACCAATCGCAAGCACGGTATTTGAAATTCCATTTTCGAATTCTTTGCGTTCCTCTCGGCGCCATGTTTTTTTAACGGCCTGAGATTAGGTCGCGTAAAAAGGTTTTATCTAAACTTCTTGCTGGTCTTTTTCGTGTAGTCTTTCGACTGTCCCGTTGATTGGAATGAAATGCTAACCTAATCCTTTAGAGCTTGTACGCACTAGTGATCTTAAGTTGGCCGATAGTTTGATCGGTCAGAGGATCAGTATAGAGTTATAAATCTTCAAGTGCGCGCTCTGCCATATAACTAACTCTATACTGGTCCTCTGACCGATCAAACTATCGGCCAACTTAAAATTGCTAGTGCGCACGGGCTCTTAGTTCGTTATTTTGTTTGTCCAGCTAGAACCTATTTGAGATAACTTATTGCCATATGCTTAATCGTATCCTCCACCCAATGTACCCTCGTCTCAACCTAACTGACGATATTGTTGTCAAAAATTGCATTCAAATTGAATTATTTGAGAAAACCAAGTCAAGGAGTTGTTAATCAAACGTCTGAGCATACGGGTGTAAATCTCCATTCTGATAAATTCTAATTTTGTTTCAGTTTTGATAATACATGATTTTGGGGCTGCATCGACTTAATTTTCTAAACTTTGATTTTTCCGCTCAGAAATATGAAATATTCTATATTATTTTTAGCTAACTGGATCACGCGAGCATCTTGCTGTATCATCGGATTCACCCTCTCTCTCTATTTGATTATCTCGTTTACTGTGCAAATGTTTGATCTGTTTATAATTGAATTCATAGAGTAAAGGGGATACGGCTGAGGTTGAGAGAAGATTTTTTAATTTTCGTATTTTTCTCGGTGTACTCTTGGGTTATAAGGATTTTTGCAAAAATTAGGTTTTTGATTAGGTTGCTTTAACCAAAGATTTGTTTTGTACAAGATTTAATGTACATAATAATCATCATGATCACTTATTCATTGGTTGGTTGGTACATGTTCCTAATAACTGCATTTTAGAATATGGTTAGCGTTTACAATCATACCTATTCGATATCCCATATCCACAGTAAAACCTATCCAAAAGAAATTACTGGCATTCCACTTGAAAGAAAGAAACGTTTATTACAAGGACACAAGACATGCAAATGTATGCCCCTGCCAACGATTAATCTGTAAAACATGCATATGACTTATCTGTTCAATAGAGCTTAGTGTGGGTTTTCTTGAAAGAAGTCCTTTATTTCGTGAATGTGTTGTTTTATACACCTAAATATGTTTATTGTTTTGTAGCCCTAATATTCTAACTTCTACTATAGCTTCTCTGTATAAAGGTACGAGTACCTACATTCGCGTAACGTTGCCAAAAACCTCCCATTCGAACATAATTCCCTCCAGGTTTATCTATTTAAAGATTAAAGCCATCGGACGCACCCCATTGGGCGATGCGGCTCCTTTGATTAGCAACCCTCGCTGGAAAGATTCTATTGGCGAATGGCGAGATTTAAAAATGAGTTTGCTCAAAGAAAAATTCAGTTTTTTTTTCAAACAATCACTTTACGATAGAATATTTTCTGTTCGCCTTTGAATCGACGACATTTATATTACATGCGATAATCAAACATTGTGGACATAATCATAGAGCATGCATAGAGCCCATAGACGACGACGTCTGGTACTGAAGGAAGATCAGCGCCTGAGAAGTCTACTTCTCAGGCACATGCTGAGTCAGAACCCTTTTGCAGATGCCACACCACCCTCAGTTCTAGTGCGATATAGGTACTTTGGTACCTATATCCTATCTATCTTAGTGCAAATTATCTGTGTCTGCATGTTTTATATGTTATTTTGTTTAGCGCTAAGTATATTCTATTTTTTATGCTGTGTGTGTGTGCGCTGATGCAAATAAATAAATAAAATACAAATACAATACGTCGAGAATTTTGGTACATGTTTTTCCAAATTTGCAAGACGATAATGATAGCAAAAACCACCTACTCCACAGTTAATCCTGCAAAGAAAATCGCATGTTTCGGTGTTTTTGACGTGTTCAACGGTTTTTGGTTCCCACGACACACGGAATCCTAGTGTGGGGCCAGAAGCAACATGTGTGCCTGTATAAAACCCTCCAGTATTTCGGACAGGCATATTCAAAGCCTAACTCGATTAAATGCTCATTTGCTACCGAGAGATTATCCCTTTGTCCGCCTCTGTCCCTGCCTTGTTGTCTTTGGTCGTATGAAACGAAAACATAACAAAACACCGTCCAATATTTACATTCCATTCGGATTAGGAAGCTGTTTTGTTTGTGTTTTAACTTTATGAATTTGATTTACATGCGCAATGCGGAAATAATGTTTTACAGTTACATATGTACCACTACCAGAGACCCTAACGGCGTGGACAGACGATGACGCGCCCGCTCCGTCGCACTCCGCGCCCGCCCCGCGCCCGCTAAGCCGCGCTCTCACCGCCTTGCACCGATTTGTGTCTTATTGCTCATTAATAAGTCTCTTAATACATCGGATGGTTTTCATCGCACCCGCCCCACGCCCGCTTCGACGACGCCGCGCTATAAGATTTGTACTTTAAACGCCATGGTTTTAGTTAACATACTTCTAGGTGGCGCTAATCTAAGAATAAATCCTATATATCTTACCGCCATCTCGTAGTATTTGCAATTTTTCGATGGTGCTGCAACAAGCGATAATGGCCTCGAAAAAAGAAGCCTCCGTAGCATCTCAGTTTACGCCGGTGTCATATAGAGACTTATTAACGAGCATTACGACACAAATCGGTGCCAGGCGGTGAGAGCGAGGCTTAGCGGCGTCGGAGCGGGCGCGGAGCGGCGACGGAGCGGGCGCGTCATCGTCTGTCCACGCCCTTATTTAGTGCGTATATTTTGCAATTTTCGCAGTATTATGCCGTTGTCTTTCAGCAAACGCTTGTCCAAACCAACGCGTTCAGCTCGCTCCTTCGTTTGTAGCCGGCACGGCGCGTCTCGGCACCGTCAACAAGCTTGTGCCTCGCTATAGCTATGTTTAGCGATATATAGCTATGTAAAGCTCGCTATCCCCATGCCATTTGTTCGCGAAAAGTAGTGCGTGACGTCAGACGCCAGGGTGCGCGCTCGTGGCAGCGAAGCGACACGCCGCCATCTGTGACCTACATTGCATCTCCGAACCGAGTAGAATTTAAATTGCTCTCAGGTTTTCACCTCATCAGCACAGGGCCACCCATACAACCTATCAGCTCCGGGAGCTGGTTCCTCGCATTTATACCCAAAAACCGCCAGCTAAACTCGCGATTCGCGAGTGAAAGTGCACGCTGCCGCCAGAACATTTAGTGATCATATTTCCACCCAAGCGAGGGTCTGCCCGCTCCCTCGTCCCCCTCAGCTGTGCGGCCAACGACGATTGCCAGCTGTGGAGGTCCGCTCCTCCTGACGTACGCAACTTCCGGCCCTGGTCTGGTTTACCTTCGCAGTCGTTCTTCGAACCCGAGACCTTTTGAATATCAAACCCTCGACCACAAAACCGCAGAGGTCCTCTTATTAACAAATCTTCTCCTTGTTGCAGCTACATCTGCCTCAGCGGTGTGATCTCGAAGGCCGAGAACTCCGGGGCTGCGCGCGAGAGCATACAGACCCTGATCACAGTCTGCGCGGATCTGTGCCGGCCAGTTGTATATGATACTGTGAGTTCCTTCACAGATACTTATTATACTAATACAGGTAGACCACATAGAACAAAATGTGACACTGGCGTAAACTGAAATACTACGGAAGCTTCTTTAGTTCGAGGCCATTATCGCTTGGTGCAGCGCCATCGAAAAATTGCAAATACCACGAGATGGCACTAAGATATACAAGGTGTAAATGAATTAACGCAAAATGAGAAACTACTTTGTAAGAGACGTCATTCTGAGCAACTTCATTTTTCACTTCCCAGTACATTTTGGCTTGAGTGGATCAGCTGATTTGTATGGAGAAGTGAAAAATAAAGTTACTCTGATCAAATCGGTTTCATAATGTACGTTGCTCAGAATGATGTCCCTAACAAAGTAGTTTCTCATTTTGCGTTAATTCATTTACACCTTGTGTAGGATTTATTCTAAGATTAGCGCCACCTAGAATAATGTTAACTAAAACCATGGCGTTTAAAGTACAAATCTTACTCCTTACGCCATCTCTTTTTTACGAAGGGTTACTAATTCTAATTTGTATGGGATGAGCACCTTGTGGTTCCTTGGAGAAATAACAATATGACGTGACTTGACACCCCCGACTCTCAACACAATGAATGCAACCTGAAAAGTTGGGAGAGTCCGTGATTCTGCTGGTGAATTGCATGTCAATAGCTATAGCGAGAGTGTTAAATACCGGTTTATTGCTAAGGCGGCACGTCTCGACAAACCGAAACCGGAATTCTGAGCCCGCTATACCCACTGTCATAACGATTCGCTTGCAAAAGAAAGCCATGTCTTCTTCCGGCATCTCCCCATTCTGGGGCGCGGGGAAGAAGCCTGACGACTGTATCAAATAAATAATCAAAGATTTAATGATTCTAAGGGAAAATATTAAATGGATTTAAAACACTAATTTAATTTGATTGAAAACATTGAGATTAATATGATTTTCAATAAAACGAACAATTAAAATACTGCATTCGGCCATTTTGATCCAAACAGGAATCATAGCGCATGACGCTGCATGACGTCATAACAATGTAAACATCATCTGATTTATGCTGATTACTCATTTGTACATTGACATGTTTACTTATGCGTGACATCAAAGCCGACGCCATGACACCTGAGAGATTTTTTCGCGCACTATTACAAAATATTAGAAAAATGGGTTTAAACTTCGTCAAACTTTAGTTTATTACCGGAATAAAGTTTTTTTCGTAAATAGTAAATGTGTACCCACACTATGGCAGAGGATTTCAAAATCTTTCTGCCTATTGTTATGGTGAATACCAATAAAGGTGTGAGCTCGGTGCCGATGCCGCTAGTTATTTCAGCCTTCTAGTTATTAGCGGTGGATGGTGACGGTATCCAATTGTCAATACAATAATCGGTGTGGTTCTTCCACAGGACATCCGGCTTAACCTGAAAATGACACCAAATTTCTCAAAACCCAGTTATTAGTATTTTATGGGACGTCAGAATATTGAAAATTTTAAACTCGTACCACGTCTATTTAGTGGGTGGGTGCAATCTACAGATAGGTATTGACCCGGGTTATATAATACCCTGTGATATTTCCCACTTGTTGGGTTATTAACCACTTGAGTGTTTTAATACACTTGTGGTTTATTACCCTCCCGTGGGTTGTTACCCTCCTGCGAGTCATTACCCTCTGTGCATTATTACCCACCTGTGTGTGCGATCAATACAACAACCAGCACGTTCCTCCCCAGGGCCAGGAGCGCTCGACAGCGCTGTCGACGCTCCGCGCGGCGCTCGGCGGCGGGCTGCTCGGCTCGCGCGCAGAGTTCTGCTCGCTGTCTGCGCGCGCGCCGGAGGACGACGCAGCGGAGGTCGCGCGCGCCGCTCGGACTGCGCGCATGATGAGCGCGCTCGCCGCCGCAGACTACCGGCTTGTGCAGGTGATTATCAACTTCGACACCAACAGTTATTTTCAGATGAGTAATGCTCCGGGTCGACCGGCAGCCAGAGATGGCACGACGACATTACGCATGTTGCGGGGAAGACCTGGATTTGATTGGCACAAATGGGGCAGCAGTGGGCGGAAACAAGCTGCCGATGATGATAATGATGATTAATGCTCCGGGTAATAATCCATATGGGGTAGTTACCCATGATCGCTGGTTAATAACCTAGTAATTCCCCTGAATTACTCAGTTATTACCCACCTGTGGGTTAAATCCCGGGGCATTACTCTGTAGTCATCTTCAGTGAGTCTTCGGTGGAAACGCGTCCTATTGATAGCCTATCAAAAACTAAATAATATGCAATACCCAATGATGAAGGGTCCTCATCGTCATCAGCCTGAGTCAGAGACTATATATCCAATTGACTGCGCCTGCGGGGGAACGCGGCTCGCCAAACTTTGTTGTATTCAAAAAACGTTCGCATACGCAACCTATGTACGATGACGGGACGCCAGACAGTTTCGCAGCGGCTGACCAATCACAGCTCTCTTACCTCGTCCCCCGCCGCCCGTAAATTGGTGAGTTGTGTTTCAAAGGAAAATGTATCTATGCGCTCTCCACTGGATAAGTGCTCCCTGGCCTGAGTTGAGGATACAGCGAATGCGAAGCGGTAATACGTGGACCTATCATATTTCGAATGGGTTCGAATCCAGGTGCTGACCATGTGTACCAATGAGATAAGTGATTTATCTTAAGTACGTTATACGGACACTCTAACGGTGAAGGAAAACATGTCACGCAAAATGGAGTATTGAATCACTGGTTGAAAGTGGGCACAGTTGTGCCTCTGCCACCCCGTACGGGAAAAGGCGTGACGCATCAAAAACACGATAAAACATCTCGAAATTTTGCACAATACCATGAACCCCTAAGCGATCCTCACGCTACTGGTGTTAAAGCAGTCTTATTCACAAAGTCCGGGCACGCAGCGCACACACCCATCAATTATCTGCTAAAAGCATCGATATTCCTTACAAAACCAACACTGTCTTCGTTCGCTGTGGTGTGGGCGATGCTGCACTGTGTTAACGCATTGCGCTGTTTCTTTGACTCAGTGCAGAACCTTTAAAACTGCTGTCTGTACTAGTCATAGTGTCAATCAAGTACAGTACAAATCATGAAAAAGCCTCGCTTAACATTTTATTTAAAGTTTCAGCAGTACAGTTTAACCTTTTGCCATGCGGGGTGGCAGAGATAAAGTTACCTACTTTTGTTAGATGTTTTTTACGTTAATTTTGTTGTTAGCATTTTGTGTGTCTATTTAAAATGGCGATAAGCTTACTGGGACCATACTTTTCAAAAATTGTGTAAAGTGATTCCATTATTAACTTGCAATGATGCCCCGTGAGCTGCAACTCATTTCCGAGTAATTCGAAACAGCGCAGTGTCGATCTCACTTCTTCAGTTTTGCCACAAGGGCCATTTCTGTGGCCCAATTTTACAAACTGAGTTACAACTTATATTATAACTCAAGTAATTCCTAACAGCGCAGTATCCTAACCTACCCAATGTCACATTATTGCCTACACCTGTGGTGCCACTAGGGCCACTACTTTCATACTTCCGCGGCCATTACGAACTGAGTTATAACTCAAGTAATTCTTAGCGCAGTATCATCTAATCTCGCAGTGTTGCCCACACCTGTGGGGCCACTAGGGCCGCTATTTGCGCGGCCCGGCTTGATTAACTGGAGTATCATTACGGCGTGTTTGTTGGGGGTAAACGCAGTTTGCGTTGCGCGGTAGCCGCTTGGTGAAGAGGTTAAGTGCATGTGGTGTTCTGGAGAAGGCATCCGAAACCGCTGCGGGGAGAAAGTTGCTCACGTCGTCGGAAGGAAATACTTGGAACCCATAGCCCTTCACGTCCTCCCCGGGTGGTGTTAGGAACAACAAATCAACACTAACATTTCCAGATTCTGGAAGAAGAACCTGCCCAAATACTGTGAAATCCACCCCAAACCTGAGAATATGGTACCAATTTCAGCTTGATACCTCCACGCGTTCTCAAAAATAAATATAGTTTAAAAAACTAATAAACACGCTTTTAAAGCACTTCGAACTAAAAAGTTAAAAATATTTTTTAATATAACCTTAAAACAATCATGAATAAAAAATACTATTATTATTGTGAAACTAAAAGCGTCGGGGCGCTCGATGTACGGAAGATATGGAACAAAGCGCCCGACTCTTTAGTTTTTCACAATAAAAATAGTATTTTTTATTCATTATTGTTTTAAGGTAATGTTTCAATTTGTGTAAACTTTTTCTGTTTTTCTTTTTTGAAATAAATAAATATAAATATAAATATAAGGTTATATTAAAAATTATTTATAACTTTTTAGTTCAAAGTGCTTTAAAAGCGTGTCTTTTAGTTTTTTTAAACTATATTTATTTTTCATTTTTTAGTTCTTGCTTTAAATTAATTAATCCTGGCGATCCTGATAAACTTATGATATTATTACATTGTCGCTGATTCTTGATAAGTTTGAAAGTTTGAATTGAATCTGTCCGTTTAAAGTGGGTCAAAATCGAGTCCAAAGCAGTCGGTTACATACAAACTAACAAACAACCAAATAAACAAACAAACAAACAAACAGCTGAAGCTAATAAAAGCGTGATAAAAATGGTCTTGATAGGTGGACTTACGAACGGACAGACAGACTAACAGATAGACAGACAGACGGGCAACGAAGTAATACTATAATATAAGTTTTTTTCCTTATAGAGAGACGGTCTTTTCCCAGCAGCAGTGAGACATCATAGGCGCATAATAAAAATCATAATAAATTAATCGAATAAATACCACATCCATCCAGCACATCGATACCCCCAAGCTCAATACACGCGGATTGATATGTTTGCCCGGTTTCTTTGCGCCTCATCTCCAGAGACTGTATGTGTGTGTATTTGTGTTTGTCTGTGCCAACAATGTTCTGTTGCTGCGCCCTTTGTTTCTTTATTATCTGGGGTCAGCCCATCGCGCATGTCAGCAAAAAAAAGTGGAGAATTCACTCGAATTGATTCGGATTTCCAGAACTAAACTTGATTACGCATTGACATTTTAACTCCAAATTGCAAAAATATATCCCAAGGTCCCAATGTTTCTGGTTCCCACGCACAGGCACAGGGTGTCCCAGTGTGGGGCCAGAAGCAATCTATGTGCCTCTTGAATGTTAATTCGCATACACTGGCCATGTCTCCATATATTTGACTGAACCTGATATCCTTAAAGGTTCTAAAAGTACTTTCCACCCCATATTGAGAATGCTGCCGTTAGTATATTTACGAACCTACTAAGAACTATTGCATGCAACTGCACCGCAATTCGCACTAATCGAATTAAAACCCCGTTCACACGTGCCGTAGAAATTGCTACCGCGCTCGGCAGCCCTATAATAATGCGTAGCAGAAGTGGCTAAACAACAACACAAATCTTGGAATGATAGATAGATAGATAAATTCATTTATTCACTGAAAAGGTACACACACAGACACATAATAAAAAGAAATACAAAATAGAATAAAACCTGGAAGAACATAACACAAAACAATTTACAAATAAATAATCATTTTCACTATGTGGTATTGTGAATGTACCGCGACAATGAAATGGCCCTGACTCAGCAATGTCACAGACGAATCTGTGACGCTGGTATTCTGCCAGGGCCAAATACGGACGAGACAACAGTATGCACGAGTACACATTATAATATACATTAGTATTAATTATTAATATAAAATTCCACGGAATGGAAAGCCCAGTTCTTGTTCTTTTAGCATTACGAAACTTGGTATGTGTATGTAGTTCAGATTCCATACAACAATATGGCGCCTTTGAGCTGGTCTGACGCTCGAAGGTGGGAGAGGGAACCCTAGGATGCTTTCTTGTATACCCATCGAGTTTGGGCTCATTGGATTCGTCGTGACAAGTCCTATTCACATATTCTAGCGATATGTTCTCATCATCATCACCTTGTGGTGGAGCTTCTACTTCTGAAAATTTTAAAATCATAACATAAAATTTAACACCATTGTCAACCTCTTTGGCGCAGCGGTTGCGGATCTGCCTACCATGCGAGAGGTCCCGGGTTCGAATCCGGTTGGGAACAAAAAACAGGTCTTGGATGTTTACATGTTTGTGATGTCACTGTTTCTGGTTCCCACGACACAGTGTATTCTAGTGTTGGGCCAGAAGCAGTGTTTGTGCCTGTATTTAAATGTTTATTTCTATAGCGTCACGCCTATTCACGTACGCGGTGGCAGAGGCAGAATTGTGTCCACTTTTAGCCAGAGTTTCAACACTCCATCTTTCTAAAAACGTATTCGTGTAAGACATTGTTTTCGAAAGGCAGTTTTTAGTATTAAAATAACTATAGTTATACGCTTTTATGATGTATATTGAGCGGTGCTTCTGTCAATAGTGTTCTGTGACAATATCCACTTAGGGTTCCTTAGAGAATAGAGACGAAACAGTTAATTCGCTGTATTGAAATAACAAGTAGGGTTCCGCACGTGCCCAGGCATGTCTATGGCGGATGCCCAATGTTTATTTCTTATTTGAATATCGGATAGTTTTAATTGGGATTATAATGAATTTCAAACAGTTTTGAGCACCTTAAATAATTAAATGTAAAATGAGTAGGTACTTGGTATGCCGTTATTTGTCTATGGTACTAAACGAAGTGGCATTTTTGAACAGTCTTATTACTAGCCTATACCCTATCCAATATAATAGGCAACTTGACAGCTAACCGAAAATTTCATAAAATCCACTTTTTAAACACTAGGGATGTTGCCAAAACAATCGGAAAGATTCGAAAAAAATGTTTATACTTACAGTTGAACTAACAGAAGAGTTGTCGTCGCCATCACACTGCTATCAGCACTTAAAGATATTATTATTATTTGGAATTTATGAAGTTTTAGGTTAGATGTCAAGTTCCCTGTTATATTGGATAGGGTATATCATCCCACTGCTGCTGGCCAAAAGCATATCTTAGATCAACATTGTTAATGTCGAATAAGGAAGAAAAGAGAGGCAGATAGAAATGATCTGAAGATTGAAAAATCGACCTTGAATGTATATTTAATGTACCTATTCTATGTAGTTTTTAAATCTGTGGCATTCTAGTGGGAAGTAGCAGCCACTTATCCTAAAACACAGGGTTCGCCCTGTTTTAGGGAGTAGCGATACATCCCTTGTTTACCTTGCTAAACAAGTTTCTAATGTACATTTTTCTTTCTGAAAAAAACAATATTATGATTATGACCTGGTACCATCTAACCAGGCAATAAAGTTCATTGACCCGCCCGAGCAAATGTATGCGATTTCACGAGAGAATGGAAGGAATGTACTGAATGGAGTACTAAATCATTGGCTAAAAGTGGGCGCAGTTGAGCCTCTGCCACCCCGTATGGGAAAAGCCGTGACGCTATGTTATGTCATAGACCTTATATCCAATTGATTGCGCCTGCGGGGGAATGCGACTCGCCAAATGTTTTTTGTATTCAACAAACGTTCGCATACGCAACCTATGTACGATGACGGGCCGCCTGACAGTTTCGCAGCGGCTGACCAATCACAGCTCTCTTACCTCGTCCCCCGCCGTGAGTTGTGCTTCAAAGGAAAATGTATCTATGCGCTCTCCACTGGATAAGTGCTCCCTGTGTTAAGTTAACGATTGCCGCCATTGCCACCGCCGCCGCTGCAGTGAAATCCATTGCCACGTTATTTGGCAAATAGTATGTCCTTATGCGATCCTGCCGCTCTGCCTACCCCTAAAACTCATACAGCTGTGAGTATACAAACAGTCAGTCCAGTTCAACCAACACCGCCACCGTTAGCATGGCGAGCGCGACGCGCGCTTTGTCGCGGGAGTGTGAGGTGTCAGCTTTAACATAAAATAACATTTACATAGGACATATGCATCTTCTGGCCTCATAATATGATATCTTGTGTCGTGGGAACCAGAAACAGCGACGTGACGTCCGCCAAGATCTGTATTTTTTTTTCTTCCTCCCGGATTACAGAACTGCCAGCTTAACAGATTACTTAAGCGATTGCGTCCGAGCATAGAATGGCGTTTCAAAGATGGCGGCTGTAGTTCTGAATTCTGACATTTCACAGATAACTTGCCAGGGCCCGAATTCACATTCACAAGCATATGACAAGCCTGGCACAAACTTCAATACGAGGTATTTGGTATTCTACTAAAACCGGAATCCAATTCACAAGCGCCAGCGTGAAGCCAGCGTACTTCGTATTCTACTGTCCAAAACGTACTTACGCTGGCGCCAGTTTGACTCCAGTGTACTTCGTTCTACTGTCCAAAACGAACTTACGCTTGTGAACTTAGTAGAATTCGGGCCCAGGTCTAGTTTAGTATAGCCGCTATACTAAAACGCCTGTCCCTCACCGTCCCGCGACAAACCCCGCGCTCGGCATGCTACTAACCCAGGCATCGAACCCAGACCCCGACCGCGGAAATCTCAACAGCACAGCAAACAGACGAGCCCGCGTATCCAGTTACGCACATTACCGGTCCCCAGGGTTCGAGTCCCGGCCGTGCCAAAAACTTTGATGTCTACTTTACCCCATTTGGCGGGCTGAATAATTGCCGTCCCAGGGGAGGCGTGTGTTGTGGGCTTTAATAGAATATAAACATGATTATATGTTTATTAGAGTAAGGCAGATGCGTTTGTGGGTTGGGATTGTGTTTTTTTTTGTTTTTGTGGTTTGAGGGTCATGCATGCCTCAGAGGTTTAAGGTATTGGGCTCGAAACCCGTTGTGTTACCGATTTGTTGCGCCATGGATGACGCCAAACATCTTGAGCAAAATGTGACGTGGTGGGGGAAAGTTTGCGCATGTACACTTACGTGCCAAAAAAACGACGTACTTAAATTTCTCAAAACAAATCGTACCTACAGTATATTGCATGAATCTTAGTGCACAATACTATATACTTACTTAGTTCAATCAATATGAGAAAATATACTGTACCATTTGCATGAGGGACTGAGCGGTAACAGGTGCACAATAACTGTTTGAGACACGCGAAGTAGGTACATTTGCTGCGAACTATACAGATTTAATGGTCTGTGGATATGACTATCAAAATAAAACTGTAAATTATTTAGCGACATTTGTCGTCTTTATTGGTGTCTAAGAATAATGATTTGACAAAAGACAACATTTTTTATGGGATACCTACGATTGAAATTCCCTAAAAATACGTTTTTCCACGTACACCTATAAAACATAATAATATCTCCATCGATAGAAAACTCATCATCATATACCATCTTTCTGGCTTGCCTTTTTAAAACTACGTTCGGACGTCGAGGCATTTTTTATCCGTGATTTCACTGCACGCAAGTGTATTGGGCAGCGACGAGACGTGAACTCAAAGCGGGAAACGATGGTTGACCAATAGCGTGGCTAGGCGCGCTCGATGCGATGCTCCTTCCGCACGCCGCGTCCCGCACCCCATACCGTGGTGCGCAGTATCATATATCAGATGGTTTCTGCGCATGCAAGGTCATTTGTTCAAGTTGTTTGGCGTCTATTATACCTATATTTTTCTATTTAAAAAAAAAGCGTGTACAACCATGATTTGTTAATTTAGTAATTTATTTTCTCTGTGTGCCTCTTTACCTATATGGCCATGGGCTTGTGTTGTGTATAATAACAGTAAATAAATGGATATTCTATTCTATTCTACCTATTGACTACAAAGCATTTTTGAATTTTACGCTTTTTCCCGACCCAGGTGGCAAAGCCTGCACCTAAAAAAGCCTTTCATTCTTCAGTTCCGTAGTTCTGTTTGAACAAATCTTGTGGCGTGTCCGGATCGCATCAATCCCTGATTTAGGGGTGATGTGAGCGTTTGACCACCTTAAGACAGAGCAGGTAATTCTCAGTATAGTAGCTTTCATTCAAGAACATAACATAGCGTCACGCGTTTTCCCATACGAGGTTGCAGAGGCATCGTTGTGTCCACTTTCAGTCGATTATTCTGTACTCCATTTTGCGTGGCAGGGGGCTAACCCATCGTCGAAACTTTGGAGTACCTAATAATGGTTTCGTCGCGATGCTTTCCTTCCACGCATGGCATGGAGCCAGAGACTATAAATATCCAATTGATTGCGCCTGCGGGGGAATGCGACTCGCCAAACGTTTGTTGTATTCAACAAACGTTCGCATACGCAACCTGTGTACGATGACGGGCCGCCAGACAGTTTCGCAGCGCGGCTGACCAATCACAGCTCTCTTACCTTCGCCGCCCGTAAATAGGTGAGTTGTGTTTCAAGGGAAAATGTATCTATGCGATCTCCACTGGATAAGTGCTCCCTGCTTTCCACGCATGGCATGGAGGGTATATTTTGCATCGGCGCACAAACGCAAAGTCTTAAAACCTATTTATTGTTTACCTATTTATTTTCAGATTTATTTATTTAGCCGTATGGCTTAATTATAAGTACAGTCGTTTCATATTATTTAATTACAAGTTTATGTCAAGACTTTTAACCTGATCCTACTGTATTTTGTATATACTGTGCCCGCCCACTATCCAGTGTCTTCCGAAGCGAGACGACGCGTGTCTGCGGAAAGTTTCCTCAACTTGAGACTCACGGAGACAGATTTACGTGCCCGTGACGTTTATGGGCGCACTTTGATTCAGTTTAAGCTCCACCAGATTTACCCTCGACCTTAGGTACTCAAGAGATTGTTGTCAAAACTGCATTGAAATACGGTATTGGACAACATTAAACATATTCGACAAAATGTGGTAATCCTTTCAGATAGTAGCGTAGAAATCAATATTTCACTATAGTTTAAAGAAAAAATATTTTTATGTCTTGCGGATTCAAGGAATTAAACTGTATAAACTATCGAAATATAATCTGTGACAAAACCATGACGAAAACGCTCTGTCTGACGTTTATCTCTCTGGTGACGTCACACGCTCGTCTCTGACATCTTGCTTGACTGAATCATAATGATAGCGGGTGTTTACTCACGAGCATGTGACGTCACGCGAGTCATGTGACCGGCGCCATTAGAAATAAAGCGTTTTTGGCGCGGTTTTTTCAAATTCAACTATATTATTAATTTTTATTGAAACTACAGAAGATATCCCGGAAATATTAATGTAAATTGATTTTATAATTACTTCCAAAATTAAGCCAATACCGTATTGAATTCTTTCACAGCTAAAACCCATAAATGTACCCACAATCTTATATTTGACATCCAATCCACTTATTATTTTGACGTGACAACGTCTTATAAATTGGTTTACCGGGTGACACTTCAAGAAACTGCGTTACGCTCCGCTCACGTTATGCGCTCACAATGAGAGCGAGTGAGAGGCACGCGTCCCTTCCACTCGGGCATGGTTAGCCCGCCTAAGAGCGAGAGAGACAGACATAAAAGTCGTTGTCACGTAAAACTTTCGCCCGTATACCGACTTTACAGGCAACCAATTTTTTGACATCATGTTCTTTCTTACTTCTTTCCCACTTGTGATTTCGTATGCCCGAACGGAAAGTTATGCAGGTACGAACAGAGTATAGGTAGACTGACTGCAGTATACTTTGTAGTGGGGTCTGCCTTCTCCCCCCCCCCCCCCCATGGAGGGAAGACGTGCGTGACTACTACTACTATCAGCTTTCGGGCTCGACGGTGGGGAACAGATTTAGTGACCTGCACATTACGTTGTGGTGGAGAGGGATGTGATTTCAATTATGTTGATTCCGTTTCGGAAGTTTTGTGTTTTTAACCGACTTCCAAAAAGGAGGGGTTATCAATTCGGTTGTTGTTTTTTTTATTATCATTTTTTTTTATGTTTGTCACATCGTATCTGGTACTATTTATGAACCTATTTCAAATTTCTTTTCTTTCTTCAAAAGCTTGGTCCCATTTTTTGAAAATTAGGCATCGGTCCAGTAGTTAGGTTTCTGCATGAAAAACTGTAAAGTTCAATTTGTCTTTACCTGGATGACATTATACATCCAGATTTTTTGTGACTTTTCTGTGTTTATAGTCATTGTCACGGGATATATTCTGGCTGTTAGGATCGCATAGGTATTCGTTTATATTATGTAATACGTATGGACTTCACTGTCAGGAGACATATTTTGTAGGCTCGTTTCCGGGTATATAGTAGATGACACTGTAAAACAAGCGGGGAGGACCAAGTAATAGGTCAATAAGTCGGTTTTTTTAAGTTTTTAACTTGGCGAATTATTTCTTTAGAAGGGTTTGGACTTCATCTTTCCAACGAAATTTTGGCTTGCGTTGACAGGCGAAACTAACGTTTTTTGATAGGTTCGTCGCATTATGTTGCGTAGAACACGCCTCCCCCTGGTTAACGTCACTACGCGCTATTAGCCGCCGTTTTCAAAAACCTTTCTATCCTCAATTGGCCGATAGATAGAGTAAAATTTTACACAATTTCAATAGCAAAACTGTCAGATATATATCTCTGGTAATGTGACAATCATGGATAGATAGGATATTGCAAATGGTAGTAGATCGTCGGAAGACAGAGCCTGAGCTAGCGTTGTTTGCGGCTCAATACTCGTATCCGGGTAAAGACCTGTGCCCATCGGACATTGGTTGAAACTTGGGAAAAATAATGGTCTTGCACCCGTAGCATGAAGAGCGCGGCGCGGCTTTTGTCGCGGGAAAGTAAAGAGCTGTACTCACGATGTAATCTGTCTCGCGATTTGTTGCTGCAACTTGTGTTTCTCTCTCAGTGTATCTTCCTGTTCAGTCCTTCCCTAGCAAAATGGCACAGTATGTTCTTCAGTTAGACTTGCTTAGGTTGGCTTTAACCTTTTTTTTATTTCCTCTAAAGATAAGTTAAGGATGAAATTCTTAGTTCTGATTGCCTAGGGCCCGCCCTCAAACTCTTGGTGTTGTCCACAGGACGCGTTCGGCGAGGGTCGCTGGCCGCTCGAGTTCCGCGCGGCCGCCGCCCGGCTGCTGTCCCAACACGCGCCCACAGACAGAGAAGCGCCGAAGAATATGCAGCGTGAGTGTCTTATATACTAACACGGGCAACTAAACTGGCGCCACTCCGAGCAACTATGACGTCAGGACGCGTTCGGCGAGGGTCGCTGGCCGCTCGAGTTCCGCGCGGCCGCCGCACATACAGGTGTTTTGCATTCCTAGCCGGGCGAAATTATTTGTGCGATTTTATCTGCTGTAACGTAGGTAAGACTTAATAAAATATACAAGACGACCAATGGGGAGGGCTTTATCCAATACTGAGCGTCATGAGCTGATATGGTGATAAAATAAAGGAGTATTCATGTTTTGGAATAGATTTCTTGTTGTTGCATTTTCAACCGACTTCAAAAAAAGGAGGAGGTTCTCAATTCGACCCGTATGTTTTTTTTTTTTTTTTTCTATGTTTGTTACGCGATTGCTCCGCCAATTATGAACCGATTTGAACAAATCTTTTTTCGGCGTATAGGTAATACCTCAAGGGTGGTCCCATTGACACCAGGTCAGGATCTGATGATGGGATCCTGGAGAAATCGAGAGAACTCTTCAAATATTATAGGCAGACCTATAGTGATTTTTGTGTTTTTCATAATAACTCGTGCAAATGCACATGGTAAGCATAATATTGTGATGCGGAACTGCTGATGAAGACCACATATGGCCACCAGATCTGCTCAATACTAGGTACAAATACAATGCGTGGCTGACGGGCAGGCAACGCATAGCCTAAACCGGTGGACCTATAGAGCCATGAAACTTTGTACAGGGGTTCCTTAGTCGCGTGGGGTAGCACTGATATAGCATTTGACAAAATTAATTCCCCAAGGGAGGGGGGGATAAGGGGTTACAGTTAGTATTAAACTCAATCTAATCAAATAGGGTTTGTGGAAGTCGGTTTTTTCTAAAGTTTACTTTTTGTTTCAATTATATTGAACAAGTATTATCTTGTTACAACATTATAGTTAGAGCTCCCTGGTAACCCTGAAACAATAAAACAGAAAACATTTCATAATTTGCTCAAAAATAACGGTTAATACTTTTTAGCTGACACCAACACTAACGCGTAAGTTTTGTCAAAAGTAGCATAAAGTAGCACTCAATTCGTGAAATACCTATCATTTGACTGTTTTTGTCATCTGTTACAACAGAAATCGTTAGTCGGAAGCACTCGGAAGGATAACTAAAATCACTTTGAATGTACAATTCAGATAAAAACTGCTTAAATAATGCAGACAATTGTAAATTGATTTTGAGCCTTTCAAATACATGTAAACATCAGTAGATCGTAATAAATAAGACTGTTCTTACCTGTATTACTATAATCCATAGTACTTTTGGTTAAATAACTCGCAATAAACAAGCACTGAGGTCTCAAACACGGTACGTTTTTAATGTAGCCAGTAACTGACGCGAGCGCATGCGACAACGATCAAGTTCCGATTGGTTCGTGGCTGGATGGCGCAGGCGCACGACCCTGGAAATGGTCGTCTATTGTTCAGTAGCTACCTGGCTCGCTAACCAGTATTAATTTTTGCTTTTGTATTGGAATTTGCTTTTACCAATTTCGCCCGGCTAGGAATGCCAAATACCCGTTTGTGCGCCGCCCGGCTGCTGTCGCAACACGCGCCCACAGACAGAGAAGCGCCGAAGAATATGCAGCGTGAGTGTCTTAACTTGCGAGACGCGACAGATACGTTGGATAGGACTTTAATTTTAAAAAATCGGTCAAGTGCAGGTCGGAATCGCACACGAAGGGTACCGTACTATTGTATAACAAAACAAAGCACTCAGAACAACAAAAAAGATTGTGCCCTCACGGTGGTGTTTTGAACTCACGACCTACGGATTGAGGGCCTGCAACATACCGCCTGAGCTACCACAACGATGTGGGTTGACGCGAAATATACCATCATATTGAAATGCGTTGGTCTATCAAAACAAGTGTCTTGTATGGCAGGTATCCCCTTTAATTTGTAATATTCCTCGATGGTATATTTCGCATCAATCTACATCGTTGAGGTAGCTCAGCGGGTATGAAGTGCGCTCTCAATCCGTAGGTCGTGAGTTCAAATCCTCGTGAGGGCATATTTATTTTTTATTTTTGGTTTTATTGTTTTGAGTGCTTAAGTTTTGTTATACGATAGTACGGTACCCTTCGTGTGCGATTCCGACCCGCACTTGACCGATTTTTATGTTTAACACCGAACCGATCGGGCGTCCAAACTGGCGTTTTGGGATCGCGAAACTTAGGTACGTTATGAACAAAAGAACATGCATGCGGACCCGACTTGAGATGGGCACTGCGCGTGCGCCTATTGACTTGCCGACTCTAAGCTTTCTGAAACCTGTCGATGTAGAGCATTGTAAAGTCTTCACAAAATAAAAGGCCCGTTTTGACAGTTCACGCCCATGAAGTTTTAACCCCTAATGCGTGTAATAAAAGCCAACCGTTGCGTACAAGCAAAGCGTACAAGTTGCACCTAGGAAAACCGCTTCTATTACCTACGCGTTAGGGGTTAGAACTTCCTGGGCGTGAACTGTCAAAACGGGCCTTTTATTTTGTGAAGACTTTAGTGAATAGGTGAACTAAAAAAATTCTGATTCCCCCCCAAGGTCCGTCGCCTCGCGTGGAGCAGTCCCTATCAGAGAACATGGTGCTGGACCTCATCACACTGGTTGGCTTCGTGGTGGTGAATAACCCTCAGCATCAGGTAACTGCCCCTCATCATCATCAGCCCACTGCCAGACTTATGGCCGATTTCACCAACAATATTTAGCGGACACTTTATATCCTTTCAGGGGGCACTTATCGGTTGTTTCGCTATGACCTAAGTTTAAGGTTCATCTAGGCTACTAGGGCACTCCCTAAATTTAAGAGGCCGGCCTCCGAAACAGTCGCTAGACAGCTAAGAAAATGAGCAAAGTGTCCCCTAACAGTTGGTGAAATCAGGCATTATACTGTATCCTATCCATGCTTAGACGCAACTTGACAGCTAACCTAAAACTTCATAAAATCCACTTTTAAAACACTAGGGATGCTACCAAAACAATCGGAAAGAATCGAAATTGTTTATTCAGTTTAACTAACAGAAGAGTTGTCATCGCATTTCACTGCTATTAGCACTTAAAGTTATTATTATTTCATTTTCAACTATATTTAAGCTAACTGAAGTATCAAGAATAAAATGTTAGCCATCTTTCCGATTCACAAATGTTTAAAGGGTGTATCGATTATTTTGGTTAATCGATTTTTATGAGCAATATCCCCTCACTAACAGGCTAAGATTGACATCTGTCAAGTTGCCTGTTATAGACGTCAATATTGCGATAGGTATATTCCGACCTTCCAAGTTATCTGTGAAATGAAGGTGAAATGTCAGAATTCAGAACTGCGACCGCCATCTTTGATACGCCATTCTATGAACGGACGCAATACCCAAATATGACATAGTAGAAAGCCACTAGCGACACCCGTCAGTTAACAGTTAACAGGTCTGTACGCTATTCTGATTCCATTGTATCCCTCTGCCACCATAATATGTATTATCTTCTTACTATCGGGCTGGCCATCGTCCAACTGGCTTGAAAGCTGGCCTAATATCTTGGCCACGGCTGGCCTTTCGGGAGTGGCATTTTGTTTCTGCCCTTTGCTTTGCTCCCTTGCAAAAGTAAGCTGAGTTCCAGCCGGGGAGCACTTATCCATTGTCGGGACCTCCTTACTTTAAGAACAACCACAATGTAGCAATTAATAATTTGGAATTTGAATTTGGAATTTGGAGAGCGCATAAATAAATTTCCTTTGAAACAAAAACTACGTAAATTGGTGTTACGGGCGGCGGGGGACGAGGTAAGAGAGCTGTGATTGGTCAGCCGCTGCCAAACTGTCCGGCGGCCCGTCATCGTACATAGGTTGCGTATGCGAACGTTTCTTGAATACAACAAACGTTTGGCGAGCCGCATTCCCCCGCAGGCGCAGTCAATATAGTCTCTGTTTCCAGCAGACTTGTTGTCTGTTCTATTCCTCTATTTATGTCTGCCCCTCCACTAGATAAATGGCATATTAATTGCATGCGAGACCATAAAGTTTATTCAATTAATTCATATCACATTAACGCTTTAATATAGAGACGTGTTTTCTAATAAAACATGCAGTTTATCGCTTTTGTTGATCGTCGTTAGATTACGCTGTACATGCACCTGTTTTGAACACGTGCATTCATTACAGAATTGGCCAGAAAGTTAGTCTCTGGGCATAATTTTAACTAGCGTTCGTAGTAGTAGGGCTAAATAAACAATAGGTGTTTTCCTTTCCGCCCAGTGTCTCCAAAATGCGCCATCACCATAAACATCGATTAAGACCAACGGACGGACACATGTGCCTCCCTCCCTTCGCTAAAACATAGTTAATTATTTACAGCACAGAAGTGCTACAGTCGTTATAGGCGGGGATACACCAGTAGGGAGGTAGCCCGAAGAGAATGTATCTATTCAACAACTGAGCCTCTGCCATTGCGTATGGGAAAAGGCGTGACGCTGTATGTGTTACACAAATGTTTGAATTTGAAATTATCTTTCCTTTACATTTTAATAACGTTAAACTACTCGGTGCTCATCCCATACAAATTAGAATTAGTAACCCTTCGTAAAAAGAGATGGCGTGAGGAGTAAGATTTGTACTTTCAGTTAACATACTTCTAGGTGGCGCTAATCTTAGAATAAATCCTATATATCTTAGCGCCATCTCGTGGTATTTGCAATTTTTTGATGGTGCTGCACCAAGCGATAATGTCCTCGAACTAAAGAAGCTTCCGTAGCATCTCAGTATACGCCGGTGTCATATTTTGTTCTAGGTGGTCTATCTGTAATTAGTATAATATTATAGTATCTGTGGTTAAACACAGAAAGCATTCAAGTTTCATGTAATTTTCAAGTGTTGATACCACATACATTAGGATCACATGTTCATTTGTGATAACAATGTTACAAGCAAACTGTTACAAGGCACTGTTGTTCTACGATTTCAAGTGGCCGCCCCGCGCCGCCGCTGTCGTGTAGACATCTGGTGTTTTAAACAATAATTTAAACTAGTTGGTTATTTATTTACATATGTCAAACAAATCCGACTGTTTTCTGTCTTGCAGGGAATTGTTTGTTGCAAGGCAACAAATTGCTAGTCAGATTGCCAGACAGTAGCAGGAAAAATTACGCATCGAAAAGGGTTCGACCCTCGACGAAAAAGACCCAATGATCTAAGTTTTGAGAATAATACGACACGTTTGAAATTATAGCCGATATTATTTGCATCCCTGGGAGTTAGTCAAAATACAGCTTTACACCCAGCTCGGGCTAAGATGTTCCAATTATTAGGTGTCACTTTTTAGCTAAGTTCTTCAAATTGTGTAAACTTTTTTCTGTTGTTCTTTTTGAATAAATAAATATTATTATTATTATTATAGTCAAATTAGGTTTATTTTACTTTTTACTGTCTTTGTCCACTTGTTACATCGCCGTTCTCAGTTCCCACGGCGCCGAGCCCCAAGTAGTACAATATTCCACATGCACCACCGACCTAACGTCCAAACGGTCATCGCAACAAGCCACCATGCGGGTGCAAGAACACTTCCTTTAGGGACACCTGTGTCTTAGCACCTGTGCACGTGGGAACTGAGATGCTAACGCTGAGTTGCTTGAAACAAGTTTAAAACTTTAAGTAGCGATTTAACCACATAATTTATGCTTACCCTGAGCTGCACTAAACAAAGAAATGTAAGTTCCAAATGACTATCCTATGATATTCTCGACTACAACTTAAATGACAACTTAAATTTCAGTTTCGTGCAATTCAGGGTTAGTTGGAAAAATATTTTGTGTTCAAGACAATGACGTGACGACGACGCCGACGGTCCCTTTAATACCTTTCAATTATTTCCCAACATTGCGGAATCCTTTTTTATAGGCTTAATTTACTGCTGCAATTCAATGAATATTTGATAATATGAATTAGTTATTTATACAAGATATTCGCGGCGGACGTAAAGAACCTTTAGTAGTTCAGGGACACCTGTGTCTTCACAGTAGCGCCTGTGTACGTGGGAACCAAGGCGTTAAATGGTCTTTTACAGCTCCCGCCCAACTTCTCCGGGGATAAACTCTCTCTCTCTCTCTCTCTCTCTCTCATCCTATGCTAGAAACAGAGTTTGCCCTCACCCTGTCCTCGCTCAGAGAAATATGGCGCGCAGTGTACTTTTACATGGTATTTTAATTAAACACGGTTAAATATTAATTTTGTTACTTTTAGGGAATGGTAGTACCAATCAATATGAACAGCGTTCCCCTAGAAACATATGGTCGCAAACGCATTTTTGCATTAAAAGGTTTATGGTAATGTTTGATTTATTATTCATCAACCTTACAAGATTAAGCGGGCGCGGCCGTAAGTACACTTCCTTTAGGGACACCTGTGTCTTAGCACCTGTGTACTGTGTACGTGGGAAGTTGGGAACTAAGTCGTCGAACCGTTTTAAACAGTGTTGTCTAATAATGCTTTTAGATACTTCTGTTAAGTAGTTAATGAAGATAGCTGTAATAAAAATGTTTTGTACATTTCGTGTTTCATAAAACTGTGTACAAAGGCGAGTGTTCATTTTTTTAATTAATGCCGCCAATAGAAGCAACTTGACAGGTAACCTAAAACTTCATAAAATCCACTTTTTAAACACTAGATGTTACCAAAACAATCGGAATGAATCGAAATTGTTTATTCAGTTGAACTAACAGAAGAGTTGTCATCTTCATCACTGCTATCCGCACTTAGTTATATAATTAGTTCATTTTCAACTATATTGTCTATTGTAATGTCTCTTTGCAAATCTTGTAAAATTATTCCCGATCCACACATATTTAAAGGGTGTATCGATTCTTTTGATTACTAGATTTTTATGAGCAATATCCCCTCACTAACAGGCTAAGATTGACATCTGTCAAGGTGCCTGTTATATTAGATATACAACTATAGGTCAATTTCGCCAATGTCACGTGTTTCGTAGATTTTACTGTATTTGGTCACTTTCTCTTCCGAGGACCTGAAAATGTTAGCGATGATCTGTTTCTCGTTAGCACTACCCGGGGAGGATGTGAAGGGCTGTAGGTACCAAGTATTTCCTTCGGACGTGAGAAACTGCCTCCCCGCAAGCTTAATGCTCCTGAAGGCTTCGATCATATATACCATCATAATATCATATCATATTTTTATGACTCCCAATTTGCTGGCATTATACAGGGTGTAACAGAAAGGGGTGTATAAGCCGAAAGGGGTTGTTAGGGACATCATTCTGAACAACTTTCACTATGGGACCAACTTGATCAGAGCAACTTTATTTTTCAGTCCACCATACAGATCAGCTGAGCGCTAGGCCCGAAATGTACTGAGTTTATAAAAATAAACTTGCTCTGTTGTCTTGTTGGTCCCATAGTGAAAGTTGTTCAGAATCATGTCCCTGACAACCCTCTTTCGGCTTGTACACCCCTTTCTGTTACACCCTGTATAATGTCATAACCGCCAAACACTTGCATTGCAAATACAGCGGTATGTTAAACGTCATAGGGTGGTATTTTAAAAACTTTATTTATGACCTTAGGCACAATACTTGGTTTATGTTTGTTCAGCTCACGCACACACCTGCAACGAGTGAAGGACAGTTTTTCGGCGTGAATTTGTATTTGATGCTATATCTTGGTATTATATGATCGAAGACTGATGCCCGGTTTCCTAGGCGCTGTTTAAAGTTAACAGGTTGGTTAAATCAGCTTCAGCCAATCACGAGCCGCTATTATTCAAAATGACGGAACGTGATTGGCCGAAACTGATTTAACCAACCTGTTAACTTAATCAGCGCCCAGGAAACTGGGTGTGAAGGTGGCAAAGGTAACCATTTGCTAAACTGACAGCTCACCCCGTCATTGAATGGCTTAACGAGGTCATAACTGTCCGGGAGACTGCGTGACGTCATATTTTTAATCCCCGACGACCAAAGGATGTGTTATGAATCTGTCGGCCTGTCTGTCTGTCCGTGGCACTCAGAGGTCAAACGGATGGACGGATTTTGATGGGATTTTCTGTAAATGGCAATAGACTTCTCGGCAAAGTTTCTAAGATAGGGTTTGATAAAATCGGTGCAGTGATGAGAATAATGTGCCGGGGTTTATTATCGTTTATTCATGGAGCATTAAACCACTGGACATGAGTGCCTCTGCCACCTCATACGGGTGACTTCGCGACGCTATACAAGGTGGAAATGAATTAACGCAAAATAAATAAAATAAAAGTTGTTTTATTTCATAAAAACTGTTACAAAACTCACAACAAGACTTCCCAGTAAGTAATTAGAATGCTTGTGTTGGGAAGTACTCGCAGCAATGAGAAACTGGACATTTTTCTGAGCAACTTTCATTATGGAACTAATTTGGTCAGAACAACTTTATTGTTCACTTCTCCATACAAATCAGCTGACCCACTCGAGCCAAAATGTACTGGGAAGTGAAAAATAAAGTTGCTCCGATCAAATCGGTTTCACAATGAAAGTTGCTCAGAATGATGTCCCTAAGTTTCTCATTATGCGTTAATTCATTGACACGTTGTATTATTTCTACACAACAGGAAACAATCAGCGACGGCTGGAGCGCGATCAAGACCCTCTGCACACTCCCGGCCAACTGGATAGTGTCGCGGCCGCACTGCCACGCGCTGCTGCCGACGCTGGCGGCGCTGGCGCAGCACCCGCCCGCGGCGCAGGTCATCGCCGGCGAGCTCAGCATGCAGGTGGGTGGCGGAGGAGGAGGAGGTTGATGCGAGTGACGGTTGATACAACTTACGTTTGACTTTTGACACAACTTATGATCGCTACAACTTACGTTTAACTTTTGACACAACTCATGATCGCTACAACTTACGGTTGCTACCACTGACGTTTGCTACAACTTGCGTTTGCTGCAACTTGCGTTTAATGTAACTTACATTTAATACAAGTTAGGTTAGAGAAAACTTACATTTGCTACATCTTACTCATACTAGCTCACCCTTACATGTAATTTATTGAGCACCATTTGACAACCGAGATACAGTGTTTTCATTGGTTCGGTTGTCACTGATTTGAGGGACTGATCCCTCCTATTTTAAGAAAAATGTTCCTAATTAAGTATCTCCTTATTTTATTAAGTAGAATGTGTGTAAACTATGTTATCTGTCAGTAAACAAATTTCATTTCAATTTCATTTCATTCCACTTTTGATATGACGGAACTTAGAATCATTTTGTTTCACTCATTTCACGGTTATAAGTTTATAACTTTTGACTCATTTTCAGATTAATGAAGCGTTTGACTTATTTATAAGAATATTCTTGCCCACAGATGATTGAGGAGTACATCAACAGTCCAGAGGCCGAGAACGTGAAGTTGGTCCAAGTGATCAAGGAGGGCAGGTGCAAGAAGAATTCCGCTAAAAAGTAACACTAACACTAACAAATTCGGTTGCACTAGAAAAGTCTTGAATGACGTTCTGTGTAGACGAATAGGTACCTATTTCAAGTTACCATCACTATATCCGTCCCTTTCTAATGCACTGAATATCCAATACACAATCTTAGGGTCTCGTTCGATCGTGTCGATTACTCAAGAGGGCGCAAAATGCGGCGTCATCGATATGAGAGGATTGAGCCCCTCCTGTCACTGTCAAAGCCATTGGATCACAAAAAGAATAATTTATAATTACTGTGAATATGATTACTAGCGATTTCACTAAGTTTTCGGTTATATGTGTTTTATACCGTTCGTACTTATTTCGGCATAGAGTTGATGAGAGAATTCAAATGTACAATTGAAAAATCTCGCCAAATTTAGGCAATTAAAAGGAAAACTGAAAGCTAAAACCCAGATGGCGCTGTGGTGACTGTACTTTGTTTACGTCAGTGTAATGTACAGGGTTTCGATTCTTGTGCTATTTATTGCGATAAAGAACCATAAAATGTATTCTTTGATGACCGTGCGTGAGCTTCAAACTGAGATTTGAAGGAGAAATGCGTCAGTACCTGGAAAAAAGCTCATCGGGTAGAAAGGTAAACATGCAAAGAATTCGACGTTATGTTTCGCTGGCGGTTTATAAAAGTAATAAATGTTTCCTCTACTTTTACATTTGAAAGCACTGCATTCAGGTTGGAATGTTTCAAAACTTTGTTCACAAAAATATATACAATTTGACAGTTCCCGTGTCATGCTAAGGTACAATCGCGAATGCGCCACCTAGCGTGAGAAATGGACAGTTTTCCACCCAATTGCAAATGTTGCTAGCCACTGATAGTGCTGACATTTTCATAGGTTTTTTTAGTCTGGTCATACTCGAATACAAATAAAATCATGCATTTCATTAAACATCAAGAATATTTATCACTGAAGTCTTGTTTCAGCGTCGTAATAATTGATACAGTTTGTGTTTTGTACTAAAAATATTCTAATTTGCACTTTAGTATTAACGTAACAGTCACTAAATTATATTCTTTCAAGCATTAATGAGTAATGCTTATTTGTTTATGGAAAAGTATATAGCCATTTAATACTTCAGATATTTGAAGGAAAACTAACATCATGAGCAAACGTCAAAAAATAACCCTGCCCCCCTAGACAAATTTAAACGCTAACGCTAGCGAAACGAAACGATAACTTTTTATGTATGCGATTTGACATTTGGATTCGCTAGGTGACGTCACCTTGGCGAAGCTTAATTTCAAATCGCATACATAAAAAGTTATCGTTTCGTTTCGCAACGGTTAGCGTTTCACTTTGTCTAGGGGGCCATGTGTGTTTTTTTTCATACTGCCCATAAAATATAGGGTATAACAGAAAGGGGTGTACGTACAAGCCGAAAGGGGGTTGTTAGGGACATCATTCTGAACAACTTTCATTATGGGACCGACTTAATCAGAGCAACTTTATTTTTCACTCCACCATACAGATCAGCTGACCGCTAGGCTCGAAAATTACTGAGTTAATAAAAATAAAGTTGCTCTGATCAAGTCGGTCCGAAAGTGAAAGTTGTTCTGAATGATGTACCTATTAACCCTCTTTCGGCTTGTACACCCCTTTCTGTTACACCCTGTATATTGTTCTCCTTTTCATTGTAATACTTTTTCAGTCAGTTACTCATTATGTAATTATTAGTACTTAAGGAACTAAAATTTATTGTGGTGGTGAATCTTTGAAACAGTAGCAGCTAAATATGTACGAGAGGGTGTAATTATTATGGGCATAATAGGCTTGTGGCCAAGGTAATCCAATAAATCTAGGAACAAGTCTTAAGTTGAAGCATTATGTACAAAATGGCTTGACATTCTCAGAATTGTATATTTCCAGCAGATGTATTTTATAAAAAGTCAATTTTGTGCAAAAAAGACAGCATTTGATGGCACTTTTCAACCGACTTCAAAAAAGGAGGAGGTTCTCAATTCGACCCGTATGTTTTTTTTGTTTTTTTTTTTTTTTTCTATGTTTGTTACGCGATTACTCCGCCAATTATGAACCGATTTGAACAAATCTTTTTTCGGCGTATAGGTAATACCTCAAGGGTGGTCCCATTGACACCAGGTCAGGATCTGATGATGGGATCCTGGAGAAATTGAGGGAACTCTTCAAATATTATAGGCAGACCTATAGTGATTTTTGTGTTTTTCATAATAACTCGTGCAAATGCACATGGTAAGCATAATATTGTGATGCGGAACTGCTGATGAAGACCACATATGGCCACCAGATCTGCTCAATACTAGGTACAAATACAATGCGTGGCTGACGGGCAGGCAACGCATAGCCTAAACCGGTGGACCTAGAGCCATGAAACTTTGTACAGAGGTTCCTTAGTAGCGTGGGGTAGCACTGAGATGGGATTTGACAAAATTAATTCCCCAAGAGTGGGGGGATAAGGGGTTACAGTTTGTATTAAACTCAATCTAATCAAATAGGGTTTGTGGAAGTCGGTTTTTTCTAAAGTTTACTTTTTGTTTCAATTATACATGATGTCATTCTGTTGCTATTTCATAGAACTCAGGAAGAAAAGTTCCGTTTTGACAGTTCATAAAAAGTATCTATTTTGACTTGACAGGCCACAAGCCTATTGTGCCTGTGCCACCCCGTATGGGAAAAGGGGTGACTCTATAGGTATTGTGTGTAATGAAAATGAATGATGTGCCTTGTGACACCTTGAATGTGGAAAATTAGTAGGTATATACGAGTAGAAAAGTTAATGGTAGAAAAAGGAAAAAAATGGAAACTGTGATATGTATGGTATTGTCAAAAGATTTGAAATGAAATTATGGATACGATAAATTCGGCCAAGTGCGGGTCGTTTTCTCACGTGAAGGGTTCCGTACCATCGCACAAAAAAACAGAATGAAAAATAAAACTTGGTATTGATACCAGTCCTCAGTAATAGGGTCCCGTTTGGCACCCTTCGGGTACGGCACCCTGCAAAGTAGAATCAACAAGTATAACTTACGCACAGTGTAAACGGCATACGGCACTTATTTTTATATTTTAATCTTGTCTTTTTTGTTATATGGTTTTGTGATATATTCTAATTTATATTCTTACTAAACTGTGATTACGAAATATTAATATAAATATTATTCTTCGTCTCAAAAGTGTGTTATGTTGATTTTTGAAGTATTCTTAAGGTATGATTCCGTGACGGACCGCAAACCGCAACCGCAGTGCCGCCGCGCTTAGAATTAATTTCATATACCTATAGTCTATTCGTGATAAGAATGCAGTAAAGTCATCACTGTCCGGCGGTCTAGCCACGCCCCGTAACCAATCAAATCGTTTCCAATTATCAAGCCAAGTTCACATTGACCAGTTGATGGCAAACTTTCGAACGCGAAGGTTGTGTGCTGTCCTGTGAGTGTGTGTTAACATATTTAAATAGAATATTGCTTGTGCCCAACAGGGTTCATAATTATCTACACTATTTTTAAGACCTTAATGTTGTTATGGCGTGCAATAAATGAAAAATAAATATAAATTTCACTGCATTCTTATCACGAATAGACTGCAGATGCATAGAAACCAGTATTGTCGCGTGCGGTCTGCGGTTGCAGTTTGCGGTCTGCGGTCCGTCCCGGAATCATACCTTTATTTATCATAAACTAAAGGGTAATTTTGAGTGAGAAAGAGTGCTTCTTGCATATTACACAGACGACAGGTCACGTTGGTGTGTGTGAGGTTAAATTGCGAATTATTCTACTAACGATGGGTTATTAACGCAATAAGTACCAAATTAACACTACCCCTTACTAATAAGACTGTAAGGCACATACGGTCGGAACGGGACAGAGATATACAGCTGTCCCGTTCCGCCAACCGTATACATGTCGCAGTTGGTTGGTTAAATCAGACACTTAACTAACAGCCTAGGCCGTTAATTAAAGAACGACATTTAACCAAGTCACTAGCATTTTGATTTAAATAAAGCATAGTCTAAAACGTTTAACAATCTGTCTGACCGAAAGCCAGCTTGTTGGTTAAAACACGACAGCTGATTACTTTTAGAGTCTATCTTCACAAAACCGAATTTGCCCACTAACCTACGAAAGTTGAAATTCGTCCTGTTGCCTAGCAACATAACACACTTTAGACAACACGTTAAACGTTTCGTTCACTTACTTGTCTGACGGAACTTTAGCGACTTGGTTAAATGTCGATTTTTAATTAAGGGTCTAGGGTGTTAGTTAAGTGTCTGATTTAACCAACTAACTGCGACATACACACTTCACAACTTTGTATTAGTAAGGTGTATTGAGTTTAATCAGTATTGTGCTGGGTGTTTATCTGATTTTACTGTGTATTATTATTGAAGTAATTGGGTAAAAACTCAGTGACGCAATTTACCGCACTTGCTTAGGTAATAAAATGTCTCCAATATACTTTAGTTATTAAAGAACGTATTTATCTGTGATTTACCTTAATATCTTCTTCGCGTGTAATTTCCTTTCGTGTGTTTTGTGTAACTTGGCTCTAATAAAAAAAATGTAGACAATTTGGATTTTTATTTCTCGTTTTAATCTTCATTCATATTTCAGAGTATTTCACCTTGATCTGCACGAAATAAAAAGCATAGTTTCCTTAGCATCAGAAACAAATGACAATCAGTAAGGTGACAACTATTTTCTAAATAGTTGTTTGCAACTCGGGTATAGCCATCTTTAGTACGAATGTGTCTTAGCCCGGGTCTCTCAAGAGACGGATAAACAGTCAGATAACATTTTTTAACACTTTTTGTACGTGTGAAATGTCAAAAAGTCCCAGATAAACAGAGATAAACGCTAACTGTTTTTTTATGTGTTAGGGGAAAAAAATCTTTTTAAAGATGCCCGGGAGTCAGACATGCCCGATTCTCCACAATGAGGTCTCCACCGTGAGGCAGACTACATTGAGCGGAGCACTCGTATGTGGCATACGGACTAAAAAAAACACTGTCCGGCGGCCTAGCCACGCCCCGTAACCAATCAAATCGTTTCTAATTATCAAGCCAAGTTCACAGTGACCAGTTGAAGGCAGACATTTGAACGCGAAGGTTGTGTCCTGTCCTGTGAGTGTGTGTTAACAGATTTAAATTTCACTGCATTCTCATCACGAATAGACTGTAGACAATTAATCTATGTACTCATAAACGCATAGTTAGGTTATTTTATCGTTTAACTATTTATCGTTTATTTCAGAGTGTACAGGACTAAACGTTTGGGTAAGTAGTTTATTACTGTACGGCCCCTGTCAAATTATATTCAATCAACAATGAAACTATTTTTGACTCAGTTAATTTTAACCAAACTCATTCATACATAGTGTTAATTAATGTAAAAACAAACCGATGCCTTGTGTGGTGGAAAATGCTTTGATGCGACAAATTTACGCGGGCGCCATAAGTGCTGCCAGAAATTATGTCCCTGCGTTTTATACAGGGTGCTCTGTTAGAATTACAATAATACATATAGACTTTATACTCTGGTCATTTCATATGTAACTTTTGATACTCCACTGTTTTTCATATTCATATTCATATTTGTTTATTGCATGCCATAATAACATTAAGGTCTTAAAAATAGTGTAGATAATTATGGACCCTGTTGGGCACAAGCAATATTCTATCTGATATAAGTACTTAAGTATTATAACCAAATTATTATACTCTATTAAGTAATTTACACATTAACAACAGTAACAAGATATTATACACTTTTAAATAACATTAATTATATGCCATATGTTAGGCCTAATTTGTATTTGGATGCTAGATTATTAAAGAAATAAAAATAGAAATAGAAAATGTAGTGACAGTGAGTAAGTATTATTGATTTTCATCCAGATATTCGTTCATTGAATAATAGCACTTGCCCACTAGGAAGTGTTTTAATCGTTGGTTTAAATGTGGTTTCATTTAACTACTTGTTTATTTTATAATACAATTTTTGGCTGTCTCTTATTTTATTACTTAAATGAGCAATATTTTTCATTGCAGATGTCAACATTGTAGTATTGGTTTTGAGCTGTCAAATGTCAATTCACTAGCAGAATATACTTAAAGAATATAATACTTCGTAAAATACTAGTAAGAATTGATTCTGGCCATCAATACGAACATTTTCATCCCTTATTCACTATGAATTCACTTATCCTTATTGATGATAATCATCACCGATAGCATCTGTCTGTACTTATAAATTAATTTAAGCGACGTCGTCGCTATAAAATGTGTGATAAATGAATAAGTAGGTGCGCGTTTTACAATAGTTTTCATTTAAAAATGTGCCTAACATAACTAACCTATGAACAATAATTAAAAGTGCGTACCAAGCCAAACTCGAAGTTTGAAGTGTAATTTAACTAGGTAGCTAACCATATTTTGGTTAATGATTGTACAGGTACGAAGGATCTATCATTCATTAGGCATGATGGGTCTATCATTATGAACATCTTTCCTCAAGAAACAGCCACAAATGAAAACTACTCTCGTTCCTCAAAATATGGTCAGCTAATGTCACCCTGTATGCTCGGAAGCTATAACAAAATACGTCGGAGCGGAACTTAATGCATCAGAGACAAATGGACACTCCTTCACCACTCAACTAAATGTCTATTTATTTTATATTTCTGTCAAGGCGAAATTATTCCTCTATCTACAGGATGAAACGGAAGTAACGTCATATTATAAAGTGGACTTCATCATCATTTATTTCTATATATTCGATTATAATCTATTTAAACTATTTTTAGGATTCCGATCCTTAAAAGGAAAAAAAATAACCCTTATAGGATCACTTTGTTGTCCGTCTGTCTGTCTGTCCGTGTGTCACACACAACATTCAAGAACGCGTGAACGGATCAAGCTGAAATAATCGCATAAAGCTGTGAAAAAATTGACCTTCTAGGTCATCTAGGTCAACGCAATCGAACGATACGACCGTTTACTTCTGTAAAATTGTTGGATTTTCATAGTAATCGCAATGGACCCAATACCTATAGGGTACTTCCCGTAGGCCTACAATCATGAAATTTGGCACAAAGTAAGGTCTTATAATAATATATAATATTTCTGTCTTTCTACAAAAATATTTAATTTGGTTTACATGGATGACATAATACTTTAGTTTTTTTTATGTAGAAAACTTATTATTTACACTGTTACGCTCTCCAAGTATGCTCGGAACCCTTGGTGCGCTAGTCCTACTCGCACTTGACCGTTTATTACTATAAAACCAACTTGATCGCAGTAGCTTTATTTTCACGAATCTATGCAAATCAGCTCTGACCCACCCCCAAAATCAGTTTCCTACTGAAAATTGATCAAAACCATGATGCCGTTAATAATTTTATTTACCTATTTTATTTTATTTTAATTGGGACATCAACAGCACATAGACAAACAAATTACAAAGAGCAAAGACACAGAATGAGAGCCAGTAATAGTTTATTTAATTAATTTAATCCCTTACTTAATCCGAGTAAAGGCCTGTGCCCCTCGATGGGGATATTAATGGGCTACATTTACTTTTTACTTTTACTAACTTAATTACACCCTTCTGTTACACCCCGTATATAGACTGTATCGTTTTAAATGTATGTTTGAAAGGTAATTTATAAATGAGTGGTTCATAATGGAACCATGTTACTTATTTGTTTTTATAGCAACTTAACAATTCATCATCATTTTGAGAAAGTGCTTCTTAATGGGGGAATGTTTTAGAAAGTTTTTAGTGTTTATCTTTTAGATTTCTGCAGTCACCTATTAGATAGATACTACATTTATTCACTTTCACAATTTACACACAATTACAGAATGCTATACGTACCACAATTGGAAAATATTCAAGACAAGAGACAAGTTTTACAAATGAAGCAGAAAAAATACTAGTTGTTTTAACGACAAATTAAAGTCGTATATTGTAATTTTGTTACAAAGAAAATATTTTTCAGACTTGGCCTCCTAGCCCCGTCTTCTGTGTGTGTGTGTGTGTGTGTGAGAGAGAGAGAGAGAGAGAGAGAGAGGGTGTGTCGTGTGAGGGTGTGTGTGTGTGTGTTGTTTATGTATGTCTGTCTTGGCTTCCTAGTTCCTACCAGTTACACGGATGGTATCTGTAAATGATAGTACCTATACTTATTTTTGATGGTTCTTAGCCATATTTACTAAAATTTAGTTCGAAAGTTATGCACATATAAAATTGATTTAACATTTAATTTCTTGTGTCGGGGGTATTTATATTATCTGCTACTAATAGTTAACTTCACTAAATAGATACACTCTAAAGTATAGTTCGGAATTAGTTACACAAGACTTAGTGAAATGAGGAAAATCTTACCATCTACCTACGACAACCATGATGTAAGTACCTACATATCTTTAAGTGTAAAGCAATATGATGTAAGTGCAACAAAACCATGGATTTGTAGAAAGTTAAAAAGGAAAAGAATCTCTAATAATCCACTTGGACCACATTACGGTATTACGCACACACCACTGGCTAACAATAGAAAAATGATGACTTTTAGAAAAATTTAAACCGAATATCGACGGAAATTCGATGAATAATCGAGCGAGGCGACAGCACGGAAAAGTGTTTCCGCTTTGGCCGAATGGGGTTCGGTGAATTATCGTATGATTGCTTTCCTTTTTGTAGAACATACTGTTTTGTACTTTGGAGGTTATTGTGTGCAAATTCCCGAGACGTCAAATCGTATCTGACTACTTTTACGTTTATCTAGAGCTGAAGCTAACTTTTTGCAGACATATTATGTAGACTTTATACCAAAATATATTTTTAAGAATCTCTCGGTGAAAAAGATCGTGGAGAAACCTTTATTTCTTTAGTTGCGCCTGCGGCGATCTGGGCTAGCCCCCTGTCATACAAAAAATTATTACTGGCTGAACGTCAACGAGGATGGCGCGGTAGAGAAGAGGCCTATACCCGGCAGTGGGTAGGTGTGGGCTGATTGATGATGATGAAGAAGAAGGCGCGAGAATCATGCTGGAGACGTATACGATGTATCACGAAAAAGCAGGGCATGTTGTAGGTCCTGCTTTAAGCAGGGCATGTTGTAGGTCCTGCTTTAAGAGTTGGTATAAGGCCTCGTGGGTTTTTTTCCTATAGTAATGTATCTATGAATGATAAATATAGCGGAGCATAAAAAGCAGTGTTCCTAGCATGATAGTATTTCCAGAGTTCACGCCGCGCCGAGGCGCCCCGTCAGCACAACATTTTGAATTATCCGACGAGCATGCATAGCGGAGGGAGAGAGACCGAAATGATCCACGCAGCTCAATAATTCGGCATTTGATAAGGTTCGAACAAAATATATAAATTTTAGCAAGGTTCTGGCAGAATATCATTGTTGCAGATCCTCTGCAACACTTTGCTGAGTCAGAGCCTTTTCTTTGTTTACAATGCATGTTTTTGTTTTTGTTTATGTGCCGCTGCTGAATATGTCAAAAATAGTGACAGCTTAAAAAAAACCATTAAGAGCGTAGTCGGTCTGCGACAAAATTGAGAAATAGGTATTTGTACAAACTATTGCCGTCGCGTTGCGCCCAAGCGACCGCGCTATCAATGTGCGTGTGAGTAGTCTGTGTTCGTGTGCGTGCGTAGATACCACTCCCGCGCCCGGCCGCTTTTCGTTCTGCGGTCTTTCAGTTGCATTTGCTATCGGCATCGGTCGGCGTTTGCAGTGTTTGGCATTTACGAGCTACTTACTCGATCAAATTATTGTGTTAGACGTTTTTTATTGTTTACAGTCTATGCTTTACTGAACTGACTTGGCTTGTGTATCGGATTTTGAGTAATTATATTTACGACTAAAGAAAAAACGTAAGTACCCACCTATTATTTTTAAATATTTTACCTACTTCAAATAGATAAACGAAATGCAATACATACATATTATATTTATCTAAAATACTATAACTACTTATTGATAAATAACAATTTACAAATGTGGAGCTATAAGTACCTAATCATGGTAATTGTTGTTTCAGATAAACCTTCTTTGTGATGGGTAAAAGAAATAGTAGATTGTTTACCAAGGGAGTAAAGAACTATTTTTAGGGCGAGAGTGTTTTTTGAATCCTGAGCGACCGGGGGATTCTAGAGTTGAGTCCCGAGTGTAACGAGGGACTCAAAAGTAGAATCCTGAGGGAGCGAGGGAATCAAAGTACATCACTCGAGCCAAAAATAGTTTTTACTCCTGAGGTGGACACTCTACTTTTCATCACCCTCTATGAGAAAAGTAGTAAGTAATCAATAAAATAACATACATGTACTTATACAGGGTGTCACAGAAAGGGGTGTACATGCGGAAAGAGGGACATCATTCTGAACATCTTTCATTATGGGATCGACTTGATCAGAGCAACTTAATTTTTAACTCAGCACTAATTATTTTTACAACTAACTAATTTTTATCGGTGTCAATCGATTCGGTCGATCGGATTATCTAATCTGTGTCGAGTACGCATTTTAGTACAAACTTTTTTTTTATTGGCTGCGTTTAGGGTCTGTCGGCCTGAGTGGTAGTGAAACTGATTATTGACAGCATTTTTTTTCCTTTGTACTGGCAACAAAATTAAAAAGTTACTTTTAGTCCCTAGGGACTAAATGACCTACTTTAGTCCCTGTTTGTCGGGACTAAAGTAGATCTTTTTGAATAGATGTGATGAAAACAAAATAAAGCGCGTTTATTCTTGAGCGCTAAAAGCATAGGTGTATGTGGCTGTTTACCTGACGACCTTTGTCAGAGCCTGAGATTTAGACGAAGATTTTACTTTATGCTCTAGAACATAAAATTTGATTTTATGCTGGCTATACCCGACATAAAGACGAACTTTACGAGCATGAGAAGTGAAAACATCATTTACGTGTAAAGCGGAAGATTCATTTTGCACCGCGCACGGTATTATCCAAGTAAGTATTTAAGTACCTATGATACTTTAAAGAGGCTGGAATCGACCTTGAATAGCATAGCCGGATTCCACTTACTCCAGATGGTCATTAGATAAATGGTAACAATGTGAAAGCGGCTACAACCTGGTAAACCCCCGCCTAACGAAGGCAAAAGGGGTGTTATGACTTTGACGTGTGAGTCACTCTGTCTGTGTATCTGTCTGTGTGTCTGTCTCTCAGCTCGCGGAGCGTAAACGGGTGAACCGATTTGAATATTGTTTTTTTATTCGTAAGTAGATTTCTTGGAGCATGTTGTTGTGGTATATGTCGAGCTGGTCTGATGATGGACTTCAAAGGTGGAAGTGGGAACCCTAAGATGCTTACTAGTAAACCCGTCGAATTTGGGCTCATTAGATTCGTAGTGACAAGACCTTTGAGAATATGGTACCATTGGGCTGATCTGATAATGGAGTGCGAAGATCGAAGGTGGGAGCTGGAACCTTGGGATGCTTACTAGTAAACCCATCGAGTTTGGGCTCATTAGACTCGTAGTGACAAGACAACAGAATAAATACACTCGTAGTGAAGACGAAATATGCCGGTAAGAGAAAGGGTGGAAATGAGAACAGAATAAATACACATATTCAATTATTCTTGATCGATATTGTTTTGTTTTATTTAAAACTAGCTGCCCGTCGCGACTTCGTTCGCGTGATTCCCTAACCCTGCTTGATAACTACCCTTACCCTACCACTATCCCTACCCCTACCCTACCCCTACCCTACTCTACTCCTACCCTACCCCTACCCTTACCCTACCCCTACCCCTACTCTACCACTACTCTACCACTACCCTACCTATTTTCCCTTAAGATGTTTTTTTGTTATTTTCTTATTCTGGACGGAGACAAATGCAACAAATCAAAAACCTTGAAAATCGATCCAGCCGTTCTCGAGTTATAAGTGTTCGAACAAACAAACACGACTTACTTTTATATATATATATATAGATAGCCAATCTTCTTTTGTGTTCTGATTCCAAAAAAGATAAAAAAAAAAAAATATTTGCTTTTGGAGAATAAAATTAAAAGCTTCAATTCTGTAAAATAAATAGGCGGTTCAAAGGATTTTTCCGTGGAAACGGCATACAGATACCAAACTCTGTACAAATAATATCGATAATGACGGAAATCACTACATTATCGATAAAAAAATCGACAGTTGTCACTTCCCTATTTGTATACGTATTAGTCTGACCCCCCCTTACCCTTGATCTTTCCCCGTAATGTGCGATAGGGACAACCGCAGCTCAGACCGATTTTCACTACAAAATCTTGACAAGATCGATGCTTTGTATTCCCCTGTTTTCTCCGCCAAACCTGCGCCGATTCAAATATGTTTGGTGTTGAAATTTAGAGGAAGAGTAGATCTATGTTTCTATTATTTTGTTTTAACGTAAAAACTTTTCATATTTGTCTGGTAGTCATCTGAATATGACAGTAAAAATGAGGTATTTTTTAGGTTTTCGAAAATTCGTATCTGTTTTGGTAATTATTTTTTGGGAAAAAGTAAATGACAGGGACATACATACAGTACACCTAGATTTTATAAAAAAAAACGAGTCCTCTAGAGGGATAAACCAGGAAGGAAATAGGGGAATACGTTTGTATGGAAAAATGCTGATAGGATACCCTCTTAATTGTTTTCCTGTCAAACGTGTACTATTGTAAAAAGTGAATAAAGTGATTATCTATCTAACAAGAAGGCGTATTTCGTAGTAATTAGGGTTCATTAGTAGATTAGAAATGTGTATGTATTTATAAATTATTTATTTATTTATTTATTTAAAGTAAATTCGTACAACATGACAGAAAAAATCCAATTCGTCGTACAAAGTATCCAAACTATAAAATAGATTACATTAAACACCACATGAAATTATAGTCAGGTCAATTACATACATTCGATTATTCAAGTCCATTAGTCATTTGGGATAATAATAACATCTATACAGTTGTATTGTACGCGTAGGCAATCTTCCGCTCAACTATCTACCTTTTCCTTTCCATATGGTTGGCTGGAATGTCTTGTAAGAGATAAGCTCGCCTTTGTAAGCATTGTCTATCATTATAAGTTTTCTGTGTGTCTTGCGTAGTACAATAATTATTATAAAAGGATCTTTTAACGCATTCACTACTGTTTTGATCTTAGATTGACTTCATGGTTTCTTGAATCGCTATCACATTGTAAAAGGTGTCATTTTACTCGAGAGTATCTTCTACTTTTTCATGGAATGACCTCATTTTCAACTGTCATTGTCTTAAAGTTATCCCCGGGATAGTCATTTTCGCATAACTTTTTGTTGGTAAAATCCAGCCTTAATTTCCCAGAGTTTCTCTTCCAGCATAAAGCCATCCCGTCTAAAAGCTTTCAGGGACATAACGCGCCTCCGAACATACTCATACACAGACATAAATAAGCGTTGAGCTTTATTTTTAGCTTTGCCTCGGGTTGATCGACTCCGACCTTTACGTTCAAACGTCGATGTAAGCTCGAATGTTTGATTTGGGGTTAAAAGCTTCGGTGATAAGACAAATGATTGGTTGTTATTTTTGCGCCGCCGCCGGCAAGGCTAGCACCAGCACGAATATTTTTCAGGGTTCCGTACCCGATGGGTGACTAACAGGCCTCTGCTACTGTCCGACTGTTCCGACATCGGGCTGTATCTCATGAACCGAAAGAGAGAGAGAGAGAGAGAAGAGAGATAAAAAAAGAAAGTAGAGAGTTGCTTTTAGGTTTATGGAGGATATTATAGAGTTTAAATTTTCACAAAGCGTTTATTCCTGTTTCCGCTATAACAGCAAATAATAAACAACATGAGTTTTAACCATAAGGTCCCCGAGGCATACCTTAGGCGACGTGTTTGTAGCGTTCTTGTACAATGATATAGATACGGATCCCTTGTGTGCGGTTCTGACTCACACTTGACCAGATAGGCTGTGGGCCGTTGTTGTAGATGAGGATACTCTTCAATGTAGGTTACATAGATCATGCATGCCCACAACATATTTAGTCGTAAGTAAAATCGTTTACAATGGCCTTTTACATTTTAGTAAGTACCTGCATTATAGTGGGATCTTTTTAACATAGCAATAGCGGTCATTGCCACGCGCGAAAATGTATGACGATTTGCGATTGCGTCAGTCGGTGGCGGCAAACGTCAAATCACATACATTTTCAAGCGGGTCAATGTCCGCTATTGCCATGTTAAAAAAACCTCACTATAGCAAACATAATAAATATACTTACTTTAATTAACTATACTTCTGTACTCGATACTTTTATATATTTTCAAATTCATTAATTTGACCCTGCTACATAGGTTGTTTGGTCTAACTATCAAGTACAAAACACTTGCTATAGCAGCTATCTACTACTAAGTATACTACGAGCGCGTGCGCACGAGTTATGGGCAGATAACGCAATATCTTATCGGGAGTATTTTGTAAGGGTCGGAGTTAAAATAATACGACTAAGTATCCCTGTTTAGTGATACATTTAAACATGCATATTGAGTCATTAAAAAGTACATGTAACACAAATAAACGGTCAAGTGCGAGTCGGACTCGCGCACCGAGAGGGTTCCGTTCGACCAAATATATTTTTTAACTAGAGATAGAGTACAGTGCCATATTTTCTCCACGATTATATCGGATTTTATCCTTTGCTTACACTCCGTTGCAGAAAAGGTCATTAATTTACTCCATTAACTAAACCTGCTTTAAAGATAAAGTACTAGTTAATCTAACATACGTTGCAGAAAGCCATTTCTGTCTCAAGATATAGTTAGTTAGCTAAAGCGGGCATTAAAACAGCTTACTCTGTGGTTATCAGCAAAAATATTGACAGTGACTCAAATCAATGAATCTTTTCATCAAATGAGTGAATGGTTGCGTTTTGTTTCCTTGACTTTTTCAAACTAAGAACGAAAATGCGTGATCGAAACGCATTATCAAAATAATATGTAATGTCAATGTCAAATGTCACATGTTTTGGTTTGTTTACTGTATTTATCGTGTAACCAAAGAGCAAAGAAAGTAATAAATAACGGTCTCAAGACCTCGCGAAAATGGAGAACGTGAAAAAAAGGGAACATGGTGCCAACTACACTCACGACGAGAAGACATTACTGGCAGACCTTGTTTTTAAGTAAGTACCTACCTACCTAATTCAAGAGGTTTTATCAAGCCGAATCAAATGATCCCAAAATCCCAGGGTACCGTTTTCCACTCTCTCCATCAACTCCATCGTCAGGTGATGACAATGAGAAAGTACTTCACATTAAAATATGAATAGTACATGTGATGACGAAATCGGATGAGCCTAAACCCGACAGGTTTACAAATAAGTATCCTAGGGTTTCGTCTGCCACCTTCGAGCTCCATCATAAGACCAGCTCAATGGTACCATATTATTGTATTGTTAAGACAAACGAACATTTTATGCTTATTGAATAATTTTATCATTGTTTTGTTACAGATGATCTACGTACAATCAAAAAGAAAAAGAATCTCTCCGCAGAATGCTTTAAAAGAATCTATTGTAAGAGGAAGTGCCAAGTGGCTAATTTAGAAAAGAAAAAAGTAATGCAAGAAATCCTTCAGTATAAGCAGCACCATAATATGAAGATGCAATTAATAAGTAAATTAGTAACTCTTGGTAGTAATAATATACTATTTATAATAACTACCTATTGGAAGTGTTACGAAATAATGTTTAATAGAAACTATTGGAAGAGAATAATGTAAATACATTTGTTTTATTTATTTTATTACAAAATAGATAGGTAACTAAGAAAATACTGTATTGACAATTGCAGTTCTTGCGGATGAATCAGTTTCTGGCCTATTCTGCAAAGGTAGCAGAATTTCCTCATCTTCTAAATTAATATCATTTGGAGGTTCTACCTCATCCAGCTCTATGCACATATTGTGTAATATTGCAGTAGCCACAATCACTTTAAGAATGGTTGATGTTTTTGTCAATGTCATCCCCTTCTGTAAGCAAGGGCTTCGCCTTTTCCATACCCCGAAACATCTTTCGACTGTGTTACGAGTAGATATGTGACTTTTATTGTATGCCTCTTCAGCTAGTGTGTGGGGCTGTAGGAAAGGGGTAAGTAAATATTTCTTGCAGTAATACCCACTATCGCCTAACAAATGATAGTTATTATATCTACCCATATCAAAATTTGCACACAAGTGTGAGTTGTTAAAAATCGTGCAGTCATGTACTGACCCCGGCCAACGAGCAATAATATCTCTTATTTTTAGTTGGGCATCACAAACCACCTGTACATTTATTGAGAAGTACCCCTTCCTGCATCTGTAAACTTCTGAGAGCATCCCTCCTCTAGATATTATTTTAACATGTGTGCCATCCACAGCACCGGCCACCCGTGGAAACCCAGCTATTTCATAAAAATCTTGTGCCACTGTTCTCAATTCATTTCTGTCTGGCATATTTATATATCTAGGGCTTAATTGGGCTATTGCGTGTGTAATTTTTTGAACTATGCGGCAAACTGTCGATTTATGGATGTTTGCTAAATCCCCCATCACCTGTTGAAACGAGCCCGTTGCATAAAACCTGAGACATATCAATAATTGTGTTATGCCATTTATCGATTTATTCCGCTGTGTCATTGGTTCCAAGTCTCCAATCAAGCTTAGAATCTGTAGTACCGCGTTCTTCGTGAACCGGTATCTGATTCGGAAATCCTCTCCATCGTGTTGATCAAATAAATTGACCCTGTCTGGGATATTGCGGCGCTGAATGTCTATTTCTGGATCCGAAAGTGACGAGAGGCTTGACATGGACATCCTGCAAGGAAATTGTAGTACATATTTAGGTTATAAAAAATAACTTAAAAATACAATGCATAGTAGTACTGCAACTTTATTTAAATTCTTACCTGGAATGTTTCAAGCACCTATTACTTTAATTCCTGTATCGTATGTAGTGATATACACAATTTCTTGCAAATAAACAATGTTTACTGGACACTAATGGGTGCTCGGTGACCTATTAAATTTTGACATCCATTATGTTAAAACTATTGTTCCGTTAGGCCTAATGAGCTTTTGTGCAACGTAAATTCGCTTTAATGACACCTTTTGACGTTTCGTTAGATAAGTATTAACGCCCAGTTATAATATCAGTTTAGTTTGCTTTCTGCAACGACTTAACAGAATCTTTAAGGTTTAATGGACAAATAAAACTTAATGACCTTCTCTGCAACTGACTATTAGTGATGTATGTAACCTCTAATGCTTTGTGCCAATTTGCGTCACTGACACGTATGTACAAGCACATCATAGACGACGGCGGGGCAGCGGGCGGCGGGAGGCGCGGTCGCGCGCCGCTCAGCAGCAACTCAACTCATCACTTAGAACGAAAGCATTGTCGCGATCGCATCTGATAGCTTTGACTTGTGTACATACTCACCTTTTGACCTATTATAACAACTTAAACTACAGTCCACTCTTCTCTTATTTACCTGGCCTATCTATGGTCCTTCGCTACGTCAAAGAGGTATCAAGTTAAAACCTGGAAAAAGGACGCGCGCGCCATTTTGCAAGCTAAGTCAAGACAAAGGGAGCCCGGAATTCAGTTAGCCGTTCAACACACATCGGTCACCGCAACAGCGAGGATATCAGCATTCAGCACGACTAGCATCCGGAAATATCAAGCAGCAGCTTCAGCTTCATCTCATCTCCGACAGCAGTCACGATAACGGACGAAAAAGGGTTTGGTAGCAGCAGTTGTGAGTTTGACCAATTTAACCTCCTCTGACCCCAAACATAAACTTCATATCATTTTCGTTTCAGCATATCGTTGATTACTGTGTCTTTCATACAAATCATTCAACCTCGCATCAACATTCATGCAAAATCATTGCATCAGATTTTTTTTTGCATTCTACCTCACATTCATTAATATTCAACATAATTGGGATAAATCGCTTTAAAAACCCTCCCAAACAAAACTGATATCATATTTTCATTAATTGTGTTGTAATAAGACCAATTACCCTTACGCTTCAGGTTTCTTCGCCTCGCTTTGCGGCGCACGGGCGTGCGTACGTAAATTACAGGCTACAGCCTACCTACCTACATAGCTTGGTAAATTACTCAGCGCGGCGCCTACCGTTGCATCGTTCATAAAAATAAGTATCTGTTACATAATTACATTCAAAAACTCTCATTAAACATGCCAGATGGATCACCCCTCGCTCTGAAAGAGATAAGTTCAATAGAACTTCTCTATACTTACAAAAAAAGACGAGCCACACACAAATCAAAGGTCACTATATTCAAAAATTATCTTGATTCTTTGTCCTCAGCCAATCAGAAAGGATTATCAGAATTAGATCTTTTGCAGGTTAAAAATCGCCTTGAAACCTATAAGTTGTTGCTACAAGCTTACGACGAAAATCAGACCTTAATCGATGAAATTGTCGGCATTTCAGAAGAGCAGATGAAAGAGCGGGAGCAGTTTGAATCGGATTTTCAAACTCAGCTCGCGCTTGCCATGCAGCTGATACGAGACAATGAATCTGCCACCGTCGTCGACGGGTCTGTACAAACAACTCTGGATGCAAGTGTAAAAAAGCCTTTTATCAAACTTCCAACGATCGACCTTCCACGATTCTCAGGTGAATATCATAATTGGCTTGAATTCAGAGATACATTCGTGTCACTCATACACAACAATACAATTATTGATAAAATTCAAAAATTTCATTATTTGCGTGCATCTTTGCAAGGTGAAGCCTCTCAAATCATAAAATCACTCGAAATGTCATCAAACAATTACACAGTGGCATGGGAGCTAATTACTGACCGTTACAATAACAAACGTCAGCTGGTGGGCAACCATGTTCACTCACTATTCAACTTGAATCACATTCACAAAGAATCTTCTGCGTCACTGAGACAATTGTTGGACAATGTAAACAAAAACCTCAGAGCCCTTGAAAGTTTGGGAGAAAATACACAACACTGGGATACTTTAATTATTTATCTCGTGGCAAGTAAATTGGACTCGGAGACGCTAAGATACTGGGAAGAATTCAAAAATACACTTGACGACATGCCGCATCTTCAAAATTTAAGAACCTACCTCAAAGATCGTGCAGATCTATTGCAAACTCTTGAAGATAGCAAACAATGCAATTCAAAAGTCGACACAAAATTACAAAAGCAGGGTACACAAATGACCACAAGCACGTCATCACGATTTCCTAGTTGTCCTATATGCAAATCACAACATTATTTGTTTTCGTGTCCTGTTTTCAAACAAATGACAGTGGAGAAAAGAATCGAAAAAGTTTCGAAACTGAACGTATGCTCCAACTGCTTGTATCAAGGACACGAAACCAAGTCATGTCGTGGCGGTACCTGCAAGTACTGCTCGCAGAAACATAACACAATGTTGCATTTGATGGAACCACGAGCATCCCATACGACACTAACAAGTACCCAAGAGACTTCAGTCTTACTATCAACTGCCCTAGTAAGTGTTATTGGCAGTAACGGTGAACAACACATCGCCAGAGCATTACTAGATAACGGTAGTACCTCCTGCTACATTACAAAAGAACTCTGCACTAAACTAAATCTTCCACTACAATTAATTCAGGGTTCCGTTTCAGGCATCAATCAACAACACACAAATATATCTCACAGAACAAACATACAAATCAAATCATTACACAACTGCTACGCAGTAAATACATCATGCTTGGTACTTGATACAATTTCACCTTCAATACCTAGCATACGCATTCACACTGAGGGTATTAACCTACCTAAACACATAAAACTCGCTGACCCGCAATTCTGTGAGCCGGCACCAATCGATCTTCTACTTGGTGCAAGCATATTCTGGAAGATAATGGGTAACGGTCGAATTCAGCTAGGCAAGCATCAGCCAACATTACAGGAAACTGAATTGGGCTGGTTAGTTTCAGGTTGTACCCCAGATATAAATAGTCAAAAAGACAATGCATGTTTTTTCACTCACAATAGCCCCGATCAATTATCACGTTTCTGGGAATTAGACAGCATGTCCACATCTCAGGTCAATGACCCGTGCGAAACAGATGCGTGCGAGGTTATTTTTCAACAAACGACAACAAGACAAAGTGACGGACGTTTTGTTGTCACTATTCCATTCAAAAAATCACCTGAATGTCTGGGCGATTCTTTTTATCAAGCTAAGAAACGATTTCTTTCATTAGAACATCGCATGAATTCAGATCCCATTTACAAACAACAATACTCAGACTTCATTACTGAGTACATTGAGCTAGGACATATGACACCTAACCAAAACACATACACACACACAGCAACACCACTGACTCCCGCGTATTATTTACCACATCATGGTATAATTCGCGAGTCAAGCACGACAACAAAATTCAGGTCGGTATTTGATGGTTCGGCAAAAACCACAAATAAATTATCACTGAACGACTTGCAATTAGTAGGTCCTGTTGTTCAAGACGATCTCATTTCAATCCTACTACGTTTTCGTCAGCATAAGTTCGTCATATCAGCAGACATTGAAAAAATGTTCAGACAAATATTAGTCGTGGAAAATCAGAGACCCTTACAACAAATTCTGTGGCGTTTCAATCCTACGGAACCACTTAAATCATACACCCTTAATACAGTCACCTACGGGACGGCATCCGCGCCGTTCCTTGCTACACGATGCATCAAACAAGTAGCCCTAGACTGTGGCCAGGGCGATAGCACAAACACTTATGACAATCTAATTTCAGAAGTCATACGTCACGATTTTTACTGTGATGATCTTTTGTCGGGCTCAGATGACGAATTCAGTTTATTAAAAATAGCTGAAGGCGTCAACAACGAGCTCAGGAAGTATCAATTTCCACTTAGAAAATGGCTATCAAACTGTCCAGCCGTTTTAGAAAAGCTAGGATTTGCAAATTCAAACAACATGACTATTAATTTAGGCACAAACGATCCATCAAAAACTTTAGGTATCTATTGGAATACTCACAATGATATCTTATCATATTCAGTTCATTCAGAACACACAACACAAAAACAAATCACTAAACGCTCTATTCTTTCCACAATAGGGCACATTTTTGATCCGCTGGGGCTCGTAAGCCCTTGTGTGCTCGAGGCAAAATTAATTATGCAACAGATGTGGCTTCAAAACATATCATGGGATAGTAAAATACCGGTTTCAATGCAAACACAATGGGCAACGTTCGTCCAGTCATTATCACTTATCAATCAGCTGACTATTCCTCGCCGCGCATTTCATTGTTCACCGCACAACATAGAAATTCACGTGTTCAATGATGCTTCGAAAAATTGTTATGGTTCTTGCCTGTATATAAAGAGCTTTAGCTCGGATGGCAGTGTGAATGTTCAGCTGTTGATAGCAAAAGGCAGAGTAGCCCCATTGAAAACACTATCAATCCCCCGACTTGAGTTATGCGCGGCACACACCGGCATAATCTTATGCAATAAAGTTTTAAGTTCACTTCGTAACGAAGGTGAAACACCAAAGTGCTATTATTGGAGTGATTCAATTATAGTTCTATCATGGATAAATTCACCTACCCACAAGTTGCAAGCATTTGTTAATCACAAAGTAACGGACATATTAACACATAGTCAATCACAATCATGGTACTACGTACCTACAAAACAAAACCCAGCAGACATAATCACAAAATGCACTAATGCACAACAATTAATTAATTCTTCTTTGTGGTTTTCAGGACCGGAATTTCTAAGAAATGATGATAAAAGTAGCTGGCCAGAACAACCTGCACACCTCAGCGTATCTGATCTTCCAGAAATCCGGTCACATTCGCACTTCACACAAACAAACACGCAATCAAACACAACTCAGTCATTCATACACAATTATTCTAATTTTAACAAACTTACACGTATCGTCGCACTCATACTACGATTCATACGTCTTTGCAGAACAAAACGTAGTAAAACAAACACAATCACTCAATCAAAGGTAATCACTCCTTTGTCTAGCAATGAACGAAACTTAGCAAGGTATCAATTAGCAAAAATAATTCAGCTAGATTCGTTCCCAGAAGAGTATCAAATACTCAAAAATGGTAAAAAATTACCAGCACAACACAGACTTAATTCGCTTAATCCATTTATTGGTGAAAACAACCTTATTCGTGTGGGCGGAAGGTTAGCAAACTCCCCATACAACTATGATAGAAAATTCCCAATTTTGTTGCATCCAGATCACTATATTACAAAAATCATGTTTCAAACATATCATTTAACACTTTTACATGCCGGCCCACAACTATTACTCGCTCACATCCGTCAGTCATACTGGCCAGTCTCTGGTCGTAATCTGGCTAGGAAAACTACACAAACCTGTGTCACATGCAAAAGGTTCCAAGGTAGAACTGTGACACCAATCATGGGACAGCTACCTGAGCAAAGATTGCACGCAAATTTTGTATTCAGTGACGTAGGAGTAGATTATGCAGGACCAATTATGATAAACAATCGTAAAGGGCGTGGAAGTGTATTAATCAAATCATACATTTGTATCTTCGTTTGTTTTACAGTTAAAGCTGTGCATCTAGAGTTGGTCACAGATATGACAACAGAATCATACATAGCTGCAATAAACCGATTCATATCTCGTAGAGGCAAGCCAAATAACATATACTCCGATAATGGGAAGAACTTGGTAGGAGCTGCGCGCGTGATAACGAGTTTTCTTAAAAAAACCATAGTGAATCAATTTACAGTTGCGCCGCAGAGCAAGGCATCTCATTCCATTTCATACCCCCATATTGCCCCCACTTTGGAGGACTTTGGGAGAGCACAGTAAAATCAGTTAAATACCACCTCAAAAGAGTATTAGGTTTAGCCCATCTCACATACGAAGAAATGTACACACTTTTAGTTCAAATAGAAGGCATTCTAAATTCTAGGCCATTGACGCCACTTTCATCTGATCCGTCCGATCTTTCAGCTCTCACCCCATTTCACTTTTTAATTGGTCGAACTCTAACTGCACTACCTCACCCACAGATGTCCGACTGCGACCCGGCACGGCTGCCCAGACATCAGCGGGTCGAATTGCTGCGCCAACATTTCTGGAGACGATTTAACATGGAATATATTTCTCAGTTACACCAGAGAACGAGATGGCAACGCTCGAATGGCGCGCTGACAGAGGGCTCCCTGGTCATCGTAAAGGACGAGGCGCTACCTGCAGCACAGTGGCCTCTTGGACGCATCACCAAGCTTTACCCTGGTCCCGACGGAGAAGCACGCGTGGCAGACATGAGAGTTCAATCAGGGACGATCAGAAGGGCTTTTCACAAGATATGCCCACTACTAGACACATAATCAAGAAGACACATCATCATCATCAACCTCAACTCCACTGCTGGCCCTGGAGTATGTACAAGCACATCATAGACGACGGCGGGGCAGCGGGCGGCGGGAGGCGCGGTCGCGCGCCGCTCAGCAGCAACTCAACTCATCACTTAGAACGAAAGCATTGTCGCGATCGCATCTGATAGCTTTGACTTGTATACATACTCACCTTTTGACCTATTATAACAACTTAAACTACAGTCCACTCTTCTCTTATTTACCTGGCCTATCTATGATCAGATGCGATCGCGACAATGCTTTCGTTCTAAGTGATGAGTTGAGTTGCTGCTGAGCGGCGCGCGACCGCGCCTCCCGCCGCCCGCTGCCCCGCCGTCGTCTATGATGTGCTTGTACAACGTATTTCTCAAAATAGACCTACGAAGACGTTTGACGGCCTCTGTGGCGCAGCGGTTGCAAGTCTGCCTACCATGCGAGAGGTCTCGGGTTCGAATCCCGGCTGGGGGAAAAAAAGCCCCAGGTCTTGGATGTTTACATGTTTGTGTTGTCGCTGTTTCTGTTTCCCACGAAACAGGGTATCCTAGTGTGGGGCCAGAAGCAATGTATGTGCCAGTATGCAATTGTTTATTCTTTTCTGTTGTCGAACGATAAAGCAGAATTACGTCTCAATTTACCGCCAAAAACGTCAAAGTACATCAATAATCTCCATTACTAATCCTATGCACATAACCAAATCCGAATGCGAGGCTAAAAATTTCATGCACGCACATGTACAGTCGACAAAGACGCACTTAACACCCCTTACTTTTACACTGGCGTTCAATTTAACCTGCACAAATGCCTTACAACTTTCCTTCTTATAATAAACAGGATAGAAACTAGATGTGACAGGGTAGGTTAGCGTGCTCGGTCGGTACATTTGGCTACATTGGGGGACAATTTTCTCCCGTGCTAAGTGGGACTCCAGGCGCGCGGTAAAAGCATATTTATGTTAGGTTCAGATTGACGATGGTGGCTTGCTCCCCTTGCCGAGGGGTTTTGGTGGAGCGGGATTCTGGTTTAGGCCCGGATGCACAAGTTCTAAACTCAAACTTTAACTGGCACTCAAGGTCATGTTGATAATCTGTAGGTACTTTGGTAATGCTAACTGAAACTCGCCTGCAATGACGGCGGCGACGACGTTGGCAAACTGCCCTTGGAGTTAGATATGGACTGGCTGGACTAAGGATGTCCAGGCCATATCTCAGAGGGAGTTTGCCAGGCTCAGAACACATATAGAAAACTTCGCTGAATCAGGTAAGGACACCGTCAATACAAACTCGGTAATCCCTCATTTAGTTTACGTCATCGAGTAATTTTGCTGGCCGCCGTTTTACATCTCGAAATCTTATCGGAACTCCGGTTGATAGACTGGTATGATTTTGCTCATTCGCGAGAATCATACCCCTGACACGGTAGATAAAAGAATCAATGATTAAGAGGGCTTAAAATAGAAGATGTTAAGGTGCCTCATGAATAAATTAGGGGTACTTTTTTCATGTGTATTTCAGGAAATACTCGGCAAAACGTAATCAATTTCTGGTATATGTAATTTGACTGTATAATCTAGGGATTTCATGATGGAAAACGTGTTTGGATAAAAATTTCTCGATAGAAAATAAATCCAAAGTCAACCCTGTTTTCCGATATTTTTTCCTATTATACCGCAGTAGTAGTAAATATGATCTTTCTATTAATTGTAATGTGTGTGGGAATTGTTGTTACTAGCGTTTTGAAGATTGAAAAGTAATTCCCTGCAATAGATTATTTTTTATCATTTTTTTTTCGTTTTGGCGCTTACGTTGATTCAGATTAGGCGCGAGCGCACAATTGCCATCCCACTTATTCCTATTCCCGAGTTATATTCGCTTCTCACTTCCGCAATCATCGTTGACCTTGGTTTGTAATTATTCGTACCTCGTCTTAATTGGAAAGGGTAGTAGGCAGAGACTTAAATACAAATTAACTAATTGCAACACAATCCTTCGAAACAGACATAGAGGCGTTGCTAATAGCTTCTGGCTATTGTGTGATTTAACTCTTTCGGTTTGCGTATCACCTGCATAGCATTTCTTTAGAGGTTGAAACCCCAAAAACTAAATTATCACATTGTATTTGTTTGTGCTTTTTTTCATTATAGTTTTTTATTTTTATTTTTAACCTTTAACGTCTTAGTTCCTAAACTTATATTTGTATGTCGGTGGACATCTGTTATTGGCCTGCTTCACTGTACTGTTTCGTATGTTATATTTATACTGTAATGTGCTGTTGATGTCCCAAATAAAAATAAATAAATAAATAGGATGACCTGATAAAAGCTGATCATAGGGAACGGCAACAAACTATTTAGTTTAATTTAAAGAAACCGGTGACCAATAGTATTCGGACAAGTGCGAGTCAGACTCTCAAACGATGGGTTTTGCTTTTGCATCATCGTACAAGAAAAACACGTTACACTTGGGGATCTCATATTTTTAATATTGAATTTTCATGTATTGTCATCATTTGACGCAGCGGCAGCAGATATACAACAACGGTTGACGGTCAGACAGACAGATGGACTGACGAACGGACCGAGACGCACATTGGAGGCTTTGTAATTGGTCCCGTTTGGCACCCTTCGGGTACGGAACCCTAAAAGTTACATAGAGTGACGTTGGTGCCAAACCTAACCTAACACCTTCTTTTAAATGTACTTTGGTCAAAGCTCGTACAAAAATAACAAAATATTTAATCAACCTCCACAAGTGCGCTGCACACGACAGAACAACACTCGACAACAAACTCCCATCATCTGTACAAACAAGCAAACTGACACGTGTCGCCCTGTAACCGGAGAATCGCGAACCGCCGAGCAAACTATATCGGATGTCATGCGCAGCAAAACAAATAGAAATAGAACACACACACCCTGTTGTAGGCCACGCAGTTTCTCTGGCTCAGAGTAAAGACTGATGCGTCTAGATAGATTCCTCAATAAATCGATGTCTCTGATATGTATCTAGACAAAATTTATATTTTTGATAACTTACAAATCATACAGAAAACTGGCGTTGGAAAGCTTGCGATAAGCTTTTGATAGGTATGTCTCTTAATAATTATCTTTGGTGAATGACTAATTTGTGGGTACCTTAATTTCTACCATAAATTTCACTAAAATTGATAATCTTGACGCCTTTCTATCCTGACGCCAAATGATGAATGGCCTAGTGTGCAGCCAGGCGAAAGGAGACAGAGAAATTCAACATAACAATATATATTCGTGTCTTCTGACTTGTTTCTTGTCCCTGTCGTGCCGTGCGTAACTCTTTTATGTCGTACCAAATCATCCATAGTCTGTGTTCCTATCAGGGAGCACTTGTCCAGTGGAGAGCGCATAGATACATTTTCCTTTGAAACACAACTCACCAAGCTACGGGCGGCGGGGGACGAGGTAAGACAGCTGTGATTGGTCAGCCGCTGCGAAACTGTCTGGCGGCAGCCCGTCATCGTACATAGGTTGCGTATGCGAGCCGTATTCCCCGCAGGCGCAGTCAATGGGATGTAAAGTCTCTGGTTCCGCATCATCGTACAAGAAAAACACGTTAGCGAACCGCATTCCCCCGCAGGCGCAGTCAATTGGATATATAGTCTCTGATTCCTATCCTATGAGGATTGCGCGTTGCCTCACAGTCACTGAAATGTTTCTGTCCACTGAAAGGGCGCAGACACCCCTGTGTTACTTTAGATCTGACTACCATCTGACTGCGTGTACCACCAACCCTAATATTATCCAGGGATGACACCTGGTGTAGTTATGACGTCATGACACCCCCTAATGATGGCCGGCACGGGCCACGCACGGACAATTACAATTATATGAAGATTAACTTTTTAAATCGGGGTGCGCCACAAGGAAGAGTTTTTTGACCGGAGGCGTTGTTTATTGAGGTGTGGCTATTGATTGGATGTGTGTGGACTTGACTGTGAAAATACAGATTTTGTAGAGGGGAAGGAATAGGTCTTGAAACTTTCTAAGGCTGGATTTCATCAACAAAAAGTTATACGAGAATAACTATCCCGGGTATAACTTGTATGACAAATGACAGTTCAAAATGAGGTGATCTGATCTAGGTGTCACTGATGTCTATGAAAAAGTAAAAGATACTCGTGCTACTTGGTCTAGTGGGTTTCATGCTTGCCTCTCACGCAGGAGATGCAGGTTCGAATCCCGGTGCTGACCAATGAGATAAGTCATTTATCTTAAGTACGTTATACGGACTTTCTAACGGTGAGAACATCGTGATTAAACCTTCATTACTCCATAGCTGCGGCGATGGGCTAGCCCCCTGTCACGCAAAATGGACTCCTACATAGCTATAAATACTAAACTAAGTATATTCCGTATGGCATCTAGCTCCTGACACACAGTTCGCCTTAGTTTGGGAGTTAGGGCCACCATTATAATTAGGAAGTAAGAAAATAACACAGTAAAGTAAAGTAAAAATTTCGTTTATTTGCAAGCAAATGTACATCATAGATGGAATGCCCTGTCCCTCAAATTAACGTGAGCGTGCGTGAACACAATAAACATATTTCATTTCATTCTGTACGCGACTCACCGCCCTGTACCAATGTTACACCTTGCCAAATAAATCCTAAAATCCTAACAATGAGTCTGTATTTTTACGTCAACAAAAACTTTTTTCTCTAAAATCACCCTGTAAACAATAGGGCTGGCACGCGTAGCGCCCATCTAGTTAATTACAATAGGGTGCATTGTCTGTGGGGCCCGTGGCTTATTGACTCCGGTATTATAATCACTCCGGGGCCCATTATTTTGTCATTCACTGTAATCTTCGGTAGATACGCGAATTGATTTCGGCTTTTTGGGTGAAACGTGACCGTTTCGTCATTGGTCGTGCGTGCCTAAATTTTGAATTTTCTCGTCGATTTATGGATGTTCTCGTGAATTTTCGTGGTTCTAGAAGTGGAAATGACTAATTAATATTACCGAAACACAATATATTTTTGAAAACGAGACAAAGAAAAATCCAAAGCTACACAGCATGCTGAATTAAATCGCCAAAACCAACTAACACCGATGAATAAGCAAAAATAATACTAGTGCCATCGAACCATTTTATCCTGACCTCTACGCTCCATACGTTTATTACCCTAACAGAGACCTTTAAACCTGGTATTTAATCTCCCCTAGATCTATAGCATGCCATGTGCTAGATAGGAATCTTCTTAGTAATTAGATGTAGCGGTAATGAAATCAGTGACGTCATGGTGTGGGTGCCATATCTATTCGTATTTATCTAGACTAGCGGCTAATTGGGATATTGTTCTGTGTATGGTCATGATGAGCTGATATATGGCGGTGGGCTGGCATCCCGTCACGTAAAATGGTGTATTGAATAATTGGTTAGACATGGGCACAAATATGCCTCTGCCACCCCGTATAGGAATAACCGGCCAAGTGCGAGTCGGACTCGCGCACGAAGTGTTCCGTACCATTTCTATAAAAAACCGCAAAAAAAAAACATGTTGTATTATGGGAGCCCTCCTAAATATTAATTTAATTTTAATTGAATTATTTATTTTTAAGTAAATAATATACGATACTCAATATATTGTGAACATTTTCAGCGTCTACCTGCTACCATTATCAATATCAAGCAAAAATGAGCAAAAATGAGCAAAAAGCAAAAAATCACGTTTGTTGTATAGTGAAAGTTGTTCAGAACTATGTCCCCAGAGCGGTGAGGATGAGGATGATGGATGATGATGATGACGGAAGGTGGACCAAAGCGGTAACGGAGTGGCTACCCAGAACCGCAAAACGCCAAGTAGGCAGACCACCAGCCAGACGGACGGATGACATCACCGCCATAGCCGGCAAGAAGTGTACGCGGGAGGCACAGGACCGGGGCGGATGGCGTGGTAGAGAAGAGGCCTATACCCAGCAGTGGGAGGTGTGGGCTGATTGATGATGTCCCCAGAGCTCCCCATTAACTATGGCCGCACCTTTCCATTACACCCTGTATAGTTTGATTGAACAACCATGGTACACACAGAAAAACGGCTTACTTGAAACTAGACAAATATGCTTAAGTCAATGCATATTTATTTTATTCAAGAAAATGGTAGTCTCATATATACTGAAACTAACATTGTCTTAAAAATAAATCCTAGATTCTCTTGAATAATTAATTTGATTTAAGAAACTACAATTTCGTATTGAAAAAATATTTTCTGTATCATAGATAATCTGATTTTGTTGATTGAAGAAAATCTATCGTTTTGAATGAAGACTTTTTTATTATTTAGCTTAATATTATTATTTTTTTTAATAAGAAATCTAAAGCTTTTATTTTAAAAATATGTTATTTTTATTTCTAGAATTTAGAATTCTTATTTCAAAAGCGTACTGTATATTAGGAAAACTACCAATTTCTCGCTTTAAGATCATATTAATCTTGATGGAAAACGATATATATTTTCATCAAGAATTTATATTTCTTTCGATTCAATATATTTTTTATTGATTTTTTTCTTTTTTTCTCTGAGACTACTGGAAATAACCGGGTAAAACTTTACCATGTGCTAGGTTAGCAGTATCGAACAACTTTCCCAAAGGATCGTAGGTCGAAAACGAGATAAAACTTTCATACATATCCTTGTACACAGGATATGGCAATACACAGAAAGGTTTTTTTTTTTTTATTTCGACCTATATTCCTTTCGGAAAGTTCTTACATAAGTTCGGATATAGTTGGCCTAGTACACAGTTAAAATTTTACCCGCTTATTTCCAATAACATAAACTGAAATCTATAATTAGTTGAACAAATCACAAACGTATTTCAGAGTATTCATTTATTGTCATCTTAATAACACGTTATACGATGTTTATAGTTATAGCTATGTTTATACTATGTATATAATCAATAGCTTAATCATATCAGTTACAAATCAGCCTTTCAAACTTATACAAAATCTTATCAGTTACAAATCAGCCTTTCAAACTTACTGTATGTAATCAGGAACAAATTATTAATCAATTTGGTAACAAATAGCATCCATAACAATTAACGTTACTGTAACCTAATTATATTAGGTTAGGAACAATAAACATCTTTGAAAGAAATGGCTCTAATGAAAAAATGGCATTCCGACGTTGTTTTGAGATAGTAAATAATGGATTCATTAAATGAAATTAATACCATCGATTGTCAGTAGAATGTAGTTCGATATAAAGAAAATTTATTTCTGTTAGGACCTATAATTATAAAAATTATATCAGAAAATTTACTATCTCTGACTGTCGGAACACCAAACTCTTACAATCTCGTATCTTACAACGCCAGGTAATAAATCTTAAAAAATAAATCTTGGTTGGTATAATGCGATTTGTTTAATTTTTGCTGCAAGTTGTGCATTACTCGTCGGTTGTAAGTTACTCGAGTAATGTTCTATTTTTACCTAACCTAACTTAACATAATAGTCTAAACCAACATTGTGTACAATTGTTGGCTGATTGTCGTACAAATCTTTGTATTTAATCATTTTAGTCTGGCGTGTTTTTTCTACTTTATAAGCCTTGAAATGTGGGTTAAAAAATAAAGATCTCAGGTAGAAACAACCAAACATTACTTCGTTTACATCTGCCCTATAGTATATTTTGTCGATTTGGTAGTATTGAGGTTCACCTTCAGAGTCATCTGATTCACATGATATAACATCATTGACATTATATCTGATGCCATTGCATTCGTACCACTCTACACTAAATGTGACAATGGCTTCATCTTGGTTTGTTTCAATACCGACAAGTTTGCCATGATATACATTATCTATTAAACCCTTTTTAGTCGTTAACTTTAACCTTTGCTGTAGCTGGCAACGTTTGATCACAGACAACGGAAGATCTATTCGCGATGTTATAGACTGACAAACTTTTTTCAATTCTTTGTGTTTTGATTCATATTTAAACGCACTTACAAGTATTGGCGGACCGATCTTTTTTATGATTGTTGGATAGTGCAATAAAAAATGATGTTTTGGCTTTAAAGTGCTTTGAAACAGGTTCAGATATTGCTGATGATGCTCACTGATGATGCTCTGCAAATAGTCCAGCAACTCGTAGGTAAACGTTTGGGATGTAAGTATATTTGTGATCTCTAGTAATAAAAGATAATAAGTCCAAATAGGCTCATCTGCGTTTACAAGATCGCCTACAATAAAAACGAAATTTCTAACCAGGCATAACATCTCAGTGGCTGACATAGTAATGTGCTTGTTAATGAGATGTTGGCTATTTATGGGTGGCGGTTTATTCTTTTCACATGAATGGTATTCTGAATATTTTAGTCTGGAATTTAATTGGTCAAGTGAAAAATATTGTTTTTCAATCAAGCTAGCAATAACGTGTGCCATGGCATATCTGTGTACTCCTTCCATAAGATCATGCATCACATCGAGAGTTTGGTTTTCGTAAATATGGAAACTCGGCAAATCGTTCCATACACAAACCTCTTTGATACCTTTTCGGTTCAAGACATTATTTTCGTACTCAGGAACTTTGCGAAGAAGGTCGTTGTCCTGCTCTATTTGTGTTTCTGAATCAGTTTTAGTGATTAAGCAAATTCTGCAAAAGTTTGTAGCCATAAAACTTTCATACAGGCCCATTATTGAATGAAGACCCAAGTTATCCCCTGATAAAACTGTTAATACAAACTTGACTGTAACAGACATGTCAGTTAGCTTAACTGTAATACCAACTTCTTCCAAATTTTTTAGTTCCTCTATGAGAGTTCTAAAGACTAGCGCATTGCCAAAGTGTACTCGGTCCTTTGAGTAAAATAGCTGAGTCAAAAATATATTTTCCAGTCTACTAGACATGTTTGGAGGAATGGTTGCAATTGATACGTATACAGCACCTAATTTGTACTGCCCAGCATGGCTACCAAGTGGATTTCCCGACTCGAAATCGTCAAAGTATAGAATTATTGGTAAGGTTATGTCCTCTTTAGGTTTCGATGACAAAATCTCTTTCCACAAAGTTCCTTGCACAATATTTCGAATAATCTTATTATTATCATCACTTTCAGACAAAAGAATTCGCTGATAGTTACAGATTTCAGTTAAAACACCTGGCAATTCAAGAAAAACCTGTAACTGTAATTTTAAAGGTATTACATACAGCTTTCTTTCCTTTAACGTCATTACTATATTTTCATTAACCGTTATCCTATCTGTAGTAGTTCCCAGAATAACTGTTTTAGGTTGTATGTAATTACCGTCTGTCGTGAAATGTTTCATACGTTTATATTCTGTGTTTAAACTGTCAAATGAAATTTTAATATCTGAAAGTATGTTTGTAATAATACCGATTTTTGTGATTGGGTCATGTTCAGAGTTCTTTGCCGTTTTGTCTATTTCAGATGTTAAACTATTTATCAAGTTCTCAACTGATTCGAAAATAGTTTGGACTACAGATCGAGGCAAACTAATGTTGTTATAAAGATTACATAAAAATAAAACCAAGTTTTGTTTAATTTTTTCCTGAGATGATAAATCGCATTGGTCAGGAAGGTCCCTTGGTTCCAGTGGTTCTGTAGGACTTGTGTCAACAATACTCGTAACATGGCGTCCATCGGCTGTATTATGTGTAAAATTACTTGCTGATGAAGTACTGCTACTATCAACACTACTGCCGTGTAAATCATTGCCTGCATTCAAATGATATTTGAAACTGGATTTAGTATTATAAGTTCGCTTACATTTTTCGTATGGGCAGACGAAGTAATTATTGATGTGATGGGTAGTTTCTAAGTGAAATATGTATTTTTTTATGTCGTCGAAATTAAATTGGCAGTATTTGCATAATAATACCATTTTGGCAGAGTATATCCTCAAAAATAAGTAAGGTACTTAAAAAGTTAATCAAAAAGCTAGTCGAGCTTGAGCATGAGTGTAGGTAATATAGTGCAGGAAACTAGGCCCAAACTACTACATCACTACAAGTTTAAAACGTCAACAATGGACGGCACAATATTGTCATATTTTGTTGTAATCTTGTAGACACACCTTTGTACTACAAGGTGTAAGTGGCTTGAGGCTTTAGGATACTCAGCATGAAAAGCATGAAAAGATTTGAACAATGTATCGAAAGCCTTCGCGATACTGTTAAATTTATATTTAATATTATCGATTACCAGAAGTGGTGATTTAGGTTGGTAAATGGTCCCTTGTACGATTATAAAAGGTTGTAGATTCAGTTTTCTTGCTTTTGCCTTCTGTTTTTGTTCTGTTATCGTAGTGTCTATATCACCAGGGTTCTGAAATCCACAAAACAATAAAAATGAATACCGGGGCGCAAAATGACAAAAGCTAAAAATGACAAACGATCGCAAAAGGTCAAAAGAGCAAAATACCAAAAGCGCAAAATGCCAAAAGCGCAAAATGACAAAAGCGCAATATGACAAAAGCGCAAAATGACAAACGTTTTATTAGAGAGAGGGACATGAGGATTTCCTATGTCTGACATCTTAGTGTATGTATGTATGCATGCATGCAAGTGTGTGTGTGTGTGTGTGTGTGTGTGTGTGTGTGTGTGAATGTGTGTGTGTGTGTGTGTGAGGTGTGTGTGGGTGTGTATGTATGTATGTATGTATGTATGGATGTAGGTATGTATGGATGTATGTATGTAGGTATGTATGGATGTATGTATTTATGTACGTATGTATGGATGTATGTAGGTATGTATGTATGTATGTATGTATGTATGTATGTATGTATATGTATGGATGGATGTATGTATGGTATGGATGGATGGATGGATGGATGTATGTATGTATGTATGGATGTATGTATGGTTGTATGTATGTATGTATGTATGGATGGATGGATGTATGTATGGATGTATGTATGGTTGTATGTATGGTTGTATGTATGTATGTATGGATGGATGGATGTATGTATGGATGGATGGATGTATGTTCAGCTGTCTAGCTAAAGGGGAAGTTAAAAAATTTTTAGGCACAACATTTTGAATTGATTGACAGATGGAGGGACACGTGGGTGACAATAGGGCTCCGTTTGGACTGTTTGTACTCTTTGGGTACGGAACCCTAAAAAGTGTGTCAGATATGTGTATGAAATAAGATAGATGATAAAACTTACCGGGCAGCAAACGAATATTGAATCCAATGCTTCTTGTGTAGTAAATTTGACTTTTTTGTTCAAGCGACCTTTTGGGGGAAGCAGATGAACCAATGCCTTTATCTGTCCAGGTATTTTCACTGTAAATTATTAGGTACATTAGCAGTTTATAGCAATGGCAATATAGCAGTTTAGAGCAGTGGTGGCTCAATTGGTAAGAGCACGAACTATCATGCAGATAGTCCGTGGTTCGATCCTCAGCTGTGGCATGTACCTCTGAATTTAATTTCATGTGTGTATCCCAATTCGGATCACCTCTCGGCGATGAAGGAAAACATCGCGAGGAAACCGGAACACCTGAAATAACGGTGTGAAATGGGCCCGGGGCACCTATTACTATGACGGCCGCTATGGCCCACGTACAATGGATCGTAAAGGACTAAGTGCGGAAATCAAAGCATAGAACATAGAATAGGTACAATTAAAGCTCGATGCTTGGTAAGACAAGTAAAATTGAGATCATTGCGTCTACACTTAATAAAATATAAATTTGACTTACAATCATCATCCAGCTCTTCTAAAGCGCTCAAAATGCTGAGGACGTTTTCATCTTTCGACTTTTTGAATAAAATCAATTTTGTGAAGAAATCATTCCAGTTCATAAAGAATTTTAAGCCTTTGTCCGGGTGTAGCTCATCAAAGTCTAAATTAATCTGTAAGAAAATGAGTGGTTAAAACTGAGGTCACACCATAAGTCAACATCATTCATTAAGCATTTGATTGCTAAAGGCTAATAGTATAATATGTATAATTGTAAACAGGTTGTAACAGAAACGTGAAATAAAACTTAAGGGGGTGACTCAGCTGATGATAATGAACAGGAACTCCCTTAAGTTTCATTTCACCTTCCTGTTACACCCTGTATGTATAACTATGGTTAACTTGTATAATCACATCTTGTTCCTAAATTTTAGTTTCCTTAACAAATAAAATAAAATTATGTATAGCATTGCTTACCAATTGTTCGCTCCTGATGTCGTTGAGTATAGGCCATTGAACAAAAAGATCGTGTATGTTGACATATGTTGTGCCATCCTTACGTTCCTGGGATGTTATTTTCCACCGTTTTAATACTTCATCCCAAGGCTCAGAATTTTCTTTGAGCCATAGCTTGTCTTCGTTCAATGTTTCTATATGAATAAATTCTGTGTTAATAAATCATATATGCAGAGAGCAGTATAATATTGTGATAGAAATGTTACCTTACCTGCTGTGTCAGTACGAGCTGTTTTAGAACTTGCGTCGCTGTCAGTTCCAGTAGTAGATGGCCTCTTTCTCTCCCCGTACTTGAATAGTAGGTTCCGCACTTTGTCAACTAATTTTCCTTTTGCAACCACTGGTTTTCCTGTAGGGGACTGGCCTTTTCTTACTGGGTGGATGAAATATGTTCCTGCATTTTCTTTAGGGAACAACGTGATGATCTTCGCAGCTATTATATTATATTCCTCATGGCTTATTCGGCTGAAAATTTAAAGTATGTATCTGTAAATTCTGACATTATCAAAACTACGCCCACCAACCATTGGACATCTGATTTCATAATACGAATCTGAGCACAAAATAACCCTGTACATAACATGTGAAAAAATATATTTTCAGATTTCGGCTTATGTTCCTTTGGGTAAGTTGTTCAGTATTATTGACCTGTCACGCTGTTAAAGTTCCATCTACTAATTTCCAGTAACCCTTCGTCTTTTCACATAGTATTTCTGCTTCACCGCATTCAATGTATTGTCTCTCATTGTCTGGTAAGGTTGGCTGGAAGAGATCTCTTATAGAGATAAGCCCACCTTTGTGTAAATCTTCTCAAATTGTTTATAATTATTAAGTTTTGTGTGCAATAAAGGACTTATATAGTCTGTCTAGCATCTTCAAACAGCCAGGAAAGTCGCTTGTGACAGACTGACGGACAGACAAACATAATATAGGCTGAGTAATACCGGTTCACCTTTGGTACAGGGAAATGAATACTTAATTGAAATCATCCTATAAATTAAATACTTACCTGTGGACTGCGTGAGTGTAAATATGTTTTACGATAATTTCAGTCAGCTGGTTTCGTTTACAACTGTCCAATGTTCCAAAGGTATTATAGTAATTAATTATGTGGTTCCCTCCAGCTGTTGTCTGTAATAGGGTCTTCAGATCAAAATCTGGGAATGCCCTGGTGATGATGACATCAATATTCCCAGTACCGACACACTGAGAACTATCTTGGTGGTTATCTTCAGTGGGAGGATCAGACAAGGCTTGGCTATTGTCAGCGCAAGGATCAGACAAGGATCCACCAGCATCACTGTTTGTTTCAGTGGGGGCCTGTAAGAGTGTTACATAGTTAATACTTTCTTTCTTACCTGCAATTGTGAATGTACGGGACATACTGTCGTTGGTCAGTCATACTCAAACATAGGTTAATGTATGAATAGAACACACTAAATTGACTTAATTTTGAATTAGAATAGATCAATGCATCTCATAGGTATCACTTATCATCCTAGGACTAATGAAATAAATCAGCAAATGATCTTCAACTAAACTTACTTTTACTTGATACAATAGGACCACAAAGTCCACAAACATATTATTTACTTACATAAGCTGTTATCAGCTGAGCCAGCTTAATTCTTGTGCCCAAATGTGGGCACAGTTCTTTTAAATGCTCTTCAGATAATGATTGGAAGAGGTCCAAAGTTATACCGTTGCCTGAAAAGTAAACATTATTTATTTATTTTGTACATAGTTACTGAAACACAGGGTCGCGGTATACCAAAGGGGGGCGGAACGCCCCCTCTCTATGCCCTCATTCTAGCTAGACAAGGGTAAAAAGGTATGGCTTTTTATTTAGGGTGGTCACAGGTCACAGAGGCCCGACCCCCAATCAGGATGGAGGATGCTCCGGTTCGGATGACTAGTCCAGCTACCGAATTGTGCTTGTATAACTATTCAAATATAGTGAGAAACCGTTTCGGATACAGGGAGCCTCAGAGTTTGCTGATCTGTATGCCCCATAGAGATTCACATACACAACACTAGCAGTAACCTATACTTATACAACGTATACTGACTCCCAAATACCGAACATATATATAGAGCCCCATCGAGGACAGGAAGGACCCCTCGTGGAAGTTTTCCCACTCAGCCACTCATGCATGGAGGTGCAGACTACAGGCAAAGGTCCACATCATTTCCTGTCAAGGTCATGCTACGATATGGAGTAGTGGATGGATCCACGGAAGTGAGGTGGTAATAAACGATTGTTGGGGACGCTGTTCAAGTTAGTTGCATGGCGTGGTAGGTATATCACGCGAGGCGAGTCGTAAAGGAATAAAATGAAGGTAGGTATGTACTTACGTAGGAAGTTTTCTATGATTTCTGGAGGCACGCCGTGCCTAGACAGAAAATCCTCCATCTGTGCAATGCTTAATTGTGAACAGATTGTGAATGGAGAATTTCAACCACAATTTTAACACTTACTTTTGCACTAATAACGACGAACAAGTGGAACAAGCACCGTCCAAACACAAACAAACGAAATGGAATGGCGCCAATGCCGGCCTCCGACACAGAATAGAAACAAACATGTTGTGACAGGAATCAGTGTGGCCAGCCAAGAACATTTACTTGTACCAATAATATATAGTATTGATTTCATTTGTACTGCTTTGAAAGAAAATGATAATTACTTAGAACAAGGAAATAAGTAATCTAATACAGAAAGAGCTGATTAGTTAACTGAAGAACTAATAATTTTATGTTAAAATAACAAATAGTCAAATCAACAAAATCCGTTGTCTAAAGGAGCTTCAAGAAATTTTATTTTCAATCCAAGACTCAGACGTGTATTAATTTGAAATTTATTGTCTTATGCCAATTTTCTTTTAATTCTTAATTTGAAGAAAAAAATTATCTCGGTTTAATACAACATTTCATGGATATAAAAACATATTTCCTTGATTCTGAAATAATGTATTATTTTGTTTTGACTATTTATTGTATTGAGTCACAATTAATAATACTTGTTTTGAGTAAAATAATCTTAATTATACAAAATATTTTTAGAAAATGAATTTTCTTGATCTAAGATTTCTTTTTTATCTGTGTACTGTTTCGATAAGTTCAAATAAAACTAATAACCTACCTACACTTACAACTAATAATAACATACCTAAGTATAATAATGTTGACCAAAACTAATGTGATATAATCTATCTTCGTATTGACGAATATTGATGTATTCGGCATCATCCATTATGTCATAATGTCATGTCAGACAGTAGGATGTTTTTGGGACAAATCGATGTCTCGGACACAGGGGTGTCTGAGGTCATAGTTGTATTTATTGTTTTATGACAAGATGATTATTATATACGCAAGGCTGTGCTGGTGCCCGCTTGTACTCGTACAAGGTGTAAATGAAATAGCGCAAAATGAGAAATGAAATGAAATATATTTTTATTGTGTTGTTTCTTATTTCCTAATTATAATTGTGGCTCTAACTCCCAAACTAGGGCGAGCTGTGTGTCAGGAGCTAGAGGCCATACGGAACATAGTTTAGTGTTTATAGCTATGTAGGAACAGTGTTGTTAATTACTTTCTTAGTTAATTCTTACAAAGGCAAAGTTGAGGCATTTAAAAACAAAAACAACTCACACTAGAGAGTATTCTGTAATCAATAGATTACAGTATGTAATGTTGTATAGTCTAAACTATTTAGCCATACTATCATTAGCTTTTTAAATTCATAATTTCTGAGGGTACTGCTTTGTTCGGGACATCATTCTGAGAAACTTTCATAGGAAACCGATATGATCAGAGCAACTTCATTTTTCACTTCTCCATACAAATCAGCTGACCCACTCAGGCCAAAATGTACTGGGAAGTGAAAAATAAAGTTGCTCTGATCAAATTGGTTTCATAATGAAAGTTGCTCAAAATGATGTCCCTAACAAAGTAGTTTCTCATTTACACGTTGTATAAGAAATTATGTGACGCCCCGGTTGCACCTTAATCTCTTCGAATTTGCTTCTCTATCTCTTCTCTCTATACGCAGCTTGATAACTTCTGTCAGTCGGGTTGTCCACTAACCCGACACCCCTCCACCAACCCGCACTGAGCCAGCGTGGCGGAATATGGCTCAATCCTACTCGTCCGAGTGAAGGCCCGTGCGCCTCGGTGGGGACATAAATGGGCTACGTTAAGTATTATTATTAGTATTTTATTATTATTCTCTCTCTCAAACTGTGGCAATCACTGTAGAATAAACAGTTTTCGTTAGACCAAATACAGCGCGATTACCTACTGTAGTCGGACGAGACAAGAGTGACCGCATTTTGTAAGGAATAAGGATATGTCAAAAGATAATAATTGAAACAAAAAGTAAACTTTAGAAAAAACCGACTTCCACAAACCCTATTTGATTAGATTGAGTTTAATACAAACTGTAACCCCTTATCCCCCCCCCCCTTGGGAAATTAATTTTGTCAAATCCCATATCAGTGCAACCCCACGCTACTAAGGAACCTCTGTACAAAGTTTCATGGCTCTAGGTCCATCGGTTTAGGCTATGCGTTGCCTGCCCGTCAGCCACGCATTGTATTTGTACCTAGTATTGAGCAGATCTGGTGGCCATATGTGGTCTTCATCAGCAGTTCCGCATCACAATATTATGCTTACCATGTGCATTTGCACGAGTTATTATGAAAAACACAAACATCACTATAGGTCTGCCTATAATATTTAAAGAGTTCCCTCGATTTCTCCAGGATCCCATCATCAGATCCTGACCTGGTGTCAATGGGGCCAATGGGAAGGTAAACCCTTTCAAACAAAAAAATAATTTTCCAAATCGGTCCATCCGTTTAGGCGGTATCGGGGCACATACATAAAAAAAACAAACATCCGGACGAATTGTAAACCTCCTCCTTTGGGAAGTCGGTTAAAAATATAATATCAAACCTTTACTAATACAAAACTGTGCAAGTTTCACACGGGCGGCGGAACGGGAGAGCTAAACATCTTTCATATGGGCTAATCTGCACATTTTAATCATTATACCTCAGGGAGCACTTATCCAGTGGAGAGCGCATAGATACATTTTCCTTTGAAACACAACTCACCAATTTACGGGCGACGGCGGGGGACGAGGTAAGAGAGCTGTGATTGGTCAGCCGCTGCGAAACTGTCTGGCGGCCCGTCATCGTACATAGGTTGCGTATGCGAACGTTTGTTGAATACAACAAACCTTTGGCGAGCCGCATTCCCCCGCAGGCGCAGTCAATTGGATATATAGTCTGCTATACCTGTTTATTTCACAATCCATCTATAATTTCATGACAATCGTAGGTACCTACTACGTCTACTTTCGCTAAAAGCTAGTAAATCACCTGCCCGCTCCACAAGACGACCGCGTGATGATATTCCAGGTCACTTGGTAGGCAGGTCTGCCATGCACGACCCAACAAGATCGTCGGAGTTAGAACTAGGAGATCAATCCGTTTCGTTGTTTAAAATCAGTCATATTCACGCGCTTGAGATACCTCTCAGAGCTGGAGCCCGCTCGCAGCTTGGTCGGTTCTCTCTCGCGGCAATAAATGCGGATCGTAATTAAATAGGCATTTTGACGGCTTCAGATTACATTTTCATTGCGATTTCGACTGTTTCTTGAAATATATGTTTGATAATTCCTATTAAAAAATCAATCTAATTTAGTATTACAAATCGATATACTATCTGACAGACGCTGAGATTCACGAAACAATTTTTTTAATTTAAACAAATGCTTAGCAACTGAAACAAATTACTATCCTATGAGATTCTCGCGATTAAATTAGCTAAGTGACGGCTTAAATTTCAAAATAGTTTCGTGAAACTGAGGGAGAGATAGACAAATCGAGCTACAGATTAAAGTGATCTAAAAATTCGTCTTCATTAATCTTAGATTCGGATTTATACCAGAATTTTAACCGGATTTGAACCGCTAAACACCGCCTTTCCCAAACAGAGTGGCAGAGGCACGATCCGCGCCATACCCGTGTCGTGTATAGCCCGCTCCTCCTCATACCCGAACCACTCTGCAGTAGCCACGCTTCGCTGCCGACCCTCAACTCAACCGACCGACCGAGCGCGATGGCGCGAATATAAATACGAGGAATGAATATTGACGATTCCGCCATTGATTAATTCCCGATTGTTCCCCGCCAAGTGGTAGGGGCCATTTTTTGTAATTAGTGTTTTTGTGTTGACTTTTTGTCAACTGCAGAAGGAAAAATATCATACAAATAAATGAGAGCGCTGAAGACGTGGCTGTACGGTCTAGAGACCTTTGCCTCCCGATTTATTAAGGCGATTTATTTTTTATTTTATTATTTCGAGCCTGCAATGTCCCATTGCTGGGTAAAGGATTTTTTCCCTCTTTTGAAATGGGATTTGAAATAAATATGTAATAAAAATCAGTCGAGTGCGAGTCGGAATCGCAGTAACTCTTAGAACTATGAGAGTTGTACATCTGAGTAGCTAATGAAACCCTCTCTTACTCAATGCGAAGAAAATGTCACTGTGACCTTAGTTTATTTTTGTTTTATTTTTGAACCGACATCAGAATCACATTTCGCTCCCTCTCGTCACAAATGTAGTCGACATGAGTAAAAAACACAACAAATTCACTACTATTTCTGCAAAAAACAACAAAAAACTTGTTGTTGTTGTTAAAATAACAAAGACTTACCTCAATTCTCCAAAAACAACACTTATTTCCGCACTCAAACACATACACAAACACGACCACACCGGGCGAACGTCGTCGGACTGATTTTTTCGAGTCATTGTACGGTCTTGAAATGAATGAATTGAACCACAGACAATAACCGAAGTCAAAGATTAGCTCATTGGCCGTCCATACACACTCCAACCTTGCCAACACGAGCAAAATTGGCTATTTAGTTCCGTTCAAAAAAAAGTAAGGTATCGATGACATCTTAAGACGTCGTCGGGCATTAGGGCATTTTTAGGAGGACTTCGATCGAAGTCCCTGGGGCTGCAAGGGTTGCACTCAAAACAATAAAACAAAAAGAAAAAGAAAATTAAAAACACGTCTCTTGTCCCTTTAATTTGTAATATCTCTCGTATTTCAGTATTTTTTGTTGTTGTGGCAACAGGTAAAAAATTGCACCAAAAGAGTTTTCACACAAAAGAGATCGTTCATTTTGGGCCAAAAGTGAAAGTGCCGGCCAGAAAAAAAAAGTGCAATATTTGGATAGAACATAAAAATCCTAGTATTTTTTACTACGACACTTAACCTGTTCGCTCCATGGTTTTGTTTTTATAGGCTATTCAAAATCGATAAAACCAATACAAAAAAAAAATTCACGCGACCATCAACCAAACCTTGTTTTTCTAGTGCAGAATAGTGTAACGAATAAAACTTAGTACACCTAAAAAAAATCACAACATAACATAGCGTTACGCCTTTTCCCGTACGGGGTGGCAGAGGCACAACTATTCAATACTCCATTTTGCGTGACAGGGGGGAGATTTCACCTCATAAACTAATGTTTTTAAATTACCAAACTCTGCCTACCCCCTTGTATTAGTGGGATCATAAACGCAATGATGCACTCTAATCAGTATGGCGAGCACATGTCGACACGTAACGCCAGCCCACCCCCCGCGGCATATGGCGTGAAGATAGTCCGGCGCACGCGCCATTGAGCCGGGATGACGACAAATGTTGGTTTTTGGAATTTTTATGTATTTTTTTTGGATTTTCGGACAATTTTGCAAGATCATTATTTATGGGCGAGGGCAGGGGCAGGCTTGTTTCTGAAACTCTGCCACCCTTTCAGGGAAATGCTTTGGCGTTAAGTTTTTTGTTTTTCATCCCCGATGTAATGGTATAAGTATAGTTAGGTAAGTGAACTTCCCCACAATAGTTCCCAGCCATGTTTTAATATAACCGGCCAAGTGCAAGTCGGACTCGCGCATGAAGGGTCCCGTACTATTATCTATAAAAAACCGCAAAAAAAAAACACGTTAGTTGTATGGGAGCCCCCCTTAATATTAAATTTCTTTTGTTTTTTAGTATTTGTTGTTATAGCGGCAAGAGAAATACATCATCTGTGAAAATTTCAACTGTCTAGCTACCACGGTTCATGAGATACAGCCTGGTGACAGACATACAGACAGACAGACAGACGGACGGACGGACGGACGGACAGCGAAATCTCAGTAATAGGGTCCCGTTTGGCACCCTTCGGGTACGGAACCCTAAAAAAGTGATTCCTAAGTTATGAAGTGTGTTTTTATCACCGTCCTGCAAGCTTATATCACACTTATTTTTCGTCAGTGCTAAAAACAATACAGGCCGAAAGAAGCCATTTTCCACCCCACCAAACTCAAGGGTGTTATTCAACAAACTCCCAGGTTTATATTAACCCGGGGTTTAAACTGTCGCCGTGTGTATTCAGCTCTCGAAGCGTCGCAATATGAGCGGGTTCTGATGGGCTCATATCCTGGACCTATTCAAATGAGCCGGATATCGCCACTCGACTCCTGAATATGTTAACTGCCGATTCAGTTTAACTGACACTCAGTTGAGGGGCATTCAATGCTGAGCTTGGATACCGGCTGGGAGGAACAAAAAAACTACTTAATTTAGCATCAACATGATTGATTACGTAAATGTAAGTTTAAATTTCTTTAGATAAAAGTTGTCAATATTGGTTTGATTCTATCATTTTTAGGGTTCCGTACCCGAACGGTGCCAAACGGGACCCTATTACTGAGACTTCGCTGTCCGTCCGTCCGTCGGTCACCAGGCTGTATTTCATGAACAGTTGTGCCAGTTTTCACAAATGATGTATTTCTGTTGCCTCTATAACAACAAATATTAAAAAAACAAAAGAAATTCAATATTGAGGGGGGCTCCCATACAGCAAACGTAATTTTTTTGTTCAATTTTGCTCGATTTTGATAATGGTAGCAGGTAGACGCTTAAAATGTTCACAATATGTATAGGTATTGAGTAGATTATTTACAAAATAAATAATTAAATTAAAATAAAATTTATATTTATGGGGGGCTCCCATGCAACAAAAGTTTTTTTAGATACGGAACCCTTCGTGCGCTAGTCCGACTCGCACTTGGCGGTTTTTTTCACACCTTTAATTTTCAGAGCAGGGCACGATTTGTATAGACGTCTCACTCTGATGGAACGACTAGAAGGAGACAGTGAGTCAGACAGGGCCCTGCCGACAGCGTAGTCTAATAGGCCCATTCCTCAGAATTTCTTGATTAAGGGTCTTGACAGACGGACAGACAACGAAGGAATCCTAATTTTTATAAGATTTTATTTATTGGTTGTATCTTAAAAATACAATAAAATTTCATAAAAAGTACTCTTTTAAACCACTGAGGTTTGTCTGAGCACAGAACAATCGTGGTTGTCAGTAATTCCTTCTATGGTACGGTACGGAGCCCTAAAAAGTGTATTGTATTGTACTCTTGTAGGTATAATAAACAGTAAACTGTATATTTATGTTGCCATGCTGCCAGGCCTATGCCAGGCCTACTGAACAGCACTTGAACGATTCTATTTTCCCACGAAACATCAAAAGATGCGTCCGCAGAACCAACGCTTTAGTCCAGAGTTGCCAGAACGATGAATTCCCCAAAAGATGGGAGATTTTCTTTTGCCACAAACTTCTGGAGAAAGATCTTGGATTTTTTGGTAAACGAGACGTTTGACGACGTCTGTGGCGTTGAAGTTCTGCTTCTAAAGTGACAAGTCCTGACTTGATGTCAATGGGACTAACTGTAAAGTATATCATTTCGAACAAAAATATGCAAAATTTCAAATCGTTCCAGCCGGCCGGCTTCGAAAAAATATATTTATTTCTTTCTTTATTTTATTATAAATTACAAAGAGCAAAGATACAGAATGAAAGCCAGTAACAGATATCCACAAAAATACAAGAAATAAATTTAGATTGAGAAACTACCGATAGTCAAATACCAAAAATACCGAAGATCGGTAAAAATCATCATAAAATATCCCGATGAGTTGAAAACCAATTTTACAATTCGGCAAATAGCCATCACTTTTTGGAATAATTTTCTGGCATTGGCAGATTTTTTGGTTTTTGTTGGGGTTGTTGCCATATCGTCCTGGCAACACCGCGCTATTCCCAGATCGACTCATGCGCAGATAGCGCGTCCACTTGAGCTTCGGAGCTGCTGTTTGAATCAAGTGGTTCTTATAAATAGTTCTCTAAGTGCTCTATTTGGAGATCCGTCCAGCAAAGCATCTTCTTGATACTGACGATGACGCATTATAGTGACTTCACAAACAACTGTTGAAACTAGGAACCAGGCCCCCAATTTTACAAACATAATAGACCTGACGACTTTATCAAAGAAATAATCAAAGATTTAATGATTCTAAGGGAAAATATTAAAAGGATTTAAAACACTTATTTAATTTGATTAAAAACATTGAGATAAATATGATTTTCAATAAAACGGAAAAAAAATACTGCATTCGGCCATTTTGATCGAAACAGGAATCATGACGCTGCATGACGTCATAACAATGTAAACATCATCTGATTTATGCTGATTACTCATTTGGACATTGACATGTTTACTTATGCGTGACATCAAAGCCGACGCCATGACACCTGAGAGCTTTTTTCGCGCACTATTACAAAATATTAGAAAAATGGCTTTAAACTTCGTTAAACTTTAGTTTATTAGCGGAATAAAGTATTTTTCGTAAATAGTAAATGTGTACCCACATGGTAGAGGATTTCAAAATCTTTCGTGATGCCTATTGTGGCACGACGGTTGCTGTAGCAAGAGCGCGGAAACCCGTTTTGGGTTCGGCAGCGACCGCCGAGACGTGCCGCGCCGCCGCCGGCTACAAACAAAACAGTTTGTAGAATTGGGGGCCAGATTGCGATATTGAAATCGTCGTGAGCGGGGTTGTCAATGTTGTCAAAATGTCGTGAGCGGGGCGGTTGTCAATGTTGTCAAAATGTCACCAAACTGACACAAGAGCGCGGGCCCGCTTTTGAAACCAGCTCGCTAAAGTTCTGGTATTTTTGTCGACACCCGCAATGTTTTTTAGTTGCATGAAATTTTTACTTAAAAAAATATATTTATTCCTTGCTGCCTTGTCCATTGACTTGGGCGTTTGCTTTCCTCCCCATTTGATCTCCAAATTGGTCGGTCTCTAAAATTGCTACACTTAACTGTAATAGGGTCAATTGAAATCCATTTCGGCTAACTACCCACTATTAAGGTCCACAACACAAAAAGAAGGCACTGAACTCAAAAAGGCCAATTTCAAACGAAAAAAGTCAGCAAATAGCAGGATGATACCAAAAACCCCTTAATTTTCAACCGCCCGAAATAACTTACTTTACCGGGGAGAAAAAAGGGCAAAAATATTTTGACACGTCTTTGTCTTGTCTTTGAAGGGCATGACTGTCAAATCTAGGGCCAATTTATCAAAATGCCCTTCTAAGGTCGAAAACCATGGCAATTATTTAAAAAGGTTCTGCTTCTGGGCCACGCCTACATCCTTTGAAGGCGGGCCGCCAGTCTCCCATTGGTCGACCGAAAGTCGCGTGCGCCGATTCTAGATTCAAAAATAAAAACTGATTTATTTATTACGGGCTCGTTTGTGTCTTGTAAATATTTCGACGCGTGTTGTTAGATAAAATAATCATTTTCGCTTCGATCCATTAAAGATTTGATGACGGATTTATGTAAATTAATGCTGAGTAGATCTGTCCTCGGTTGGTTTTATCGGAATCGTTTTGAATTTTGTAGTTTATTTGGTCGTTGACATTAGAGTTTAAATATGACTATCCAATAAAGTATTTCGTTACTTCCTGAATATTTTTCCTTGTGATTACTCCATCCAATAAATCTTTTACAATTCTATACTTAAAACTCCTTTCAAAACAAAACTTATTACTTAGCTCTGTAAGTACTCGATGTAACCACGTTTAGCTCAGCCCACCGCCACAGCAATAGATGTTTTTCTACAACAAGAATATTCCAATTCTCCCAAATAAAAAATAAGAATATTGTATAGTTTCACCCCACACCTTGCCATGCCTTTTAAAAGGTTTTAAAACTCCAAAAACCGCCTGTCAAAATATAACTTGAGTTCAAAGCGGGGTGACTTGCTTTCGTATTTTAAAATTACCCTCACAATATCCGGACGGGGTGAGTGGCAGAAAATGCTTTTAGCCGTAAGTCCGGCTTGTTATAAATTGAGGGACTTTCGGAGTAAATTACTTATCCCATCAAAAACATCCTGTAAAAAATACCAAGTCTCGCAGCTCTGTGATTCTACCGTAAAAAGTTGTGAGATCCATGTTATACCAAGTCGGTTAACTGATTTAGTCCCTACTTAAGGGGCCTTCTGTCTTAAGTTAATACGTAAGATATTTTCATATCTATATTCAAATCTTTTACTTTTTAAATAAAAATATCGACTTGGCCATCGCATGCTTAGTTTGTTTAGTCCTTTACAACCAGGGTCTGCTGGAAGAAATCTCTATTTAGAGATAAGCTGACCTTGGTACATGTTATTTCTGTTTTTATGTCCTGTCATGTATCGTGTAATAAATATATACAAATACGTTATCTATCACACAGAACTAAGAGCCAGAAACCTGGTTTTTCATCAAATTCCTTCCGAATGCATAAAGAAGTGAAAGGTACTGGAATTTAATGGACTGAAAATAACTAGAGCATTAGTAATTTTGTTGCACTAGTCTTCCATTTTCTATTGTTGCCGCTTGTTAAAGGTATACATATATTAGTTTTGGAACCAAGTTTTAATCGTGTAGAACGCAATTATACTCTAAACAACCTAATATAATGTAGATATGATTTCGAAGATACATTGTGCCTTCATGCGATGGCCAAGTCGATATTTTTATTTAAAAAGTAAAAGATTTGAATATAGATATGAAAATATCTTACGTATTAACTTAAGACAGAAGGCCCCTTAAGTAGGGACTAAATCAGTTAACCGACTTGGTATAACATGGATCTCACAACTTTTTACGGTAGAATCACAGAGCTGCGAGACTTGGTATTTTTTACAGGATGTTTTTGATGGGATCTCACTTCTTTTTGTAAAGTTCTACTTTTTAAAATTTGGTACCTTTGGTACTTTTACAATAACAATAAAAAACATAGCGTTAATGTAGGGGTCTCCGTGCTCGTCACAAGTATAAACTTGGAACTCTTCCCAATGTGCTACCACATACTCGACTATAGCAAGTCTAATCTCATACGACGACTCAATATTCTCATACATAGAGAATGACAAAGAATGAAACAAACACGACCCATCGCCAGGTATCCGTACAATCCGGTGTGGGCATGGTTGGTCATTCACATACACTATTTCCGAATCCATTGCGACTACTAGTTCTGGCAAATGTGCTAGATGAACAAATCCAAATAGTTAGTAAATATAATAATTAATGCAGATACAAAAATTATCAACAACTAGTTGAAATCGCTGGCGAGCAACTCCGCTACTTAAGCTAGCGACGGTTTCAAACCATAGCGTGAGTTAAAATACAGGCAGCGCCATCTATCGAGCAATTGGATTAATCTGCTACCACTCCCGTCGCATTAGAACGCAATTTGTTCTATTGATTGAATAGTTTTATTATATTTGAAGCATTTTGTCGGGAATGTACATCATACATATATACAGGGTGTAACAAAAAGGGTTTAACTCCCGGATGTATGTGGTTTGGGACATCATTCTGAGCAACTTTTACTATGGGACCAACTTGATTAGAGCAACTTGATTTTTCACTTCCCCATACATTTCGGTCTGGGCGCTCGGCTGATTTATATGGAGAAGTGAAAAATCAAGTTGCTCTGATCAAGTTGGTCCCATAGTAACCACATACTTACATTCGGGAGTTAAACCCTTTTTGTTACACCCTGTATATAAAATTCTCGTGTCACAGTGTTTGTCTTCGTAGTCTGAGAATCGGCTAACATCTATTTTTCATATCCCTAAGTGTTATAATTATTTATATGGCAAAACAGCGTTTGCCGGGTCAGCTAGTAATATATAATTTAAGCATAATGGTAACCAAAGGAAACGAGGGATGTATGCCTGGACCGTGGTAAGTGGTGGTCCCTGGTGGATGTACGTATCCCTCTTCTAGGAAACAGGCGTGATATTATGTATGTATTACATAATATGTTTATAGAATCTTGTTTGTAAAGGCATATTTTCCTAGGGGCATTCAATGATTCATAAACTGCAAATGTAACTTTGTAATCCTATACATTTTATATAAGATTACAAAGTTATTGATGCAGATGGGTTTTCTGGAAAACTATAACATAAGCTTGAAATGTTTAAGTTTTCCCTTGATAAGAATACTAATTACTATTTATATCCCAAATTTGAAGGTTCTATGTCTGCTAGAAGTGCCTGGGAGTTTTGATGATCGGTCAGTCAGTCAGTGACATAATGAGGAAACTTTGACATGTTACAATTCTTAAACTACTGGTTCAAATTGAATAAAAAATTTAATATATCGTGTTGATATAAGGCCTAATTAGTAACAGAAAAATCAGGCTTCTTGTTTTATCCACAACGAAGTTTTAGGGGGGTCGAATATGGCCTGAATTGCTTCGAGAAAAGGATGGTACGGCTGTGCTTGCTCGACTTGGTGGTGCACTGCCGTGCACCCAGATCCGTTTTTTAGGACGTATTATTTGGAGCTGAAGAAATGACGTTACGTTGAAGACGACACGAGTAAGGACTTGGATTGATTTCGCCATGTTTGGTAAAACGCAATTTGGGAATTCGTAAGTAACCTGAAGTACTTATAGGTTATTTTTTATCACTTGAGCTAAAATGGTGGTGTTTTGCTTAGGTCACTATGACTTATGATTATAACGCACAATATTATCTCAGTATTCGGGCTCCTTAAAACCTATTCGATAGATACCATTCTTGTCAATCCTACCTATGCCGCATCATGGCAGCTTGAATCAGAGAAAATAAAAACAAAGGAACAACCATGACTCGACTGGCCGTAAAACAATGGAACCGCTTCGAAAAACGAAAACGTTCGAAATTCAAAACTTGCAGCAGCTATTGGTCATCGCGCGGTTGCAACAACAATGGCTCCTATCTAAACGTCAGATTTGATAGCTGATAATTTTGAAAGTTCTGTCTGGTAGAGAGGTAGTCGGTTTTTGATATAATATTGAAATAATGGATAAAATTTATTTAATAATGCCTTTGTGACGCCGGCTCGCCGCGTGTGAGACTTCTTCAAAGATGATATCGTTTGAAGATAGTATCTTTGACAATTCATGTTTTGACTGAACAGTAAAACTACGTGTAGTAGAGCTTGCATTCTGGCTTGCAACAAGATAGGTACTTGAATATTGCTACAGGCAGGTCGCACATGCAAAAACATTTTGAACACAGTAACTAACTCTAAATCAGCTGGTCGGGTCTAGTGCCTATCTATTGAGGGACGACATGTTTGTAAAGTGAAAATGTTGCTCGGGGAAAATTGTTCTTAGTGGGGTATCATTCCCCACAACATTATCAACTATAATTAAAATGTCACCCTGTATACCTGATGACTGCGGCGGCGCGTGCGGCTCCTGCGGCGCGTCTACCTCTATCACATTAATATTTCTCTAGAGTACATTATAAAATTTTAAGGAACTTATAAAATCTATAACAAAAATGATGGGCCCACTTTCTCCAATGATGACCCCAAACTAAACCCCGGTTTAATTGAACGCAAAAATTCTGTTGTCACGTGTCCTTTAGACACGGCGAACTTTCCCACGTGACAATACTTGATTGGAATTCAGTTTTCGTTGGATTTTGGACTCTACCTCCTTGTTCCAGAGAGTTTGGGGAGAGATGATTCGCTAGTTCGCTACGGTAGCACGCCTTCTCAATATGAAATTAGACATGGTAACCATGGTAACCTTGTGATTGAATTTGGGGGTGGAGTGTGCTCTACTTCATAATTCCTCAACCAAATGTGTAATATTAAAAATAATATATAGCTCATTAATCCCCACCGAGGGCCACAGGACTTTACGCGGATACGAGTAACATTGAGCCACACTCCACCACGATGGCTCAGTGCGGGTTGGTGGATGGGTGGCAAACCCGACTGTCACAAGTTATTATTTATTTATTATTGTTATAACTAAAATAAACTTTATATTCTGTCCATCGGTTTATTGCATAAGGTTCTATTGATAGTTTAAAGGTAATTTCCTTTTTAATCTGTCTATTCTATTCCATAATTTTACACAATAAGTAGAGTACCAAAATATTGTAGAGTAGAGCATCATACTGTGAGTCGACTGTAATTCGTGGGGCCAGGGAACAATATGCTACATAATTAGGTTCTCACGAACACGAGTATACTGACTATGAAGAAATAATGTATCTATGTATCTAGCCTAATAACCAGGGAGCCCTTATCCAGTGGAGAGCGCATAGATACATTTCCCTTTGAAACACAACTCACCAATTTACGGGCGGCGGGGGACGAGGTAAGAGAGCTGTGATTGGTCAGCCGCTGCGAAACTGTCTGGCGGCCCGTCATCGTACATAGGTGGCGTATGCGAACGTTTGTTGAATACAACAAACGTTTGGCGAGCCGCATTCCCCCGCAGGCGCAGTCAATTGGATATATAGTCTCTGAGCCTAATCAACTACACTATAGTACCACAGATACCTAAACATAACTGTATAGGTAGGTACCTATCGAAACTATTGATCACATGCAGTTTGTTGTCTAACATCTCAAGTCCTCCTCCAACTATACTATGGCTTATGTAGGTATCTTACAGGACCGTAATTTCACCGACAATCCCTATTTTTAGAGGAAATTTTATTTCCTTTCAGGGGGCAATTCTGGCGCTATCGAGATCATCTCCATAGGCGATATATCGATTTTAATACCTCATATTAAAGTCGAAAACGACGTCAATTCACATTTATTTCGATTGAAATGAGGTCGCGAGATATCTCGGTTGATCGTAAGGCGGGTCGTGAGAAAAGCTTTTTTGACTTTCGACGGAGATATTCGGTATCCAAAATCGATATATCGACCATGGAGATGAATCTCGATGGCGCCAGGAGCCACCCGGTTGTTTCACTTAGACGTAAGTTTAAGAGTCATCTAGGCTACCTGGAACAATTGGTGAAATCGCTAAGTGTCACTTAACTGGCATTAAAGGTGCGATTAGCGCATTAGGGTCAAACTAAAGATTACCAAAAGGTCACTTAGCACGTTTGTTAGTAAACGTTCCGTAGCCTTGTCCACTTAAAAGCTTACCATGTTACAGGGCATTTGGAAAGTCTTGGGAAAGCGACCGTAAAACAATGGAACGTTTAAGACAATGTCACAACACAACAACTCACAAGGCATGGCATACGCATGTCATGGTCTGCACCTGGGCTAAACTACAAACTAATGACAATGGGCTTTTTAGCATTAGGCATGTAACTAGTTAACTAGTCACATAATTTGACATTATTATTTACAATTTTATTACTATGACATTATTATTTACGATTTGATTATTTTTTATTTCTGTGTCATTTTTGACTTATTGAATTTACTGTGTGTAAATTAGTTTAATGTTATTATTATTTTAATTATTTTCTCAATACAGAGTCCCGGCTCTGTGTCAGCAAGGGCTGAGCCACTTCCTATTGCCCCAGCAAAATTATTCAATGTAATATTAGTTACTATCCTGTATTTTCTTGGCAATAAACGTTTATTATGATTATGATTATTATTATTGTATAGACATATGATAAGCATCTCTATGTACCAATTTTTACTATACATAGCATATTAATGATCCATGACGTGTAATAAATATTATCAATAAATGATGTCTTTGTCTATGTCTATATGGGATTTGGTCCAAGAGCCTCCACTTATGAAACATGCGCCAAACGGAAGGGTATGATGAATAGTTAAATCCCACAAAAGGGCATCAAAATCGGTCCCGGAGCGTTCCAGAAAAAGAGAGAATTTAAAGAGAGAATTTATTTTAGTTAGGTTCCTGGACCACTTTAGCCCATTGTCCTTTACATTGTACTTATACTTTTAACCGCAGAGTACGGCCGCTAAGAAGAAATGAAAACAGAATGTTAGTGGCGGAGTCGTTAAGCCATATTGAGCACTATTCCAAAAAGCCGATGAGTTTAATCATAATCCGACATGTTTGATCAGTGTGACGACAGGGGCGGACCCAGTGGGCCTTGTACAGTACAAGCTCCAATAGTTTATTTGCTGTTTCGTAGCATCTTAAAATTAAATCAAAGTTGACTTTTTTTTTTCAGAAAAAAATAATAATTTTCCATTTTGAAAGCAAACAAAACAAAAATAATACATCTACCTACTAAGATGTAAATATGTGGGGTAAAATAAGTGAGTGAGTGAGCCTGAATTTTGATTTTAAATTGGATTGGACCCCACAGTATTAAAAATGGGTCAAAGCTCTACCTAACCAAACTTATAGTGGTAAAGTAATCTAGCTAACTATGATCTAGACCAGAGACTATATATCCAATAGGCTTGTGGCCTGTCAAGTCAAAATAGATACTTTTAATGAACTGTCAAAACGGAACTTTTGTTCCTGAGTTCTATGAAATAACAACAGAATGACGTCATGTAAAAGTGCCATGAAATGCTGTCTTTTTTTTGCACAAAATTGACTTTATAAAATATATATGCTGGAAATATACAATTCTGACAATGTCAAGCCATTTTCAACCGACTTCAAAAAAAGGAGGAGGTTCTCAATTCGACCCGTATGTTTTTTTTTTTTTTTTTTTTTTTTTTTTTTTTTTCTATGTTTGTTACGCGATTGCTCCGCCAATTATGAACCGATTTGAACAAATCTTTTTTCGGCGTATAGGTAATACCTCAAGGGTGGTCCCATTGACACCAGGTCAGGATCTGATGATGGGATCCTGGAGAAATCGAGAGAACTCTTCAAATATTATAGGCAGACCTATAGTGATTTTTGTGTTTTTCATAATAACTCGTGCAAATGCACATGGTAAGCATAATATTGTGATGCGGAACTGCTGATGAAGACCACATATGGCCACCAGATCTGCTCAATACTAGGTACAAATACAATGCGTGGCTGACGGGCAGGCAACGCATAGCCTAAACCGGTGGACCTAGAGCCATGAAACTTTGTACAGGGGTTCCTTAGTCGCGTGGGGTAGCACTGATATAGCATTTGACAAAATTAATTCCCCAAGGGAGGGGGGGATAAGGGGTTACAGTTAGTATTAAACTCAATCTAATCAAATAGGGTTTGTGGAAGTCGGTTTTTTCTAAAGTTTACTTTTTGTTTCAATTATGTACATAATGATTCAACTTGAATTGTTCCTAGATTTATCGGATTACCTTGGCCACAAGAGTGGGAATGCGGCTCGCCAAACGTTTGTTGTATTCAACAAACGTTCGCATACGCAACCTATATACGATGACGGGCCGCCAGACAGTTCCGCATCGCCTGACCAATCACAGCTTTCCTACCTCGTCCCCCGCCGCCCGTAAATTGGTGAGTTGTGTTTCAAAGGAAAATGTATCTATGCGCTCTCCACTGGATAAGTGCTCCCTGATCTAGACTCTAAAGAGAGAAAACGAGTTATAAAGACTATTCTGATCTCGAGCGGGCGGCCAGCTCCGGGCACATCCTGAATACGTCCCTGCCCTAAAACGCAAATGTTTGCTTACAACCAATTTCGGTAATGTTGCGTTTTTCCGCCCCCACAACTCTGCGGCTGCTTAAGGCTCTGGGGGTTGCCAGATTTTTTCATGGTTTGGGCGTGGCCTAGCTTTTCCCGCCGCGCAGCCATGCCTCACTCCGCATCACGAGATCGCGACGCCGGAAACCAAAGTTTCAGAACAACGGTAGGTATGCTAGTGCGTGTCAATGATAATTATAAGATTATGATCTAGATACATGTACGTACCTACCCCACCTACACATCAGATTTTATTGTTTATGTATGTACCTGACTACCTGTCTCTTGAAATGTAAACCTCACTTGTTCATAATTGACTTTTTACATAGTGAAATCTTCAATTGACTTAATTATTAAATCAAAATTTTTGTTTAATTTTATGTATAGCTGTGGATTTTTGTTCAATAAATAAATAAAACATGTATGGACGTACCTATTGTTCAAATTAAAATATATCAAAGCATTACGCCCCGTTTCCGTTTAGGAAGACAGTCTGAATTATATATAACCTATTTGATCTACTAACTGCTATGCGTATTACCGAGTGATGTTTTATTGTAATATGACGCTTTTTTAGGAAAACATCTTGGATATAAGTATACTTTGCGTCACATAAAATAACCGGCCAAGTGCGAGTCGGACTCGCGCATGAAGGGTTCCGTACTATTATCTATAAAAAACCCCAAAAAAAACACGTTAGTTGTATGGGAGCCCCCCTTAATATTAAATTTCTTTTGTTTTTTAGTATTTGTTGTTATAGCGGCAACAGAAATACATCATCTGTGAAAATTTCAACTGTCTAGCTACCACGGTTTATGAGATACAGCCTGGTGACAGACGGACAGCGAAGTCTTAGTAATAGGGTCCCGTTTTGCACCCTTCGGGTACGGAACCCTAAAAACGCTGGAGGCCATGGAGCGGTGCATGGCAATAGCTTCCTTATATGTATGGGTACACTGGTGTAATTTGCGGAAAAGAATGTGGTAATATGCATGGCAATAGCGTCCTTACCTGCATGGACAAATTGGCGTAAATCGCCTACCACTGCAGCGTTCTTTTTAGATGATTACCTATAAGGATGAGCAACTTATGATATGTGCTAAGAGAGTTCATGACTGGTTACCTAGAACTAACATGTGACAATGTTTCCGTTTGGTAGGTAGTTGTTTCCGTTAGGTAGTATTCATGAATTTCGATGGTTTTCTGATAGAATTTTCCACACAAAATCAGATACAGATACAAATTGGCGTAAATCGCCTACCACTGCAGCGTTCTTTTTAGATGATTACCTATAAGGATGAGCAACTTATGATATGTGCTAAGAGAGTTCATGACTGGTTACCTAGAACTAACATGTGACAATGTTTCCGTTTGGTAGGTAGTTGTTTCCGTTAGGTAGTATTCATGAATTTCGATGGTTTTCTGATAGAATTTTCCACACAAAATCAGATACTTTTTCTCAGAGCATAGAGTTTACTTTTACATGAGCATAAAACTATCGAATATCAAAACGAATGAAACCACTCACGCAGCTCACGCTTCACGACTACCTCGATTATCGATTGTTTTAGGATTATTCGAATACTTTGAATGATTTCTACAATCGAGTGGCTTAGCGATTGTTATTCACAATCGTGCAACAGAGTGGCAAGTATAAGTTGGCGTTCCTGTGGCGGCGCCTCCTACACACTTTTATCGCCGCCGACAAAAAGTCGCCGCCATCTTGAACATTTTCGTCTGGTCTGATTTGCTTCAAAATCGATACCTGAAGATCTGGTTGGAGTCCAATTATGATTCTAAAGTCAGACTTTGAAAAAAGTCGCCGCCATATTGATCTTTTTTGTAATGTAGGTACTAGGCCGATTTGCTTCAAGATCGATTCTAAGAATGCGGTTGGAGTCCAATCATGATTCTGTAGTCAGATTTAGAAAAAATTTGCCGCCATCTTGAACTTTTTGTAACTATAGTCTATTCGTGATAAGAATGAAGTGGAGTCATCACTGTCCGGCGGCTTAGCCACGCCACAGATTAATAATGGCCACGCCCCGTAACCAATCAAATCGTTTCCTCTTATCAAGCCAAGTTCACAGTGACCGGTTGAAGGCAAACTTTCAAACGCGACGGTTGTGTCCTGTCCATTTTAATTTTAATTTCACAACATTCTTATCACGAATGGACTGTAGACAGATTTGTTTCAAAATCGATATCTAGGAATGCGGTTAGAGTCGAATCATAATTCTGAAGTCAGATTTTGAAAAAAGTCACCGCCATCTTGAACTTTTTAGTTATTGGTCTGATTTGCTTCAAAATCGATATCTAAGGATGCGGTTGGAGTATATTCATGATTCTGAAGTCAGATTTTGAAGTTTTGTGCCGCACCGGCTTCAAACTGGTATTTTAAGCCCCGCTATAGCTATTGCTATGTGATATCAAATTTAAATTTTGCAATATGGGTATGGTTTTCGAGGTATTTTGGGGTTCTAGTGACGAATTAGGGGTCCATTTTGCATTTCAAGATGGCTGCCGCGCCAAATTTCTGTTTTGCAATATGGGTATGGTTTTCGAGGTATTTTGTGGTTCTATTTTATTTTTATTTTTTGACGAATATAGAGTCCATTTTGCATTTCAAGATGGCCACCGCGCCTAATTTAAATTTTGTAATGTGGGTATGGTTTTCGAGGTATTTTGGGGTTCTAGTGACGAATTAGGGGTCCATTTTGCATTTCAAGATGGCTGCCGCGCCAAATTTCTGTTTTGCAATATGGGTATGGTTTTCGAGGTATTTTAGGGTTCTAGTGACGAATTAGGGGTCCATTTGGCATTTCAAGATGGCCACCGCGCCAAATTTCTAATTTGCAATATGGGTATGGTTTTCGAGGTATTTTGGGGTTCTAGTGACGAATATAGAGTCCATTTTGCATTTCAAGATGGCCACCGCGCCTAATTTAAATTTTGCAATATGGGTATGGTTTTCGAGGTATTTTAGGGTTCTCGTGACGAATATACAGTCCATTTTGCATTTCAAGAAGGCCGCTGCGCCAAATTTCTATTTTGCAATGTGGGTATGGTTTTCGAAATATTTTAGGGTTCTAGTGACGAATTAGGGGTCCATTTTGCATTTCAAGATGGCTGCCACGCCAAATTTCTGTTTTGCTATATGGGTATGTTTTTCGAGGTTTTTTGGGGTTCTAGTGACGAATATACAGTCCATTTTGCATTTCAAGATGGCCGCTGCGCCAAATTTCTATTTTGCAATATGGGTATGGTTTTCGAGGTATTTTAGGGTTCTAGTGACGAATTAGGGGTCCATTTTGCATTTCAAGATGGCTGCCGCGCCAAATTTCTGTTTTGCAATATGGGTATGGTTTTCGAGGTATTTTAGGGTTATAGTGACGAATAAGGGGTCCATTTTGCATTTCATGATGGCCACCGCGCCAAATTTCAATTTTGCAATATGGGTATGGTTTTCGAGGTATTTTGGGGTTCTAGTGACGAATATAAAGTCCATTTTGCATTTCAAGATGGCCTCTGCGCCAAATTTTAATTTTGCAATATTGGTATAGATTTCGAGGTATTTTAGGGTTCTTGTGGCGAATTAGGGGTCCATTTTGCATTTCAAGATGGTCACCGCGCCAAATTTCTATTTTGCAATATGGGTATTGTTTTCGAGGTATTTAAGGGTTCTAGTGACGAACGAATTCGCGTTTATTCCCAGTAGTACACACCCCGCCGTCCACACTGTTACGGTATGAAAAAAAAAACCCATACGGTAACAGTGTTGACGTAGGTATGGGACTTTTTATTCCCCAGTAGTTCCGTTGGTTGCAGTTCATTGCGTGTTGAAAAATTGTGTCGATTTTGAAGCAAATCGGTTCAGTAACAAAAAAGTTCAAGATGGCGGCGACTTTTTTGATATTTGACTTCAGAATCATGATTGGACTCCAACCGGATCTTCAGATATCGATTTTGAAGCAAATCGGTTGAGTAACAAAAAAGTTCAAGATGGCGGCGACTTTTTTTAAAATTTGACTTCAGAATCATGATTGGACTCCAACCGGATCCTCAGATATCGATTTTGAAGCAAATCGGTTCAGTAACAAAAAAGTTCAAGATGGCGGCGACTTTTTTGATATTTGACTTCAGAATCATGATTGGACTCCAACCGGATCCTCAGATATCGATTTTGAAGCAAATCGGTTCGGTAACAAAATATTTCAAAATGGCGGCGACTTTTTTAATATTTGACTTCAGAATCATGATTGGACTCTAACCGGATCCTCAGATATCGATTTTGAAGCAAATCGGTTGAGTAACAAAAAAGTTCAAGATGGCGGCGACTTTTTTTAATATTTGACTTCAGAATCATGATTGTACTCCAACCGCATCCTCAGATATCGATTTTGAAGCAAATTGGTTCAGTAACAAAAAAGTTCAAGATGGCGGCGACTTTTTTAATATTTGACTTCAGAATCATGATTGGATTCCAACCGCATCCTCAGATATCGATTTTGAAGCAAATCGGTTGAGTAACAAAAAAGTTCAAGATGGCGGCGACTTTTTTTAATATTTGACTTCAGAATCATGATTGGATTCCAACCGCATCCTCAGATATCGATTTTGAAGCAAATCGGTTGAGTAACAAAAAAGTTCAAGATGGCGGCGACTTTTTTTTATCAACTTTTATCTCAGCTTGGCAGGCATAGCACATGCACGGATTTATATACTTAGCACATGTTGTTCATTGTGTAAAGTTGCTTAGGAAGACCGCTAGGGGCGCCACTGTCAACCTTATAAAGTTTCTTCTGATCTCCGCTGATTTAGAGACGGCAGCACTCAGACAACGATGAGCAAAGAATGAAATGATAAATTGTGGTCGATTCTCTAGGTTACACTGACTAAAATTACATGACAATATTAAGTTTGACAGCTCTTATACTGACGCCATAGATTCCATTTTCGAACTGACTTTTGAATTATTTTAATGTACTGATGAACTAATTCAAAAGTGAGTTCGAAAATGGAATCTATGGCAACCGCGTAAGAGCGTCGGAGCTAATATTGTCAAGTAATTTTAGTGCGTGTGTCCTAGAGAATTGTAGGATTCCAGTCCGTGAGGATCGAACTTGGATCACTTGTGTTACTCAGTGCTGGCCCAAAACGATAACAATCCGAGCCATTGCTGATACTAAGAACTGATTCGAATATTGGCATATGATCGTGCGGGCATTTACGTTGTATTGATTGTGCAGGTAATTTGGAATAATAATTGAAACAAAAAGTAAACTTTAGAAAAAACCGACTTCCACAAACACTATTTGATTAGATTGAGTTTAATACAAACTGTAACTCCTAATCCCCAATTGGGGAATTATTTTGTCAAATCCCATCTCAGTGCTAGCCCACGCTACTAAGGAACCTCTGTACAAAGTTTCATTGCTCTAGGTCCACCGGTTTAGGCTATGCGTTGCCTGCTTGTCAGCCACGCATTGTATTTGTACCTAGTATTGAGCAGGTCTGGTGGCCATATGTGGTCTTCATTATCAGTTCCGCATCACAATATCATTATGCTTATCATGAGTAAATACACGAGTTATTATGAATAATTGAAATAACCGGCCAAGTGCGAGTCGGACTCGCGCACGAAGGGTTCCGTGCCATTATCTATAAAAAACCGCAAAAAAAAATATGTATGGGAGCCCCCCTAAATATTAATTTAATTTTAATTTAATTATTTATTTTTTAAGTAAATAATATACTCAATATATTGTGAACATTTTAAGCGTCTACCTGCTACCATTATCAATATCGAGCAAAAATTAGCAAAAAAATCACGTTTGTTGTATGGGAGCCCCCCTTAATATTAAATTTCTTTTGATTTTTAGTATTTGTTGTTATAGCGGCAACAGAAATACATCATCTGTGAAAATTTCAACTGTCTAGCTACCACGGTTCATGAGATACAGCCTGGTGACAGACGGACGGACGGACGGACGGACAGACGGACAGCGAAGTTTCAGTAATAGGGTCCCGTTTGGCACCCTTCGTGTACGGAACCCTAACAAAAAGTAAGCTAATACCCGATACTACGCCATACCCATATTGCAAATAGAAATTGGCTCGGCAGCCATCTGGAAATGCAAAATGGACCCCCAATTCGTCACTAGAACCCTAAAATACCTCGAAAACCATACCCATATTACAAAATGAACTCCAAATTCAGATTAGCTCGATGGCACCATATTCCTAAAGGACTTGTCACAACGAACCTAATGAGATGAGTATGAGAGTAGATAAATAGTGTATGAACTAAACATGGTGTGAAACTACACATAACTAGGTTTAAAACTCTCGTGGGATACTATCAAAAACACCCACTCGTGTTTTAATACCCCTCATTATGGAACAGTTTCATAAACTACTATTTCAATCCTACTGACTACCAGTAAGACACCGTACTACCAATTTTCAGGAGTATCAAGACGAATCCCATAAATTTTTTAGGCCTTGGCTACTTTTGAGGAGGAAAAACCGTATTTTATTATGCCATGACGATGCCGCGTAGCAATTATTTTATGACTGACTTTTATTGAGACGAGCGACACAACCTCTCCCTTCGAGAGCCTAAGCGGTAATGCCTCCCGTCGCCTTCGCGCATACCCGCATGCAATTTATTTCAGCGCAAGTGATAAAATGAAGATTGATTCGAAATCGCCGATTAATTCTTAAATGTTAAACACTAAACTTTAAGATATTTCAATTACCTATTTTTAGACACAAGAATCAAACCAATATTCCTCGTAGAACTGCTGGAATAACTCGATTTAGGTAAAAAAGGACTATTCGTTTATATTTTTTTTCATATACTTTATGATGACATTATGATCTTTTCAAACACTAAATTTTTAGGAAAGGGACTATTTTATAACATATATTTTTTCTGGATTCAGAAAGTGTCTCAATATGCTGGAATAACTCAATCTGTTGGGCATTTTAGCTGGACGGGCGCCTTAATGCAGTTATTAGCATTGATCATGAAACATTCATGAGAATTTGTGATGCACAATGATGCAGTGGAATTAATTCCAGCTCCCTTTTGCTGTCTTTTTGCATATGGGGCGGCAAAGGTATATCGGGCACGCATTTACCCAGTATCCCGACAGGGGGCCTGCCTATCGACCATGTCAGCTTGTAGAGGTGTCAAAACTTGAGTTTAGTGTTATCCTGCGTTCTAAGTACATACCAGCAAATGTGTGTATCAACGATTCTTACTTTTTATCGCACTAGAAACAATACAATTAGCCATATCAATTGCAATACTAACAACGTTAACACTAAGTATATTAATCGGAACACATCGATACGTCATGGCCATTGTAAAAATAACAAAATACTTTACGGTGTTTAGTATTTAAAGGTCTATTTTTAAGCACTAGCACATCAGTCAGCAGTCACAGGCAGAGGTGAGTTAAAAAATCATATAATAGTATAAGAAAAAAAACAAAATTATGATGATGTTGATGATGATAGTGGTGCATCTCCAGCCAGGGTTTTAATCCTGTTTCGGTCTTACGGCCGGCATACCAGAGGACACAAATTTTGATAGGAGGGGGAGAGACCTGCTCGTTAGGATGGAAAGGTATTAGGTACGATTTTAGATCGTATAAAAAAATTTGATATGTCGGCGGCCGATCGTAGAATTGGGCACATCATGATGTGCTGAAACGTGAAATAGGTATCATGAAACGATAAAATCTCATACGGCAAACACTGCGGTAGCTTAGGTGAAGGCTAAAGGGGGCAAGCGCAGCGAAGCCCCCGAATAGTCTTCGTGTTCGTTTTACATGTATAACACAAAAAAACATCACGTAGTGCTGAACAAAAATGCTTTTAAAAAGACGTGTTTTCGTTAAAACTCGCCACATCATGATGTGCCGAGTAATTGCTTGGGCATATCATGCAATGGCGGGGCACATGACGGCACATCATGATGTGCCCGATTCTACATCGGCCCTGACATATATGACGAATGTACAATACAGGGTGTAACAGAAAGGTGTAGTCATATTTTAGGGGGTTGTTTATCATTGTTTTGTATTGTATTGTTGTTTATTGTTGTTATTTAGGGGACATAGGGAGGAGTTTCTTGCCCTTCTTTGCTCCATCCCTAAGCCCACAACTTCCGAACGGGCGGTAGTATACAAAAATATTAATATTATATTGATGTTGACTAAGTAATCTGTATGATTTTAAGGTCAATAAAAAAAATTGAACTTGAACTTGAACATCATTCTGAGCAACTTTCACTATGAAACCGAATCAAATCGGTTTCATAGTAAAAGTTGCTCAGAATGGTCTCCCTCACAACCCCCTAAAATATGACTACACCCTTCTGTTACACACTGTATACAGCACCTGGTGATTCTAGAGCTGGCACTTACCTGGCACCTACCTGGCACTTACCTGGCACCTACCTGGCACCTACCTGGCACCTACCTCGCCCAGCGCATTTACTCGAGACGAGAGTATCGCGTAACTTTTACTCGAGAGTATCTTCAACTTCTAGTCTAACATGTAAACCCAAAATTGGTCAGGACTCCAAGAGACAGGTTATACCATTATACCTAGTGTGGAGTCTGAATGCAACTATGTATAAATAATGATAATGTAATACGAGTATGTAATGTACTTTTTCAAAGACACCAGTGACACCTAGATCAGATCACCTCATTTTGAACTGTTATTTGTCATGCAAGTTTTCCCCGGTGTCTATGAAAAAGTAAAAGATACTTTCGAGTAAAAGTTTATCTTTTGTTCGTAAAATCCAGCCTTACAAGTACAATTTCCCTCTATGGTTTTTTTAACGTCATACCTTCATTCTCAGAATGAAGTTGCTACTAGTTCTCGCATCGGTCGCGGCACTGGCCGCTGGCGCCACTGCCGATGAGGCGCAGACCAGCAGTCGCGCTGGGGGCCTCGACCGATCGTTCCCGGACCTGCTGAAGAGGAACGAGGTCTTGGTAGGGACGTTTAGAGACGTTTATAAATCTCTGTAAGTATTACCCTGAGGTGCACGAAACAATTCGGAAATTGAAGTTGTCATAGAAATCTTATTTAAGCCCCAAATCTCATAGAATTGTCATCATGAGATGAGTTGCTGTTAATAACAGCCCTCAACTCATTGCTCAACGATTGGTTTCTCGTACACTTTTTTCCTCAAAATCACGCAATGGATTGTTAAACGCCGCCGTTCAAATGTAGTTTGGGTTGCTGTGAGATTCAACTGACAGACTGTCAGCAGTTTGTCAAAATCTCCAATTTATTGTCGGTTAGAGCCTTTTTGGGTTTCTGAAAGCCTTTTCTGTAAGTCAACAGGTTGTTGACGGGCCACTGACATTTGATTTGTAAATGGAGAATATTGATTATTTTGTGGTGTTATCGCGATTATCTCGAATTTTACTTAATACTATTCAACTTCCAAAGGTGTTTGGACAAAACCGAGTGAATACAATGCTAGAAAAATATTTTTTTAGAGATAAGCTCGCCTTTGTACATATCTTCCTGTAACTTTTACGTGTTTATTATATTTTTGTAAAATAAACTATAAATTAAATATAAATGAAAGCTACAGGTACGTACTTGCATCTGTTGTAGCAAAAAAACATAGAAATAGGTAATTCAAATTCTTCAACTATTGTCCCTTTCAGTATAGTTTAAACGTGGTGGCATTTTCAAGGATTAACACAAGAGTTTAGGCGTTTATTTATTGTGATATATAAGAACTGACTCTTGCAAAACTGAAAACTTTTACAAAAAACTGTCAACGACTCAACAGACCAACGTGAATTTGATGTTTGGCCTGAGGATAGAGACAAAGCTATGTGCTAGAGGGAAACAAGTGACTTATAAGAATGAGCGAATGGGCTGGGTTACCACATGCAATATAAAATCAGCCAAAACAGTAGATTCTAGAAACTCAAAGCTTGTCAACAGATTGCTAATTGCGACAAACTGCTGACTGAAACGTTAAATTAAAATCGTGCGAGAAACCGGCCGTAAGACGAATAGTGAAGAACATAGATAACAATTTACTTGAACCAGATGAAGACTCAACACCCTAACATGCAGAGTATGGGGGGAGGTTTTATCGCGGAAGGTGAGGAGGGACAGAGACATGTAATTCGCGTCTGCCCTTCACTCGCTCACGTCGTGACCCCCCGCGGAGCAGGCATGCTACGGGCACAGACGTGTACAGAAGTTCAGACCAAATTCTACAACGCCATTTTTTAGAACCAGTTTATTTAACTTGATTCGAGTATTTATGTATACGAGACATTTCTTACCGTAATTTGAACAGAACATAGTTACCTACTAAACCAAAATACGCTACGGTGAATAGGCTACGGTGGCGCTAGTAAATCGATTGTTTTTATGAAGTTGTCATTCTTCTCGTCAGAGTAGGTAACTACTATGTTCTGTTCAAATGACGGAAAGGCAAGCTTGAAATATTGCCTTGCATTCCAAGGGTAAACCTACTGACCAAACCAACCTGGTAAATTGAAATTATAGTTTCTAAAAATAATAATAAATTTTATAATCTCTGTTATAGCGCTCAATTCGTCAAAGCAACAGTAGTCCCCAAATTAAAGAACTTCTCCTTCCTGACCAAATTCTACTTCGTGTTTCTGGGCCTGCCACAGCCGAAAAGCCTCGACGCCTACCCACTCGTATTCAACAGAGCTTTGAACCTGACGGTGGCAAAGTACACGCACCGTCATGACTATTTCAACGCTGCCACTGCACTCTTGTTCCTCGATGAACTGAGAGTCCGTACTAGGAAGGTAAATGAAGCTAACCTAACCTTACCTAACCCTAACCTTACCTAATTAGAGACTATATATCCAATTGACTGCGCCTGCGGGGAAATGCGGCTCGCCAAACGTTTGTTGTATTCAACAAACGTTCGCATACGCAACCTATGTACGATGATGACGGGCCGCCAGACAGTATCGCAGCGGCTGACCAATCACAGCTCTCTTGCCTCGTCCCCCGCCGCCCGTAAATTGGTGAGTTGTGTTTCAAAGGTAAATGTATCTATGCGCTCTCCACTGGATAAGTTCTACCTGTGCCTAATCTTACATATATTTTTTTATTTTTTTATGTAGCTCATTATTGTCCACATCGAGGGCACAAGCCTTTACCCGGATACGAGTAAGGTTGATAACCAATATTATTTGATATCATTCCGATTGATCGATTTGACTCTTCAAGATGAAATTATAGTTACAGTTCTGTCAGGGGATGAGTAATAACTTGTCACTGATAGTTATTTCTATTGTTCTGCTACCTTGCTATCATGGAATGTTAACATGATTGTAAACACAGAACGTTAGTTAGTTCTGAAAGTTTTCCAAATATCTACCCTTTTTTTCTCAGTTTTGTATTCGTTTTGGATCTAAAAGGTGCCAAACAGGACTCTTTTCTAAGCCTCCTCTGTCTGTCCGTCCGTCCGTCTGTCTGACAGCGGGCTGTATCTGACGAACCGTAACAGGCAGAAAGTTAGTAATGTTAGAATTTCATTGAACTTACAAACCGTTTAGACAGTTCCTAAAAATTATCTGTTTCGACTAGCAGTATAATAATGCATTGGTTTCAGCGTTCGGCTGCAGTCCAAAGACTGTGCTACGACACGACAGAGAACCAGGTTTGCGAGGACAGGCTGAAGGCATTCGACAGGAACGAGACAGCCCACTGCGCGGAACACGCTCAGCACACAGAACTACACAACTTGGTCCTAGAATCCGTGTATTACTTCGAAGCATTCGCTGACGACTTACTGAACAGCAAGAAAGTAAGCTTCGCAGAACTGCCTCGTTACCTGGAAGATCTGAGGGATAGGCCGAAACATAAGCTGGTACTTACGACCGTATTCCCTAAATTGAGCGCCAAGTTTTTCTCTGATCCAAATGATTGTCCTTTCGGCCATTACTCCCGGGACGGGTGCTTGCTCTAGTTGGAACCGAGTATGAAACGGTGGCTGTTGGAACATATGAGACATAATGTCAAGGAAATTTTTGTCTCGTGTTTTCGAATTACTTTAGATGTCTGTAATTTATTATGTATATTTGTATATTCGACTTAAATAACTGGTGATACTGTTCGGGATAAGAATAAAGCAATTATCAAAACTACTGTTTTTATATTTAGCAGCTACAGCTTGGCTGGAAAATAGAGGCGCCACTATGTATGTTTTATATGTCGGCGGCTGATTGTAGAATTGGGCACATCATGATGAAATATCATGAAACGATGAAATCTGCGGTAGTTTAGGTGAATACTAAACCCCGAATAGTCTTCGTGTTCGTTTGACATAAATAACACAAAAAACATCACGTAGTGCTGTATAAAATGATTTAAAAAATAGATGTTTTCGTTAAAACCCGCCATACCCGCCCAGTAATGGCTTGGTCATAACATGAAATGGCAACTTTCCACGTAGAGGCAATTGTGAGGTCTTATTTGGCGGAGCTAGTGCAGATGGACCAAGAACCTGCACTGAGAGCCCTATACTCCTTCTGAGGGATAACAGTACGTTATAATGATGATGAAGTATGTATGTATAAATCTTTATTAAACTGATGCGTAAGTACATACGAATGCTGTATGTAGTTGAACAACATTTCCTCGATATGGTGACGTGGTAGTAGTATGAGCTCCCCTTATATTTTTGACAAGAAATAAGTTTCACCTCATTTTTGCAACAATTTCTCCGGATTCACTTCAACACTTTATTCTCAGAATGAAGTTACCACTAGTTCTTGCATCGGTCCTCAAGCTTCACCTAATTTGTGTAAAAAATCTCCAGACTTCAATATTAGACACTTCATTCTCAGAATGAAGTTGCTACTAGTTCTCGCATCGGTCGCGGCGCTGGCCGCTGGCGCCACTGCCGATGAGGCGGTGGCTAGCAGTCGCGCCGGGGGCCTCGACCGATCGTTCCCGGACCTGGAGGAACGAGGACTTGGTGGGGACGTCGCTGTGGACATTTTGAGAGACGTCTACAACTCTCTGTGAGCTCTCACCGCCGTTTTCAATAACCTATCTATCCTCAATCAGCAGATAGATAGGGTCAAAGAACATCGAACCTTTCTGGGATACCTTAAGTTGAAATTCCCTAAAATGTCGCATTTTTTGCGTACACCTACAAAACATAATTAGAGAATTTAATTACAAACAACGTGCAAACAACAAATATCCCTCGACAAAATGGCGTAAATAGTAATAGGCGTAGGCTTTCTAACATATTTCAGTTTAATTTACTTAAGTAAATAAATTTGTTAGGTACTTAATTATTTATTCAAATTGAATTATTTTTGGGTTTCATGTATCCCAGGCACGAAAATGTTCAAACCCCTTTGACATTGGAGTTCATAGCGCAACTGCCAAATCTAACTATAGTAATTTGAAAACCATGGATAAATAGGATAAGGACAAAACTGTCTGCGCCCGCCCTCTTAGAGGATACAACGGCCCGCCCTGCGATTATGGAGATATGGTCAGTTTAAGTCAGTTTTCCTTAATTCTCCATACTTTAAAAAAAAAAAAAACTAATTCACGTATTAGTTTTGGGTAACATTTCGTCAGTCACTATTTTTTGATAAGAAAAATGGACACTTAGAATCCACAGTGGCTGAGACTTTTTAACAATTTTGGACCCACCCCCACGCCAGGTGTCCCAAAAACTGGCTGACTGTCGACCAGACTATTGTTAGACAACCTATTTATGACCTAATATTATGACTTAAAATTTCAGCCTTTATAAAACTGTTGCAGTTTTGGTCCCTGAGCTCTCCGACTATTAGCATCTGCAGCCCGATTCCGCCTAAATGTCCCTCATACATAATCTTTTCTTTATTGTACACAAATAGTAATGAACGGTCAAGTGCGAGCAGGACTCGCAGACCAAGGGTTCCGATCATACTTGAAGAGCGTAACACGTGTAATTAGGTTTCCACATAAAACGTATCCTAAGCTTATACAACAAACGTTTCAGTTCCATTGACCCATTTGATTGTACAAAGAACACGTTCAAGAGTCGAATTATGAAGTTACTCAGTCACTCAAGCACTTAATATTTATATTCCCCATCCCTTTCCCTACCCTCCTCATCCCCTCTCATTCCTCAACATTCAAAATCACTATGGCTACATATATCACTATCTTTCTCCGACACACTCTCACATACACTCCACATATCACACATCACACTCGTTCAACACTCTAATCATAAATTTCTTATACTTTTTCTTTTGAGGTTGAAACCTCAAAAACAAAATTATCACATTTTGCTTCTTTTTTCATTAGACATTTTTTAACTTTTTAGTTTTTAACCCAATAAGCAAACGTCTTAGTTCCTAAACTTATATTTGTATGTCGGTGGACATCTGTTATTGGCCTGCTTCACTGTACTGTTTCGTATCTGCATGTATGCACCTCCAAATCTGACTTGAATAAACGTTTTTTTTTTTGTATATCTAGGTATACTTAGATATAATAAATTACTTGCTGGCGCAAGAAAGCCAAAATCCTGCTACCCACCTAATAAAAACAGTTTAAGTTCCCAGAACATCAATACTGATCCCTCCATTATGCCCGGAAACGGAAGCATTCGCAAATCAATTTATCATGGCGATGAGAAAAAACAACCGCGAAAAATAACCGCCTTTTTCATGCCGGAAGTTCGCGTATTTTTCAATATGGCGACGCGACTGTATAAAGCAAGTATAACAAGGAAATTCTGAGGGGAAAATGGTATCCTACAGTTACTATTTTACCGCTGTCAGCTCTGAGAGCTATCGCAAGCATGGAACATGACAGATTTCAGACAACTCTTGAGCTGAGAGCGGTTTATAATGATGACGACTTTCTGTTCGTCATATCCGATGACAGTGACCTCTGCTATCTTCTTTCGTGTGCTCCGATGTGGCTGGTAAATCCGAACTGTAAGGATGGCGCTCCGTGGGTCCTTTTTAAAAAAAAAACACTTTTATTACTGCTGCTAAATAAGTTTATTTCACTGAACTACACACCGACTTTTTAGACAAAAATAACGAGAGTTTACAATGTATGTATCGGACAAAGGTTGTGGGGTGACTGCTTGCAGTCGGAAATGAAAACAGTTTTATATAAAATGAATTAGCTTAAGTCAGCGTTTACTGCAAACTAAAATCAGTTATAACATCTCCCCCCATAAGACTGAGCTTTATCAATAATAGATAAACGAAGGAGTAGACAAATAGATTTATATCAAAGTCAAAGTGAGATACAGCTACTATATACTAACTTGAATGTCACCTTAACTATCACTTAAGCAGTATCGCTATGAACTTAAAATATAATAGTGAAATCTATGTTCCGAAATAGAAATCAATAATATTTAATAGAGATTAAATTATTTTATTTTTTAATAGTTACTTAAGTTTCGATTTGCGGATGTTTTTTCAAAATTCCTAAACAAAACTTTACTTTTGTTTTTATTCATTTCTATTTCAGGTAGGCTTTTAACAGACTTCTTGTCGCATTCAAAGGATTCATCAGACATATCTGTTAACTCAATATTTGTATTATACTTTGTTTCACTTCTACTAGACTTCTTGTTATGACACTGATTATAAATTTGGATGCAACACGATGTGTTTTTACAACAGGATGAAAACCATTTCTTATATGCTTTATAAACTAAGTAAATTATAATAGCTACTACTATAGCATAAGTAGTTCCAGAATAATAATGTCCGTATTTAAATATATGGGACTGATTCTTTGCTTGATTAATTTGGTTTTCAAGATTATCAAGTTTATGAGAAGCTAGTTTCAGTGATTCTAAATCGACATCAGTTATAGAAATACTAGAAATTACGTTTGCGCTATTATTAATAAAATTATACTTGCAACAATCATCTTCGATTATGTTGAAATCAATTAACAATTGGCTTGGCAAAGTTTGTTTATAAGTTTGAGATGAGCGAAACTGTAAAGTCTGAAAGTATGCTGTACAATCATCTTTTAAGGATAGAATTCCTGTACCTCGTAGGGTATAATCTGTTAAATTGTCTTTACATTTCATTGATAATTTGTTAGGCTTAGACTGTACATAGATCAATCTGCCATCGTTTAGTTTCTGCCATATATTAACATTACCATAAATTATCTTAAAGTCACAGATATCGGGAAGAGACAATGTTACTTCTGTTAAAAGTTTTGTTTCACATATAGGATTGTTTAAAGTAGACAAAACGGAAGGTAATGGACAGATCATATACTCATAATTAACCTTATGACAATCATTTAAGCTATCTAATAATGCGTAACTTAATCTATCATCCGTAAAAGCTACATACATCTTAGACGAATGAATTAAAACATAAGTTTGGAAGTTGTGTTCATCTCTCGGTGTAGGCAACGGTAAAATCTTATAAACACTAAACTTAACTGGGTTAATCAAGGGTATTTGAATTACAAACATAATCTTATTATTATAGTAATATGAAGTCATCTTAGATAGATCTATGATACTATGTATGTTCTCTAGTGATAGAGAAACTGGGAACTCAGTGTTCTTTTTAGACATCTTGCTTTTACTTAGCTCATTAAACAGATGAGTGGGAGTCAAAACATACGGATGTAAAATATTAGCTTTAGCAAAGAGAATAGAGTTCAGAATCGTATCTAAAATATTAGACACTGAAAGTAATGATGCTTCAATTAGATTAAGAATGGAATTTATTTTTGAAAGATTCACACAGTTTGTAAATACTTTATTATTTTGTTCAAATATGTAATTTAGCTTTCCAATTTGTTTATTTATTCTTTTTTCATTATCATTTAATTTTAGAATGGAGGTATTGAAATTATTTATGGTTGATTGGACAATGTGAATATTATCCTTCATTAATGAAAATATCGCCTGTTCATTATGTTCACATGTAGACAATGCGTCATCATATTTCCTAGCATCGTCTGCGTCTAGAGTGCCAAAGAAAAATTTAAGAATTTCACCGCCAAATTCCAGGGCTCGCTTGAAGCGATCTTGAGGTTGCGATTCCGAAATTAGATGAGAGAATGAATCATATTTTAATCTATTAGCTTTTATCAAAATCTGAAGAGGGTTGATAGCATCCTTACAATTGATATCAATAGCTAAATTATGTGCTTTTTCACAAAAGCTAGAAATGCTCGAGATCGATTGGTCAATCTTTTGTAAGTAAGGCTCAATAGGTATAACTTCTAGATGTGTTACTACATTCCAGTAGTCGTCATAGAAATACACCACAGACGTCGGATCGAAGTATAGTCCAGGACTGTGCGTGATTGATTGTATAGGTTCTGAATAACTTGTTCCAAGGACGAATCTGAAACAATTATTGTGCTAACTTTATTTCATTAATGTGATATTTCACATGTTTCCTATTTATGCTGACTGTGACATTATTCTTATCATTTAATTTAACTATCTTGTAAGGTCCTTTCCAGATTGAGGACAGGGCCTTGCGCAACCTATGATGTTGTTTAATGTAAACCATGTCTCCTGATTTATATATTTTTTCTCTGGATGAAACATCATAGTATCTTTTTGATTGTTCTTTACTTCTAATAATATTTTCTAAAGCTTTTTCACGGGAGTACTTCATTCTGTACTGTAAAGCGCGTATATATTCGCCATATGTTGTGCTATCATTTGAGTCGTATAAACTACTAGGAATTGAAGGCTTATGGCCATACAACAGTTCAAACGGAGTGAATTCTGTTGTACAATGCGGAGTCGTATTATAAGCTAGAATTGCAGTTGCTAGATAGCAATGCCAATCGTCGTGATTTTCGTTCACGAAAGATTTTAGGTACTCTTTTAGAGTCGCGTGACTTCGCTCTAGTGCGCCATTTGTTTGAGGGTGATAAGGTGTAGAGAATAAGTTTTTGATTTTAAGAATTTCGGTCAGTTGTCTGAATAATTCAGATGTAAAGCATGTACCTTGGTCCGTGAGGATCATTTTTGGAAACGAAAATAGTGAGAAGAAATGTATGAGGTTACGTGCAATCTCATCAGTAGTAGAAGTTATCATGGGATAGGCACAAGAAAATTTCGTTAGGTCATCCTGAAGGGTTAAAATGTACCTGAATTTTTGAAGGCCTGCTTCAGGCAAAATTCCAACAATATCTAGAGCTAATCTCTCAAATGGCTTAGTGCTCGAGGATGTAATCACCATTGGTGCTTTGTTGGAAGCTCGTAGTGGCTTATTTACTTGACATAACTTGCAATCTTTTACGAAACGTTCAATATCTGCCCTCATGCTTTTCCAATAAAAGGAAGCTTTAATTCTGTTGAGCATGCGTTTAACTCCTGGGTGACCAGCTATGGTCGTGCCGTGATTTTCTTTCAGGATATTTGGAACCTCGGCCGGAGTAGGATAACGAATTTGGTTTTTATAGATATGTACCTTTATGTTTGTGCCATGAAATAAGTATGATATCATATTATATATTTTTACATAAGCTAGCTTGCTGAAAGGTTCTGTAAAGTCTGAGATAGCTAACTCCTTATCATAGTCATCTTCAGAAATAATCAAGTCTCTCAATTTGAGTAATAAATTGTAAATAGTTCTGTAGCTCGTTTCGTCATAATGATGTATTTTAGTTTATAAGAAATAGAGCTTCTTATTAGTCGCCTCAACTAACTGCACGGTTTCAAGTTCCCGTTCGGCTGATAAGAGCTCGTCAGCATTGTTTACTACGGATAACAGCTGTTCGCTGTGCGGCATAGAGCTATCAAAATCAAGAGAAACTGGACAAGCTATCGATTTCAGTTTCGTGGAAGTTAAACTTTGATTATATTCCTGAATTTGCGTATCGTTAGAGATCGATTTCGTGAATTGTTTCTTGAAAAACTGTTCATAAGTAGTTTTATTTATTCCTGAATGAGTGATGGCATTTACTGGGTTACGAGATAGAGCGTCAGCATTTGAGTTTATACGGCCCGGTTTATAAACTATCTCGTAGTCATACTCCTCTAGTTTCAATCGCCATCGCAATAAACGTCCTCCTGGGTCTTTTGCATTGAAAAGCCATGTAAGGGGACGGTGGTCAGTGACAATTCGGAATTTATATCCATAAATATATGGTCTGAAAGTGTTGATGCCGAAGAGAATAGCGAGAAGCTCCTTTTCAGTTGTGGAGTAGTTCCCTTCGCATTTATTTAAAGTACGAGACGCATATGCTATTGGCTTATCTTTTCCGATTTCGCCTTGCGACAATACTGCGCCAACGGCGTAGTTAGAAGCGTCTGTAGTTATGATGAATGTCTGACTAAAATCTGGGTACTGTAATAATGGTGCTGAAACTAACTTTTCTTTCAGAATATTGAAGGCTTGTTCTTGTTCATGAGACCAGTGAAACACTGTGTCTTTCTTCAATAATGAGGTTAAAGGCTTAGTTATGTGAGAGAAATTCTCTATGAAACGCCTATAATAGCCGGTTAGACCTAGAAATGACTTAACGTCTTTCGAGTTCTTGGGTGTAGGAAATTCGGAAATAACCTTTACTTTGTCTGGGTTAGGCGAAACACCCTTGTCGGTTATAACATGCCCGAGATAAGCGACTTCGCGTCGCAGGAATTCACATTTGTCTGGCTGCAACTTCAAGTTGGCCTCTCTGAATCTTGAAAATATGAGTTCCAGTTTTTGCATGTGAGACTGAAGATCATGTGAATAACAGATGCAATCATCCAAATATATATAACAATGAAGACCTTGGAGCCCAGAAAGGACCAAATTCATGAGTCTCTGGAACGTGGAAGGAGCGTTTTTTAAACCAAAGGGCATTCTGGTAAATTCAAAATGTCCTGAGATACCATTAGTCGTAACACTGAAGCCAGTTTTTTCAGAATCTTTAGGATCTAGCAACAGTTGATGAAATCCTGAAGCCAGGTCGAGAGTACTGAAGTACTTCGAGTGACCTAACTGGTCTAGGATATCTGTTATGAGAGGAAGAGGGTAAACCTCTGAAACTGAGACGTCATTAAGGCGTCTATAGTCAATTACGATTCGCCACTTTTGCTTGCCGGAGGCATCGAGTTTCTTAGGAACAACCCACACTGGTGCATTCCAGGGGGAGGTTGAAGGGCGAATTATATTTTGGTCAAGCATTTTCTTGATTTGACTTTCTACCTCTTCTTTATGAATTTCTGGAAACCGGTATGACTTAACATGAATAGGAGGTGCATCCCCGGTATTAATCGAATGTTGAATTTTATCTGTATGAGTTAGGAATTCACCATTTAAGTGAAATATATCAGTATATTTAGAAAGGCAAGTCATTAACGCTTTCTTTTCTTCTGCGTTTAAGTGAGAGCATCGTATCTGCTCGAGAACCTTTCTAGAACGATCAGTGTTTGAAGAACTCAGCTGATGAATGAGCTCATGCTGAGCATCATCTGAGTCTGGTGACGGAAGCTCAAGGGGTGTTAATTGAACCTTGAAGTTATCAATTGAAATCTCGGATTCAGTAGTGTTCAATACTGAGACGTTTACCCTATTGTTGGATTTGACATTGACTATGCAGTTTGCTAAGAACACACCTTCACAAATTTGTTGATCTAATATTAAGGCTTCTCTAAGGCCTGAAATTACTGAAAGATTGGCAATTGGGCATTCAATCACCATCTCTGACCGCGGGGGTATAACATATGATGGCTTACTAAAGCATATAGGTATCGAGTGTCCTTGCATGTTTAATGAATTTGTGGAATACTGCACGTCGATTTTGAAATGTCGAATAAAATCACTACCTATGATTCCGTCAAAATATAGATTGATCGTGTCGTCATTCGCGTGGAACAAAAAGTCAAATATTATTTTGCTTTTTTCAGAAATTAAGTGTTCAAAATTGAGTTGAATGGACCCAAGAGATTCACATGTGGAATCGTTGTCACTTAAACCTTTTAGAGTGACTGTTAACGGTCCGAGCACTGGTTTGATCAAACTTGACTGTTTTACAATAGAAATCGAGGACCCAGTGTCTATAAGAAAGCATAGAGGCTTTTCATTTAAATGTGTCTTTAAATAAACGTGTGGTAAAGATATTTTATTGTTCACGTTATTGATTGTATAACTCTTTTTACGCATAGAATCCCTAGAAGAAAAACTCGGCTTGTCGCGAGTAGAGGGAATAGTTTTAGAATCTCCAAATTCATTTGATTGACCTTCAATAATTTCAGAATTAACTTGTGTTAGGACAGATTTAGGAACACAAGGTTGGAGTCTTTTGTCTTGAATTTTAGACTGAGGTAGAGGCGCATCAAAACCCTGATTTTTACAGGTGCTGCCTGGTAGCTTAGTTGAAAACTCAGTGAAATAAGGTTCTGACTGAGGGGAAGGTGCAGAAGAATCCTGTGCCACGGCATGTGTGCTACAGGTGCGACCTTGCAACTTTGCTAAGAACTCAGTAGACAAAGACTGGTCAATTTGTTGAGATTCATTTTCCATCGTCTGTGCTGGGGGTAATTTAAGAGCACAGGGTTGGTTTTTAATGTTCCGTGCTGGGGGTAATTTAAGAGCACGGGGTTGGTTTTGAATCGTCTGTGCTGGGGGTAATTTAAGAGCACAGGGTTGATTTTTAGTCTTCCGTGCTGGGGGTAATTTAAGAGCACGGGATTTACCTATAGAAGGCTTATCATTCGTGTCATTTATTTTATTACATTGTTCCGGCAGACACGAAACCGAAACAGTGTTTAGTTTAAATCAACTTGGTCATCAGAAGAAACGCTAACAACATGAACATTAGAGCGACTATTGTTTGCCGCGTTGTTGTTGTGAAATGCACCTGCGCTTGGCGATGCAGCGTTGTGGGAGTCGGCGTTTTGATTATTTTTATACTTAAGTTTGCGACACTCGCCGATCAAGTGACCATGTTTCTTGCAATATGCGCAAGTGTTATTCGAGGAAAACCTTGATTTATGATTGTTACCTTGGGAAACATGAGGATTTGAATTTACGTGATGGAAATTAGGACTTGGAGTTTTCGCTTTGTTTTTGTAACAATCAGAGGCCAGATGTCCAGATTTCTGGCAAATAGAGCACTGCTTATTCTGGCGTTGTGCTAGCCTGGAAAGCTTGTAAAGCTTTTCTTCCTCAATAGCATGAGTTATAGCATCTGAAAGATTCTTTGGATTTCTACAGCGCACTATGTGAGAGTAGTTGGAATTCATTCCCAACAAAAATGTATTAAGGGCAAGATCCTCCATTGCGGCTAATCTGCCGATTAATTCTTTATCATCGTCGCAACTATAATGTATATCAGACTGTAAACGTGTGAGACATGATTCAACACGTAATGAATATTGTGTCACATCTTCTGTGGGCAATTGCTTGCAATTTTGCAGATCGACCAGCAAATGAGTCGAATGTTTTTTCTCTCCAAACGTGGCCTTAAGGAACTGTTTGATTTCAGGCCAAGTACTGAATTTCTTGAGGCAGCAGGCTAACTGTGCCTTGCCCTCAAGTTGTGACACGATATATTTGCACAAAACATCCTGTTGATCTGTACTAGCTAATGAGAATGCGTTTTCGCAATTCGTCAAGAATGCTGGCAACAATTCGCGGTCCCCATTATAGGGTTTTATGAATTTGACTAGGACTGAAAGAGTAATTGAAGTCATTTTGGGTTTTTCTTTTTTTCTAATTGTAACTTTGGAGATTTGGTTTTGGCTTTCAGAAGAGGAGCCTTCTGAATCAGATGTAGTTAATTTATCGGCTACTTCTTTTAATTTTAGTCCTTTTTCAGACGACATTAAATTACAGCTTTTATAATGTAGTACAGATCATCAGAAAACACAAACAATAAAAATGTAAAATACAGTAGAAAGTGCAATAAAATAGTTGTAAAAAGTTTGTAAAAATAAATCTTGATGTAGGTATATAGTTGTAGAACTTTTAAAAATCACTTGCACATTCACTTCGATTAGAAAGTTAGGAATAGATAAAATAACTCACAGAATGATGACGGCACTCACGAACATTTTGAAGAACGGTTTTTTCAAAAACCGTGAAGAAACGGCGCACGGCAACTGCAGTGCGGCGCGGCAATGACGTCAACGATGCGTCGAGGGCCCGGCGACCCAGGGAGTCGTATTACGGAGTACCTCGAAGTCACGTTGCGTTGTTCGTGATCCCGTTGACTTCCACGTGGAAAGTCAATATGAGCTGGTGATGATGATGAGCGGGTCACCCGTCCGTGTATGGAGACGGTGGTGGTGCAGGAAGTTGTGGTGCGGGCTCACACTCGAAAGCGGAGACTTAACGTCGACCACAGCAGCAGGAAGCGTCCAGGATGAGATGCGGGCTCGCGCCTTGCAGCGGAGACTTATCGTCGACCTCAGAGCAGCAGGAAGCGTCCAGGATGAGATGCGGGCTCGCGCCTGGCAGCGGAGACTTATCGTCGACCTCTAGAGCAGCAGGAAGCGTCCAGGATGAGATGCGGGCTCGCGCCTGGCAGCGGAGACTTATCGTCGACCTCTAGAGCAGCAGCGCGGGCTTAGGCTTGTATGCCCAAGTCTTAACGTCGACCACTGTCTATTAAAGGACCTCACTCCACGGAGCCACTAAATAGTTGTCAGGCGGGAAGTTATTTCGCGACGCGCCTAACACCTACGATTCTCAGTACTCACGAGTTTTCCTGAGATCACACTTCTGACACCAAATTTGTAAGGATGGCGCTCCGTGGGTCCTTTTTAAAAAAAAAACACTTTTATTACTGCTGCTGAACTACACACCGACTTTTTAGACAAAAATAACGAGAGTTTACAATGTATGTATCGGACAAAGGTTGTGGGGTGACTGCTTGCAGTCGGAAATGAAAACAGTTTTATATAAAATGAATTAGCTTAAGTCAGCGTTTACTGCAAACTAAAATCAGTTATAACAGAACGTTTGTTCTAAATCTTCTGCATGGAGGTAAGTATATTTCCGTATTAAATTTCGTAATGGTAGGTAAATTGAAAAAATTACTCACAGCTTCAAGAGACACCTTTTCTTTAGTTTTGGTCTTTCAATGTTTGAATGTAAATTGAGGATTAAGCTATTATTTGCATTACATTATTATCGTACAACCTTACACAGCACGAGAATATTTCCGCGCGCATTTTTCAACGACGCAACCGTCGTCGTCCATTTGGCGCACGCGCGGTCACGTGGCCGGCACACGACAAGATGGCGGTGCCGCATGACAGTCATTAGAAATGTTTTGTGTTGATTAGATTAATGTGCGGCTTTTTCTTCCTTTTCGATGAAAAGTGAAATTCTTCGGAAGCGAAGGGGCGTGTGTGTTTTTTTTTAGTTTTGCATTAATGTTTCCGTTTTGGATGAATGGATGGCTAATTATGTTTTATTTTGGGGTTATGTTTTAGGGTTTTTGGATAATGAAGCATAGCAAACAGGAATACAAATAATAATCAAACTGCTCATTTTGTTTGCTTTTTTTCAATCATTCAACCGCCAGATGTTTTAACCTAGAAATTATAAACTACCTAGGTAGATAAGCAGATCATAGAAAGGTAATAAGTATAAAGATAAAAGTGGTTGGCAACCTTCATACAAACAAATTGTCAGATGTTCCGGAAAGCCAAATAATCACACGCAACAATAAAATACAAAAGACTAATCACTGGAGTCATCGTTTCCTATCAAAAAGTCAAATCAGATTTCTACATTTGTCCTCACCACACCCCTCTAAATACGACCGTTAATTCACACTAAATAAAGTCGAATTTCGATTGAAATATACGCACAAAAAAAACGTGTCAAAAACCACCATATAATTATTGACACACGCATTTACCGTGATTGTCGATTGATTAAAAAACAACTCTGATTTCTGTATTTTTGTGGCATTTCTTGGTTTATTATCGTTATGGGAATTTTTCAACCCCCTATGTTTAGTTTTCACACCCATGGTTTTTGATTAAAACTGGCGTTAATGTAGGGGTGTGCCGCAAGGGTGCATCCTAGGTCTCGTCATTTTGATTTGAGTTGGGTAACATTTTTACGGTTGAATGAAATGACGTCAGATATTGGAAGTGCTAGAAAACTTATGGTGAATTGGTGATTGCAAGTTTTTGTGGTTGTTCGGGTCAGAGAAGAAGAAAGTAGTTTTTAAGAGTTGTGTGAAGAAGCATTACCTGTCTTTATAGAATTAAAGGTAGTATGTATAGTATTTATTAGTTTATATATATTATATAAACATATTTCATATTTATTTATATAAGTATGCACTAGTTTATGTAGTCTATTGATTTGTAAGTAATAATTATATGTATTGTACACATTCTACTCCTGCTCAGCAATCCACCTGTCTCATCCCTATTTGGTTGGCTGGAAGAGATCTCTTATTAGAGATAAGCTCGCCTTTGTACACGTTTTCTATGTTTTTTACTGTCCTATTTAACTGTTTGTGCGCAATAAAGAAATTATGAAATTATGAAAGTACCTATTTGTGTGTCTAACTACCTATTATATTATACCATAGCATACAATAACGTAAGCTTGAATTTAAAATGTCGTAGTACATATTTTAATCAACGGCGATATTCAAAAGCACTGCTCGCCATAGTTTACCTTTTCTACAAGTAGATTCGAAAATAACAGAGCACAATTTGCATTTGCGATTCACAATTTTTCTCACTTTTAGCACAGAATAAGTAATAGTACTAGCGCACTTTTAGCCACTCTATTTTGCGTGACAGAGGACCAGCCCATCGCAGCCTCTACTTATATTTCGCAATAATATTGACAAACTCCAAGCATTGAAAGCTCAATCGCAACTGGGCCACAACCACCTCGTTTATGCGAAAGTGATATTAAAAGTATTGAAACAGCTAAGCACAAAATTAAATTATCTTGATATTAAAACCCTCAATATTCTCATAGTAGTCTGACATCACTGTTCAGTGTGAAATGGAGCATATATCAACTCCCTATCACCCTCGCTCGCATGAGCGGTGCATTGCCACTATAGCGCATATGGCTATTATAAGAGGTGTAGTGTAGGGGTGATTGCGGGATGTTGATACTTTAGGCCGCAATATGACAACTAAACAATTTATATTATAATAATAAATAATAATAATAAAAGTACATATTTATTCAAGGATAAAATGGTACATGCTTAAAAATGGTGGTTGACTGCTGCCATAACTAGGATAATAATATAACCTGTATTTATGGCTCGCAGGCCCGTACCTCGTCCGAGGCGTTTGTGGTATTCTGTGCTAAGAAGACAAAACGTGTTATTACAAAAAATAGTAAACTCAGTTTAACCTCAAAACAAACGTCAAATCCCATACGATTTCGTTTTTAAACAGGCGTTGAACGGGAGTTTATTTTTTTGTAATAACACCCTATATGTTTAGTCATTTGCTTGACAGCTTCTTGACTTGTGTCCAAGTGTCCTTAAATAATTCAATTTGAAGACTTTACACTTTTAGCCAGATGTTCAAAACATAGGTTCTCCATTTTGCGTGGAGGGAGGAATATATGTACAAAACAAAATAATCATCTCCAAATGTGCATATGTCACCGTAAAATTGTCAAACCCGTGAGATAACAATCTAACGAATAAAAATTCGTTACATTATAATCTGTCGATAAATTGTAAATAAGACCGACAGGGTTTAGAATTTATGTTTTTTTTTCTTGGGAGGTATTTAATAATAATCCACAGAACAAAAGATTTCAAAAGCACGGTCATAAGAAGTATGTGATCATGGTTATTTAGTCACACTAGACACTATTGGCCACATGCAAAAAAGTTTGGGGCAAAGTTGACTGACAAGTGAAAAGAAAACTTTTTTTTTTACTTACTCATGAATATTAATTATAAGCGATTTTTATTCAACAATATAATTCATAAAATATGGCTCCATTGTAGAAGACTGGAGTAGAATCCAATCAATTGTTCATTTCGCCTTTTTGTTTAATTATTCAATAATGAAAATGTTTTTAAAGGGTTAAAAGTGAATTATAGGGCGTAAGTAATTGTTGTCAGTCATAACATAAAGAAGTAAAACATACAATTATCTCAATTTTACATTTTATAAAAAAGGCTTATTTATAAGACTTTAGGACATCACTTCTCGACATATTCCCCACAAAAATATTCTGACTCATACACTTGCAATAGAAAAACAAAAATAAATGTTTACCTACACATTTTTACAAAAATAATTGTTTTAATTATGAACTAGATGCGTGTGCAGAAGGAGGAAGGCTCCGTGGCTCCGCATCATCAGGGAATGGACGGGAGAGGCGTAGAACATCTGATGCACTTGGCGAACAACCACGAACAACAGAGAGGAGTTTAAAGAGCTGACCGCCAACCTCCAGTAGTGAGAGGCACCTCAAGAATAAGAAGAATTATGAAGTAGTGATGACATTCGCCCCATTTACAAAGAAGTAAGTATAATAAAAGAGGCTTAAAAATTTACTAGAAAAATAGAATAGAATAGACGTTTATTGCAATAAAATCTTAGTAGCTACCAAGTTAATGATAAACTCGTCTAATCTCACGTTCTATGTACCTTCTAGATCTAAGTATGATCACTGGCGCAATCAACTTACTCTTACAATAGAAAATAGTCTCATTTTAGCACAAAATATACAACGTCATTGTGACAGAATCATAAAAAACTTCCCACTATAAACAAATAAATTGAAATAAATGATGTTGATGCCTGATCTAGTTACCAAAGAGTGTGTAGTCATTGCATGAATGTGTTTTTTGTATCGATCGATAGCATTTTACAGGGGTCGTTGTGGATAAATATGTACCTAAAAACAATGAAACTTGAAATTAAGTATAATAATTTCTTAGGTTTGAAACATGGCTCAGAACATCGGAACGGAACGGAAGTGTTTACTATCATTTCCAGAAATAGGTACCCGTTTGCGCAATGGACAGCAGATATAGACGCATACACACAGTTAAACAATTCAAACTTTTTTTATCGTCAGGGATTAAAAATAAAATGTATTTTTTTAGGTACAAATCTGTAATTCTTAAAATAAAGCAAATCCGATACACTCCGATCTTGGTAAGATCTAAAAGTCAAGTCTCCACTACCCAAGTACTATCTGTACCAAAACTGTGATTTTTACTGCCATAAAAACTCCCTAAAACCCAATCACATGGCAGATTTTCGCCAAAACTCATACATCTTGGCCACGCGAGACGTGTCGCCATTTTTTTTTCTCTTTTTTTTCACGTCTGCGGCCATAGAGTAGGTAAGGAAGGGCCCATTGTCTATGGTGGCCGGAAATTTGAACTTTGCCATTGCGTCAAATAACCTACTGACCACTTGACACTGGCAAAATTAACCTCAAAAGAGGTTAGGACGCCATTAATATAAAAAGAAGAAGAAACATCTGGGACAACGAAACAAACAAAGCATCACGCCTTTTCCCGTACGGGGTAGCAGAGGTACCGCAGAGGTGCGCCCGTTTTACTTTAAAGTATCCTCTCTTTTAGATTATTGGACGTTTTAACGCGAACGGTGATGGAAATCTTCGTGAGGAATCCTTCATTACTCCATAGGTAAGGCGATGAGCTAGCCGCCTGTCACGAAAACTGGAGTTCTAAATTAACAGATAATAGCGGTCACAACTGCGACAATGCCACCCGTATGGGAAAACGCGTGACGCTATGACGTGGTGTGTACTGTCTTTTAGAAGAATATACCCCTGCATCTACGATAACACCAAAAATTACTAAACAAACAGACTCGCAATAAAATAAAAGCACTCGATATGATAAGGAGCGATGTTTACAAAACGCTTGAACGCAATTACGCTCAGTGTGCGCCGAGCCTTATCGTCCGTCATTGTGATGGAGTGTACACGCGCCCTTATCTGCCCCGATATGTAAAGTTGATCACGGTGCAGAGGAAAACAGGACTTATTGTCAATGGGATAGAGATGCGATGAAAGTAAATCGTATTCGCAATTTCGTAATTTCTTTATTGTACTCATATGACAGTAAAAATAGCTTAAGATAGAAAAAAGTGGTCAAGTGCGAGTCGGACTCGCCCATGAAGGGTTCCGTAGTAGCAAGTAATTATAAGACTGGATGTTTGTGTTGTAACTTTGTTTTTCATAGTGTTTGTATGAATGACAAAATTATCTTAGCGGTTTTAATAAATGTTTTTTTATCTTAAAAACTGCTTATTATATTTTGTTCAATTTTTATTTTAAATTTTTATTTTTTTCAGTTTTTGTATAAAAATCGTAAAGCGGTTCATAGAATACCAAGCGTACCAAGTTTCAACTGTGTAGTCCTAATAATTTTGGAATAAAGTTGCTGTGACATACGGACGGACGGACAGCCAGACTTGACGAAACTATAAGGGTTCGTTGTTTCTCTACCTCTACGGAACCCTAAAAATATGTACCTCCAAAGGCGAGATTACCTGTCTCTAATAAGAGATTTCTTCCAGCAAACCATGTTGTTCGTATTCATGTAATACTTACCTATAAATCCCAGGATTCTCTGCGATACGTTTTGGCCTTCGAGTCGAGACGGACTGATATGTTTACACACACCTAAACCAACATTCTGTACTAAGTATAGCCAAATCTGTGGAACACAGGTACTTATATGATTTCCCGGCAGTGGCAAATTGTCAGCCCATCGCCTGACGGTATTAGACCCAGATATACAATCGTGAAATGTGAAAGCCCAAATCCGCAGGGACTTGCACCAAAAACACTAATTATGATTAGCGCGCTAATCGCAAATAATCGCAAATAAGTTATTTCATACATTTTGACAGCTGCTAAATATAATATATAATTAAGACACTAATCGTAATTAAATAATAAATACAATAATTTTTTTTTCTTTTTATTGCCAATTCAATTCCAATTAAATTTCTAATACCAATTATTTCAATTTTCAATTCCATTAATAACATAACTAATTTCATTATTTAATTTTGTTTTTCTTATGTAATTACTTATATAAATTAAATTGTGTAAGTACTTGAGCCACTGTTGTGCGTCCGCTTTGGCCCTGGCAGAATACCAGAGCGTCACAGATTCGTCTGTGACATTGCTGAGTCAGGGCCATTTCACTGCCGTGGTACTGTCACATAACCACACAGCTGTAGGTACCTACTGTTTTTTGTTGTTATTAATTATGTGTGTGTACCATGTCAAATGAATAAATAAATTATCTATCTATCTATCTAATTAAGTTTTTGGTGCAAATGGACCTTAGAATAATAAAGTTACTTACTATCGCTACGTAAAGTATGTAAAGTAAGTTAGGTATTATGGTGGCGTGAGATTGAGTGGGTACTGGGTGTGATTTGTATGTGTTCTATCCATTGAAACACTGCATCAACCCGTACTGAGCCAGCATGATGAAGTATGGCTCAATCTTAATCGTATCCGGGTTAAGGCCTCTGCCCTACGGTGGGCGTACGGCAGGGAGCACTTTATCCAGTGGAGAGCGCATAGATACATTTTCCTTTGAAACTGACTAATTTACGGGCGGCGGGGGACGAGGTAAGAGAGCTGTGATTGGTCAGCCGCTGCGAAACTGTCTGGTGGCCCGTCATCGTACATAGGTTGCGTATGCGAACGTTTGTTGAATACAACAAACTTTGGCGAGCCGCGTTCCCCCGCAGGCGCAGTCAATTGGATATAATAACTATATATTATATAGTCTTTGGCCTAAGGCTACATTTTATATTATGAGTTATTCTAAGGCCAGAGTCACAACTCTGCCGTGCGGTGGTCAGACGGGCGACATTCCGTCCGGCGACTGTCTTATCACGGGTATAAATAACGCCCCGGACCCTGTCGCCTCGTGCGTGGCGCTTTCACACACTCGCCGAACCGATCTGCGAATTGCTCGAGAGCGTTCAAGGCTGTATTTTGTGATGAATAAATCTTAGATTAGAAGGGATAAACTTATGGTTTAAATTTAAGATGCATTATAATCATCTCCTCAATGGGTAATATAAGAATGACTGTTCTATTGACATCTGCCCATAGATGGCCATCTACACTGACGAAAGAAGATTGGAATTGATGGATTGGAAGATGATGTAGGTATATACCTAGCCATTTGCATTTTGTCCCTTTAGCTATAATAATCATTAACTGATTGGATTGGTTTTAGATAACTAGCTGCCCGTTGCGCGACTTCGCAGCGCGTTTTTGGTATTCTCATAGTTCCAGGCCACAAAACGATTCGTTCATCATTTTGAAAATCCATATCGACCCGTGTTGACGAAACTCTTTGATTACAAACTGTATGCAACGCACAGCTTTCAAACATAAGTTCCGGTTCCGCGAGTTCCGCTTCCAACAAAGTGGTTGAATGAAGTAGTCTGAGCGATGCTAGATGTATGGCTACCAACTCCATCTAGCGAAAGAGAGTAAATTTCCCATACAACTTTTGTATTTAGATTTTTTAGCTTTTTCTCTACGTTTTTTCTTTTTTCTTTTTTACCTAAACCCCCTCCGGACTGACACAAATAAAACCCAATAGCACAGATTACTAAATAGTTACTACGTAACAGATACTTCACTCAGTAGGAAATTTCCAATACCTACTGCTATAATAGCCTACTCCGTCGCGTCAGCAACCGCTGCATGCTAAAATGTGCCTAAATGCTCAAGCGTACAGTTGTGATCGCCTCGCACCGCGCGATCTCACACTAATCGCAGGGCTGGCAGACATCGCAGATACTCGTACGATACGAACACAGTTCAAAACGTGCGTGCGCTTGGTTTGCGCAACCATACTGACGTTGAGCGCAGGGCCATAGCCGTGAGCTCCGAGAGCTCGGGCGGGCGGTAGGTAATTATAGCGCGCGAGTACATTCAGTGACGGAGGCCTGCCAATAGGCATTAGAACATCGGTTGGGCCAATTTACAGGAATAGGAAGACTAACGCACAATATTTCATTTTTATAAGTATAGATAGTAGATAGATTACCGAGCCATTGAGTTGAAAATATTGAAAATAAAGGCATGTTAGCTTACTATGTAGGATGTATTTATGAATTCAAAGTTTGATGAGATGACTCAAAACAGTATCACTCAGTATAGATACTATAAGTAGATAGAGCAACAAACTGTACGCTCAGCCATTCGTGATCAGATCGGCCAACGACTAGCGTGTGAATGAGCCACAAGGATTGACTCCTAATTAGTGGGGATCGGCTGTAAAACACGATTATTTGTGGGCACCTTCGGGTTCGGTTCCATAATCTGGTCAACAGAAATGCTGTACCTACCTATTTATTTCTTATATTTTATTAAAGTTAACAATATAACAGGGCCCTAATTCTGCTCTGAGAATTTCACTTATATTTCATTACTATTTCATTACTATTCCATTGCAAACACCCAATCAAGGAGGATAAGGAGGATAATAATTTAGGAGAATACCAAATGACGCCATTTTGGGTGTTTGCAATGGAATAGTATAGTAATGAAATATAAGTGAAATTCTCAGAGCAGCATTAGGCCCCAGGTCTTTGTTTCATCGTGAAAAAACCTTCATTACTCAGCTGCGGCGAAGCTCTAGCCCCCTGTCACGCAAACTGCTGCATTGAATCACTGGCTAAGAGCCTCTGTCTCCCCGTATAGGAAAAGTCGTGACGCTATTTTATTGCAGGGAGCACTTATCCAGTGGAGAGCGCATAGATACATTTTCCTTTGAAACACAACTCATCAATTTACGGGCGGCGGGGGACGAGGTAAGAGAGCTGTGATTGGTCAGCCGCTGCGAAACTGTCTGGCGGCCCGTCATCGTACATAGGTTGCGTATGCGAACGTTTGTTGAACACAAGAAATGTTCGGCGAGCCGCCTTCCCTCGCAGGCGCAGTCAATTGGACATATGTCTCTGGTTTTCGTGTAAAACAGTCGGGTCCTAGCATAGCGGGGACGGCGGGTATCATCAAACAGAAGAAACTGAAGCATGTCACACCATGCCTCAGTCTGCAGAGACTTTTAACTCGAGAAAATTCCGAATTCAACGAAACTTAAGGACCTATGTTGTTTGTGACTATTCAGTAGTGCTACACCCAATTTTCCGAACAAAAAAAGCTTGTGCTAACTTGAGGTGTGGCGAGAAATCGATTTTTTTGGGACATTTTCCAGCTTTTCACGTTTAATTCAAAAACTGACAATAATTTGGCTTAATCGGTATCCAAAATACTCCCAAAGCAATCAATCCATAGAATGAACGGGTATGTGTGGCCCAAAACCATTTGGACCTGGAAGATGTTCTGGAACATGCAATAGCGATGTAGGATACCGTCGAAAAAGATTATATACAGAGCCATAGGTGGCCTGGTAAATACAAGAAATGAAACACATACTGATTACCTATATTGATTTATTGATTTGGGAGTATTTTGGTTGGACGTCAGTCAAACTACTGGACCAATTTTAGTATTTTTTTGCAATCGACGGGAAATTTGGTATATTTGATTCACTCATTATTTCTTACAATTATTGACTTTTTCAAATTAAACGTTGTACAAATGGAAGAAGTCCCGAAAATTTTCGGTCTTTCGCCCCTCCTCAAGTTAGCACAAGCTTTATTTGTTCGGAAAATTGGGTGCAGCACTACTGAATAGCCACAATTAATATACCTACTTAATTTTCGTTGAATTCGGAACTTTCTCGAATTTTGTATGAACTGAATCTGCCGACTGGGGTACCAAGCAGGCGACGCAGTACAACAGCGGGCCCGCGCTCTAGTGTCATGCTTGTGTCAGTGTGGCGGCCATTTGACCATATATTTGACAACATTGCAATGCCCCGTCCCTGACCCGCCCTTTCAATTTACCCACTCTGATACAAAAACATTTAAAAACTAAGTACACACGAGTGAAATCTCAAAGAACAGAAATACTCAACATACAAAGCACATACGCCACCCATAATACTTAGTCCCTAAAACCCTAAAAGCGCAACATTCCTGAGGGCATTAAGGGCGATTATCGCTAACAGTAGTCACTATAACAATGGCCCCGCTATAGTGATGAGAGTAATCCCTTTTGTTGAGATTGTTACGCACTGTGCGGTTAAGACGCAACGGTCAAGTCGCATCGCAGGGTATGATTTATTGATCACCCAATAATTGACTTTTTGATCAACTTAATAAAGCATTTTTGTTCCTAAATTCATGACAACTATCGCCTAACTTGTGTCACCAAATGATACAAAAATTATCAGCTATAGATTGATCACTTTTTTTTCTGCCACCTAAATAGTAGATTGTTAACCTAAATAGTAGATTTGTCACCAAAATAGTAGATTGGTCACCTAAATAGTAGATTGGTCACCAAAATAGTCGATTGGTCACCTAATTAGTAGTGTGGTCAACTAAATAGTACCTAGATTGATCACCTAAACAGAATTCCTACTAGCTCGCCCGTCCAATGTCCACGGCCCGCGATTTTAAACCTACCCACATCGAGATAAAGTTCAAAACCTATAAAAAAAACAGGAAAGAAATTGTATAGTCTCCTGTAGACGTTTGACGTTTGAGTACGTGTATTTAGTTGCAAAACGCCGAAAGCAGCGTGTCAGCGACCCTGTGAGTCCCCTTACCAAGAGACCCTCGGCTAACCGGCTTACTTGCTTCGCTACTGCCGAGATCGATGTGACAGCTCGACGACTACTCGAACACGCAGAATAGGCGCGTGTACGCATCAACTGAGTTACAGTCGCGCTAAGTTTCTTTCGATCCGAGCGAGTTGAGATAGATAGATAAAAGATTTAATCGCGATTTATAGATAGATAGATAAAAAAAACATTAGACAGTACAAACACATAAACTACAACAATAAGAATAACAATCTAATAGCTCGCTTTTGCCTGTTTGCTTTGTTTTAAGACTATGTATCACATTATTTTCCGTGCAATAAAAATTATGAATAATCAATAAAATGAAATCAGCAAAATATTCACAATTATTAACAACAAACCAAAATAAAACCAAGATTGCTGGGATGGGCCACTATGTGGTCATGTGATTGTTTGTACCGCGACAATGAAATGGCCCTGACTCAGCAATGTCACAGACGAGTCTGTGACGCTGGTATTCTGTCAGGGCCTGAGCGAGTTGTGTACTGTACTGTGTACAGTACACACCTATAATAATGTATACAGGGTGTAACAGAAGGGTGTAGTCATATTTTAGGGGGTTGTTAGGGAGACCATTAGCAACTTTCACTATGAAACCGATTTGATCAGAACAACTTAATGTTTCATTGCTCCATACGTTTTGGTCCGGGCGGTCAGCTAATTTGTATAGAGAAGTGAAAATTAAAGTTGCTCTGATCAAATCGGTTTCACAGTGTAAGTTGCACAAAATGATGTCCCTAACAACCCCCTAAAATATGACTAGATCTTTTTGTTACACCCTGTAATCCACTATTGGAGGCGCGGTGTTGCAAATTCATCATCTGCTATTCAGCCTCCTTGCTTGCTACAAGCAAACACGCACTTTGGTTCACCTCGTGAATTTTACGCACAGATATTCACTCTTTATACTTTACTTTATACTTTATTGCACAGAAAACATAATACAGACACTTAATATTAGAAAAAAACATGTACAAAGGCGAGCTTATCTCTAATAAGAGATCTCTTCCAGCAAACCTAGGATGGAGAGGATAATTTAATAAAAGGTAGACCCTACATAAGTGCACAACGATAAATATCAAAATAATAGACTACTTACTAATAAATACATAAATACAGATAAAAACAAAAAACAAAATATAATATATAAATAGATACTAAGGTATATTAAGGTAGAGAAAGATAGTGTTCCTTCAAGCGTTTTTTAAAAATGTTGACTGAAGGACTGTCCCTGATAGCACTGGGAAGTTTGTTCCAAAGTCCAATAGCACGGAGACGGAACCCATGCTCATATGCGGATGTGTTGTGTTGCGGAGTTAGCTCTGCTCTTTCAGCGACAGGCTGAAATCTTCAGGCATATTTAATGACATATTCGTAGATTTGCCCACCTTGTCAAATCCGGAATTTGCACAATAAGAAGGTAGAGAGATGAATGCCAGGATTCTGAGTGCTATGTGCCTGCATACACCCCTCTTGCGGGAAAAGACGTCAGTACTTAATGTTATGTATTGTAGATATGCAGGTCTACACTACAGTTACCTGATTTCCGAAACGCTGATCGAAGGCTACAATTATCTAATCGGTGATTAATTCAAATAGCAGCGTTTCATTGGCAGTTAGCGGTACATGATTGGCTGAAAATAGTTAATTGCTCTGTTAGCTAATCGTAACCGTTGACGAGCGTTTCGGAAACCAGGGATTAGTCATCCTCTTTTTTAACGGCTTTGTCCGATTTTTCACGAATTTGTGACACGGGTCTAAGATAAGGATGTTTTGTTGTGAGGTGACTCATAAGATGACTGTGACGGTGGACAATAAATAACTGCCTGCTGGCAATGGCTGGTCACGACACCTGGGTTCCGAGTGATTTGGACAGCTAGAGCGTTACTTCGCCCATTATGACCTTATCCCAACAAGGTGTACAGAATAGGTAGCAGGAAAATTTACGCATCGAAAAAGTATTCGAAATGAAATGTCAGTGTCTTATGTAGAATGTCAAAAGATTCATTTCATCTGAACTCGAGCACTTTTTCACCCTGGTAATCATTCCTGCTTGAGCCACTGATAAAACTTAAACTACAACAAGAGTGTCCAAAGAGGCGTTGACACATCCCAACCTTTTTTCGTCGTCGCCACCGAAAAAAATAAAGCCCGTAACATAACACTGGCAGGCAGCGAACCACACAGGATTATGAGCTTAGCGCATAATCGCGTCAATACTGGCGTGAGGCAGCGGAAAATACAGCCGCTTTTAGTACCCTGTGTGCTTGCAGCTTTACTATACCTTGCTAGGAGTCGGGAGCACTTATCCAGTGGAGAGCGCAAGATACATTTTCCTTTGAAACACAACTCGCCAATTTACGGGCGGCGCGGGGGACGAGGTAAGAGAGCTGTGATTGGTCAGCCGCTGCGATTCTGTCTGGCGGCCCGTCATCGTGCATGGGTTAGCGTATGCGAACGTTTGTTGAATACAACAAACATTTGGCGAGCCGCGTTCCCCCGCAGGCGCAGCCAATTGGATATATAGTCTCTGCTATAGGAGTAAAGCTGGCTACTACACGCCTTCGGCAGCGGCAATCTGGGTGTAAAAGTATGTTAAACTGGAGCCGCCTGCTGGTAATGAGTGGTAGTGAAGTGAGTTGTCAGCTCTTAATACCCTCTCGGTCTTTTGCCAGGCGGAACAGGCCTTCGACGCCTATACTGGTATCATAGC
>OY735276.1:6041249-6123583 GCA_963457715.1 Argyresthia albistria | reverse complement strand
TCTGAGCAGAACTCTGCAGTCAGAATAGTGACAGAATTTTGGGGTACGTTAATTGTAGTGGAGATGAAAATAGATCGAAAAGCAGCTCAATGGAGAAGGTAGAGGGGTAGAGAGGAAAAGCCGCGTGGGCAGAAGGAGGAAGTCGTCGCTCCACAGCATCAGGGAATGGACGGGAGTGGCATAGAACAGCTTGGCGAAGAACGGAGAAGTAAATTACTTCCAACCAATGCTGATTAGTCACCTAATCTGATGCGAAAAAATACCATGATCGTTAAAAACTCTTGGAATAAGTAGGTAAAATAAAAATTGTGATGTATCTAAACTGAATCGGATTGCTCTAAAAAGTAAGTAAGTAAGTAAGGCCGCAGGCTCGTGGTCTATTTGACATAATTTTTCGCTAAAATTAAGGGAACAGGGAGGAATCTTTGAGAAAGGCCGGGAGGCCTTTGACCAGCAGTAGGACACTATCCAGGCTACATATTTTCTATTGGTTCCCTAACAGGCAACATAAGAGATAGAGAAAGTAAGAGATAGAGATGATACTGACCGTCATGGTCATGTCCAGTCGACATGACAGTACTGGCACTACACAGCGACACGACTGAGCTCTCCGACTTAGCCTTGATCAGTCTCTGCGGTGGCGAGAGCAAGTCTTGTAGGCTACCGCCGAGCATGTTCTATGGAGAAGAAATAGTACTGGTTTCAAGACGCTCTTGGCTTCTAAGTCTTAGAAAAAATAAGATTTAATCCACGTAATAAAAGCCAGTATACTAAACGGAGCTGCTAAAACTAGACTGAAGGATTTCTCACGATATTTTCCTTCACTGTCACAAGGTTTCTTTTGAGTCTGGCTAATTTAAAGGAACGCCGCACATAAGCTACTGTCGTATGTACTCGTAATTCAGTCAGATGACGTCAGTTATCAACCGGAATCAGAGCCATCTGAATCAGAATATTTATTGTGACCGGTTTACTTCCATTTCAGTAGCTTCTTGTACAGTGCATACAGTCTATTCCTGATAAGAATGCAGTGAAATTTAAATTTAAAATCTGTTAACACACACTCACAGGCAGGACACAACCTTCGCGTTCGAAAGTTTGCCGTCACTGTGAACTTGGCTTGATAATTGGAAACGATTTGATTGGTTACGGGGCGTGGCTAGGCCGCCGGACAGTGATGACTTTACTGCATTCTTATCACGAATAGACTATAGCTAGACCTTTCACGGTCAAGTTTCAAGTGAATCAAAAGCGTTTGCTTATATTCAATTCACTGTAGCTTAAGATAAACGTTGTCAACCTCCTTAAGACGACAGGCATCATAGTAAGACGACTCACCCTAGCAAATATCCTCTGCCCCTCATCCCGCTTCGCTCTCGCACATACCAGGCGAACAGGCGATGCCACGGCTCTTAGCCTTGACACTACCTCGACATGATGCGCTCCTAGTACCCGCCAGCCATTTACCTGGGGACCAACGGTAATTCCAAGTCATTTTCATTTCATTTCGTAATTATTGTAAGTAGTGTGTAAGATACAACCGACCTGCAACTTCTGTCCTGCGAATTCCGGCATGAATTTAGAGTACTGACTATAAAATAATCTGTTATAAAAGATAAATCTCTCTCTGTGTATCTGTTTTTTCCTGTCATAATTTCATAATTTCTTTATTGCACACAAAAAGTTACATAGGACAGTAAAAAACATAGAAAACGTGTACAAAGGCGAGCTTATCTCTAATAAGAGATCTCTTCCAGCAAACCAAATAGGGATGAGACAGGTGGATTGCTGAGCAGGAGTAGACCCATGTGTACAATACATATAATTATTACTTACAAATCAATAGACTACATAAACTAGTGCATACTTATATAAATAAATATGAAACATATTTATATAATATACATAAACTAATAAATACTATACATACATACTACCTATAATTCTATAAAGACAGGTAATGCTTCTTCACACGACTTTTAAAAATACTGAGAGTAGGACTATCCCTGATGGTGCAGGGGAGTGCGTTCCACAAGCGGATAGCACGAAGTCTAAATCCGTGCTCATAGGACGCGGTGCTATGAGGTGGTACTGTGAGCAAGGACACTGCTTGAGTTCTCCGAGGCCTGCTGGAAGAAAGAAGTTGAAAATGAAAACGGTCTCGTAGGTAGGATGGATACCGTGGATTCCGTAAAATATTGTAGAGAACAAATAGGATGTGAGAATCCCGCCGAAGACGGATCGGCAGCCACTTCAACTCTTTGCGATGCTGTGATACATGGTCGTATTTGCGCAACCCGAAGATAAACCGAATCCCGAGATTTTGAAGTCGTTCGAGTTTATTCAGTAGTTCTTCATTAGCGCTGACCCAGCAAACGTCCGCATAATCGATGAGGGGTAGAAGGAGACACTGAGCGAGGGTGATTTTGGTTTGACGAGGTAAGAAGTACTGAAGTCTCCTGAGAGAGTGAAAGGAAGCAAATACTCGTCGACTGACCTCATTAACATGAAATGACCAGGACAGCTGGCTATCGAAGAAAAGTCCCAGGTTTTTGGCTTTGTCACCATAAACGATCGTGGTACCATTGAACGTGACAGGAGGAATGGCCTGTTGTTGCAACAAGTTGAGAAATGTCTGGTACCTATGATCATCGCCTGGGACTTGCTTGGGTTAACCAGCAGACCGAAAGATGAGGCCCAGCCTCTTACACCCTCAAGATCAGCGTTCAGTGTCTCCACAGCAGAGTTTACATCATCAGGAGAGAAGTGGCGATAAATCTGAAGATCATCAGCATAAAGATGATAAGAGGAAGACAAGACGTCCGAGATGGAATTAATGAAAATTGAGAATAGAAGAGGAGAAAGAATACCACCTTGAGGGACGCCTGTAAAGAGGTCACACCATTCAGTTGATGACTCCTCGGACCTGATACGCTGTTGCCGATCTCTCAAATAAGAGTCGAACCAGCTGGCAGAAAGGGCGGAGACGTTCAGAGATTTGAGAATCTCAACTAGAAGGTCGAAATCAACGCAGTTGAAGGCACTACTGAAGTCAAGTAAAGCCAACACCGAAAGCTGCTTTTGGTCCATGGCTAGCTGGATATCATCTGTGACTTTCAGCAGAGTCGTAACGGTACTATGACCCGGTCTGAATCCAGATTGGTACATGTTCAGCAGATTGTTTGAGTGCAGGTAATAGGAAAGCTGGGTATGGACAATGGATTCAAGGACTTTGGATAGGATAGGTAGGATTGAAATAGGACGATACTCTTTAAAAGAAGTGGGACTGGAGGTTTTGGGTAAGGGGATGACTAATGCTTTTTTCCACACGGTGGGGAAACAGCTGTTAGATATTGAAAAATTTAATAAGTGTGTAATAGCTGGCAGCAGTTCATCCAGGATTGTGAAAAGCATTTTTAAGCAAATTTTATCATCACCTACAGCTTTCGAGTTGACTGCTAGTACCGCCTTCTTGACCGCATCAATTCCAACAATGCTCAAGCTGAATGGTGTGGTGTCGGGTAAGGACTTAGAGCGCAGGCTCTGAAGAGTGTTTTGTTTAACCATGGGATCCATCACAACAGGAGAGGCAGAAAGAAACTGGTTGAGACCGTTGAGGTCTACATTACCAGCATGTAGGTCCTGAGCCTTTCCTATACCAAGCGTTTTAAGAAACTTCCACACTTGTGCTGGAGTGTAACTCTCAATACTCTTGTGGATGTGCCGGCGTTTGGCGTCACGACAGAGACGGTTGCAGCGGTTGCGAAGACACTTGTAAGAAAGGAAATTGTCATCTGTCGGATCCTTGCGGTATTTGCACTTGGCTCTGTTCCTCTTGGCCATTAGACGCTTAATAGTATCTGTAAGCCAAGGGGCGGGTAAATGTTTCACTCTTACTTTCTTAAGAGGTGCGTGTTTGTCGTAGAGACCCAGGACTATGTTGTTGAAGTTACTGATTTTCTCGTCCATGGTCACACTGGATATTACAGAGGACCAGTCGATTGACAAGGCATCCGATCTGAGAGACCCAAGGTCAATATCCCTAAAGTTACGGATATTAAGAAATTTAGCTCTGCACTTAAGGGGTTTGATCTTATACGAAAGATAGATAAGGTCGTGGAACGAGAAAGGAGAATTGAGCTGACCGTGTACGATGACCTTATCCATTTTGGAGACGATCATGATATCAAGAAGAGAGGGGGTGCAGTGGGGTTGAAAATGTGTGGCATCGAGAGGCAAAATGTGAAGATTAAAGGAGTTGACAATGGACCTGAGTTTGTCAGAACGGGAATTATTTTTAAGAAGACAGGTGTTGAAGTCTCCGAGGATGAGGGTGTCGTCATAAAGAGGTGAGAGTTCATTCAGGAGGGATTCAAATGTGTCGAAGTAGTCGATGCGAAGCGACGGGCTATAAAGAACACCAAGAAGGACCTTATTATGGTGAAGAGTTAAAACGAGAAAGAGATGTTCAGCAGACTCGGAGTACTGGCTAGGGGACGCGCTGATCACCTTGCACGGAATTTCCGCACGCAGGTAGATTGCGACGCCACCATCGGCTTTCCCGACTCTGTCGTTCCTGTGAAGCCTGTAACCTGGAAGGGAGTACGAAGAAGATGACAGTGATGGCTTTAGGAACGACTCGGAGACGAGTATGCCGTCGACACGTTGGTCACTAAAAGCCTCGAGCAGGTCCGGATAGCTGGAATGAATGCTTTGTGCATTGATATGCACGATGTTCAGGTTATCCTCCACACCACCAAAGACAGTCCTAATTTTGTCAGAAAGAGGTTCCTCCGAGGAGGAAACATTGCTTTCTCCTGTCATGCCTAGGTTTGCTGGAAAAAATCTCTTTTTAGAGATAAGCTCGCCTTTGTACATACCTTTTTTTAATGTTACGTGTTATTTAAGTTTTGTGCAATAAAGTATAAATGAATGAATAAATAAATGTACTCAGAGAGCTGACCTCGAACTTCGGCTTAGCATCTTTACTACATGTGGCTCGATTTCGTTTTGCTTGGTTCGGCCTCGAACCTCTCTCATACGCACGGTGTATTATCCGAGATATTTGAAACATACTTCATATTCTTTATTGCACAGTAACTTAAATAATTAAACTTAAATAACATAATAGTGCGCAAAGGCGAGCTTATCTCTTAAGAGAGATTTCTACCAGCAAACCTAGGCAGGACAGGAAAGATGGTGCTGAGAGGATAGTCCTAGTGCACAAAGATAAAAATAAACTGAATAAAACTACACTTGCTATAAAATAAATAAATAATACTTAGGTAGATATCTACAACCTAAAACATAGATAATACAATAAATAAAGTAATACATAGTATAAATAAGAACTAGGTACTTACTTACTTACTTCTACATATTGCGATGTTACATAAAAGTCAAAAGTCACGAATACTTTACATCTATACTAGACCCTTCTCATTTAAGTTTAAGTAGTTGAGGCACTAAAATGTTCCTCTACCACCCCATACGTAAACCGTGATTACCTCAAGCAATTCATCACCAACTCGATGGACTCCTAGTCGCGCGATCGGACCATCAGGCGCCACCGCTCTAATGTAGTGTCTCGCTCGCACCTCCCTCCCCCCCACCACGCGGACTGTGCCCTCTAGAGATATTCCCAAGCCGGTGGACTTCTCTTTCATTATCGTGCCGACCTGAAGAGTAAGAAAGTTCATCATTATCATTAGCCTCGTTTAGTTTCAGGACATTCTGGTGACTGACTAGTAATGGCAGCAAAGTAGGGTAAAGGGACAGAGGTAGAAAAAGAGACAGAGCCAAGCAGACAGAGCGACAAAGAAACGAAGAAAGGAGAAACGAAAAAACGCAGAAACAAAGAAACCAAAAACAAAGAAACAAAGTAAGTAACAAAAAACAAGGTAACACGGAAAGAAAGAAATAAAACAACAAAGAGACAAAGCTACTCGTACTCACAACGATGTCGTATCCGCGCTCGTGTCCCGGCCAGTCCTCCTCTCGCTGCAGCGTGTCCCGCCACTTGTTCGGTATGAAAACAACAAAGAGACAAAGCTACTCGTACTCACAACGATTTCGTATCCGCGCTCGTGTCCCGGCCAGTCCTCCTCTCGCTGCAGCGTGTCCCGCCACTTGTTCTGTATGAAAACAACAAAGAGACAAAGCTACTCGTACTCACAACGATGTCGTATCCGCGCTCGTGTCCCGGCCAGTCCTCCTCTCGCTGCAGCGTGTCCCGCCACTTGTTCTGTATGAAAACAACAAAGAGACAAAGCTACTCGTACTCACAACGATTTCGTATCCGCGCTCGTGTCCCGGCCAGTCCTCCTCTCGCTGCAGCGTGTCCCGCCACTTGTTCTGTATGAAAACAACAAAGAGACAAAGCTACTCGTACTCACAACGATGTCGTATCCGCGCTCGTGTCCCGGCCAGTCCTCCTCTCGCTGCAGCGTGTCCCGCCACTTGTCCTGTATGCGGCGCACCTCAGCCCGCTCGGCCGCGTCATCGTCTACCCCGATGACGATCTCGTCGTCCGCGGGGGACGTGGGGGACGGGGGGTGGGGCAGGGCTTCCGAGTCTGGTTCCGTGTCGATGACTGTTGATTCTTCGTACTGGGGGGTGAGAGATTGGGTGTAGTCTATAGTCAGGTTCATTTATTTATACCTTATCAAAGCGTCACGTCTTTTCCCGTATTGGGTGGTAGAGAGACTGCGTCTACTTCTAGCCAGTTATTCAGCACTTCATTTGGCGTGACAGTGGGCTAGCCCATCGCCGTAGCTATGGAGTAATGAAGGTTTCCTCACGATGTTTTTATCACCGCTGCATTAATTTTATTTTAACAATGGGAAATAGATCCGGATCTACATGAGTCTAAAGTACGCTGGCATTTTTAGGGTTCCGAAGAGAAACAAGGAACCGTTATAGTTTCGTCAAGTCTGTCTGTCCGTCCGTCCGTATGTCACAGCAACTTTATTCCAAAACTATTAGGACTACACAGTTGAAACTTGGTACGTACATGTATTCTATGAACCGCTTTACGATTTTTATACAAAAACTGAAAAAAAAATTAAGGGGCTCCCCATACATGAAACTGAAACCAAAAATATTTTTTTCATCATACCTACATGTGTCGAGTGTCTATAGATAGGTCTTCAAAAATGAAGTGGAGGTTCCTAAAACCATTTTTCCTCAAAGTCAATCTTTAAAGAGACAGACCCATCCAAAGTGGAAAAAATTGTGTCGCCCCCCCTAACTTTTAAAGTAAGAAAGTGATAAATCTATAAAAAATATATGCTGTGTATCTCAATATAAACTTTCGATGAAAATTGGTTTGAACAAAATATAATGAGCAGTTTTTAAGATATAAAACATTTATTAAAAACTGCAAAAATAACTTTGTCATTCATACAAAGACTATGAAAAACAAAGATACATCACAAAAATCCAGTCTAATAATTACATGATACTATGGAACCCTTCATGGACGAGTCCGACTCGCACTTGGCCACTTTTTATTACATACGCTGCCATAACTGCATTGATTTTGATTACAGTTGTATGTAAGTATGTATAGTATGTATCTACGTTCGGTATGTATATACTTACTCTGTTCGTTCCTTTAATGATTTTTTCACAGTTACTTATTGCGTTTAAAATCATTCGCTGAATAAATATTATGATGAATATTATTGCTGAAAAATAAAACAAATAGTAACATACCACACTAAAGCTATACTTGGCTAGCGATGTCACACTCGGGCTAGGTGGCGCCACCAGGGGTCGGCCATCTTGCGCCGCTAGCGCCCTCTGTAGCTTTTCAAAACCAGCGCCGCGGAGATACCTGGAAAGTATGGGACATATTTTGTGAAACTTAGTCATTTTTACCAAATCGAATCCACAACAGAACCGTAGAAGTCCATAGTAAATTGTATACCTTTGGTATAAAATGAGAAATCTCTCCATTATACCGCGTTTTGGGCATAGTCGATACTCGTGCCTAGTCTGGGTTATAATTCTCGCGCATTCGATATCCGGATATCGACGCTTATAACGAGTGTTTTTGTATGAGAGTCACTCGATATATTTGACGATATCATATCGAATGCGCGGGAATCATACCATCATACCCCTGGGGTATGTTTCTCGCGCAATCGATATGCGAATATCGACATCTATATCGAGTGATTTTGCATGGGAATCACTCGATATAGGTGTCGATATCCGTATCTCGCACACTTATTTATATGACTTTTATTCGCAAGGCAAAATCGGACTGGAGATGAGTTTGAACTTAGCCTCATTCTGCCAGTAATCCAATGGTGGGCAATTCTCGCGCTATCGACATTTTAATCGATATCATCTCCATCTTCAGTGTACTATTATCTCTTCTGTGCTTCAGTCGAGAATTCGAGATATCGCTCAGATACCAAATATCTACGTCGAACGATATTCAGTAACTCGATTCATATTTATTTCGATAGAAAACGGGTCGAGATATCTATGAAAGATCGTGAGAAAATCATTTTTGTTTTCGATGGAGATATTCGGGTCTCGATATCGATATTTTGACCATGGAAAATATGATGGTAGCGCGAGAATTGCCTTAGTCTCCAACTTATAAGCAATCTCGAACCAGATAAAATACTCTTTACAGTTTCTGTGTTAATAGCAGCACGTACTCAGGTACGTACCTCAGGGCAGACAGTCTGACTATGGGGCCCTTAGCGTCCCTAAGTAGGGCAACAGCGCGGTGATTGGACACCCCGTGAAGGGAAACCCCGTCAACCTGGAACAGACAAAGATGAATTAAAATACAAGAACCTTAGTACAACAGCAAACAGCGTCACGAATTTTCGCACATGGCGTCCTACTTTAGTAGTCTTCTCTAATTGGAAGATTATTTTATTACGATTATTAATATTTAACTCTATTGTTCGCAGAAGCACAAAATGCTTGGCTTTGACGTGACTACCAAGACGTCAGCTAATGACTATTGCAAGGGGATGAGAACTTAATTTTCCCTAATTTTAATGTCTTTTTTTTCCTTTTCGGCCAGGAGAATGACAATCTCTCGACTGAAAGGGAGGCCCAAAAGATCGTGTTTGAGACTGTTTTTCTTAATTCATTTACAAGAATTCAAATTATAGAACAATAAAATATCTCTAAAGAAGAGAAAGTTAAATAGTTTATTATTACTCCTAAAGTAGTTCTAAAACGTTCTCATCATAACTTCGCCAACCTCGGTAAGTACGGACAGCAAAACAATGGAGGCAAGGTCAGGCAATGGCGCAGCATCCAAGAGATATTGTTTGTACCGATTGCAAAAGGGATATATTTCATCGCAACTCAAAAATACTGTTTTGCTCATAAAATATCAGTATAAAGTGGCGGGTCAGGGTAGGTGAGGGCTAAAGGGTGAGCAAAGCGAAGCGCCCTTTATGCCTTTATGCTTCGTGTTAGATTGTCATGAACGAACTACAAAAACCAACGCATCATCGAAAAACGACCAACGATTTAAGGATTTTTAGAACCCAATGGGCATTTTACACATCGGTTGGACCAATTTACAGGAAAAAGAAGACTAACGCACAACGTTTCATTTTTATAAGTAGAGATGTGAAAAATATATCATCTGGAGCATCCATATTTTTTGTACTAATCGCGAAGTTTTCCGATTCGACTTCCTCTGCTATCGCTATCGAGTGGATTCATTGTCAAGTGGCCGACGCGCGGGCTTGTCTTAATTATGCAGTCTGCGTCCGTATGCACTATAATATAGCACACTCTGGGTAGGGGCACCATACTTAACCTGTATTTCTAATTTCCTGCCAAAAAGAATACCAAATATACGTCAATACCAAAGTAACACGTGTCATTGTCTATTGGAGATGCGCTTTCCAACAATAGTTTGGCTTGCGGTGACAGGTGAAACTACCGCTTTTTGACATTAAGTTTCGAAGAACTGGCGCCGCCCTGTAAGCCCACCTTCAACATCGAGTCACATCTGAAGGGCTACCAGTGCAATATGATCATAAATACCTACTACTAAACAATCTTGATGAAATATTTATCGATACGATTTTATTTGAGGTCTATTTGTTATATCAGGCAAATAATCCGATTTTTATCTGTTGAACTACCAATAAATTCATTTTTAAAGTGCCGCTTTTATCAAAATAGTAATCTACTATTAGACAAATGTCATTTTATATGGCATATTTACGATTTTGGCAGTGAATTTGAAATACAGGTTATACCTGGTTATACAATCTTCCAACGATCTTTTGGCGTATGAGTGACGTTTTCAGGGGGGCGCCAGTTCTACGCAACCTAATGCAATGAACCTGTCAAAACTAAACTATTCATAAACAAGTACAACCATAGGTTTACTAACTATCTAATTAGACTGCCACGCAGCAAAATAAAAATACTAACAGGCCATTGTACACTAAACAAACACTTGACAGTTACAGGTGCAACCGACAGCCCCCTATGCAGGGGTTGCATGGAAGTGGAGGAGACAGTCGAGCACATGTTGCTGGCATGTCCATCCACAATTAAAACCAGGATGGCTTTTCTGGGAGAACCTACAAAGACCCATGAGCTCCTTGAACATCCAGGCCTCCTGCTCCAGCTTGTGCTGGAATTGGGGTGGCTGAACTAAATGAGCGGGAGAAGGGGAAAAGCACAAAGGCCCCGCACATGTGGGCCACGTGCAGGCGCTTTGACCCCCTTAGAGAAGATACAACCTGTCAAAAAGCGTTAGTTTTTTTGTTTTTTAATCTTTATTTAAAGGACTTGGTACACAAAATAACATACAGTGACCATGTCGTCCTAGGAAGTCTAGGTACAAAATATTCTAACAACAATAACAATAGTCTTAATTATATCCTAGCCTTTAAACCAAATCTAACTAATTTATACAATGTTTTAGCCTCTTCTGAGTTAGGAAATGCTAGAACAGTATTACAACCTCCCACAGAAAAAGCGTTAGTTGCTATCTGTCACCGCACGCTAAAAGATCGTTGGACATGGACAGCTGTACACGCCTTACGTCTATTTTCAATTGTTGGTTCCCCACCAAACGATCCATCTTGGTTCGAGCGACCCAGCGATCCGCGATCCAGATGTCTGTCAAGCTATAATCCTCACATTTGAAAGCTTCATGAAAATAAATTCTGACAATGCCAATAATGTGTGCGTAATTAGTGCTAATTAGTGTCAAAATGGTCATAATATGCTTGTGGCCAAGGTAATCCAATAAATCTAGGAACAAGTCTTAAGTTGAAGCATTATGTACAAAATGGCTTGACATTCTCAGATTTCTATATTTCCACAGATATATTTTCTAAAGTCAATTTTGTGCAAAAAAGACAGAATTTGATGGCACTTTCACATGACGTCATTCTGTTGTTATTTCATAGAACTCAGGAACAAAAGTTCCGTTTTGACAGTTCATAAAAGTATATATTTTGACTTGACAGGCCGCAAACCTATTAGTGCCATGATAGTTCCGCAGGTATAGGCATCAGTATGTGAGAAATACTGCCAGATAAACTTATGCCTATAACTTCGGAACTATGATGACTCTAAACATGCCGATTTTGGCACTTATTAGCACGAATTAGGCACTGATTATTGGCATTATCAGAATTAATTTTCATGAAGTTTTCAAAACTGAGGATTGTTTTCAAATGTGAGGATTACAGCTCGACAGACATGCACGATCCTGGATCACGAATCGTTGGATCTCCCGATCCAGGATGGATCGTTTGGTGGGGAACCAGCTAATAAACTATCTATCTATCCATGGTTTTCACATTACTAGAGTTAGATTTGACAGTTGCGTCATGGAACTTATGCTAGAGACCCTATCTATCTATCTATCTATCTATCTATCTATCTATATATATAAAAAAGATACGCGTGTAGCACCGTACACGTGTTAGAAGTAAAACTTCTGTAGCTAGATCATTAAGTGGTACCTATACTATACACCTATACCTACCTATACTAAAAGAGATTTAAATTTCCAATTTTGAGATCCAATCTCTGCTTCAAGTTACTTTTAAGTTTCAGACGTCCGATTATTTGAAATTATTTTATACTTGTACTTACTTTTAATACGTCATCGTCATGTCATTTATTTCCCACCATTCCTTATCTACAATTTGTCGCGCTCGTGGTGATATACTTAACTCATTCAATAGTGTCACTACTATTTGCATCTCGCTCAGATTATATACCATCTGACGTCACGTCTTTAAGCCGTCTCGCTCAAATGTATGCATTGCTTTGCTTGTTTTAGAAATCCATATCGACCCGTGTGACATTGATGAAACTCTTTTCTTACAAACTGTATGGATCGCATCGCACAGCTGTCAAACATAAGTTCCGGTTCCAACAAAGAGGTTGAACGAAGTAGTTTTTGGTCACGTCACTGGTTTTGTTTATCCCAGCCAGCGGCGGCGGCGGCGGCGGCGCCATCTTGGCCATACCGGAAATCAAAAACTCGTGGAAGAATGCTTAAAATAATTTTTATTTGTTAACGTTTCATCAGGTTTTTCTCTCACTAATTAACATTCTTTATTGTACGAATGTATTATTATCTTATCTGATTAGTTAAAAACCGTATTGAAAATAGTTGCGGTTTTAAAAGTCTTCAGCCGACCCTGACGTCACCGATTCCAATTTCCGTTACATTTCTTAGCCACTCGTGATAGCACCCGGCTAGTAGCAATTGAAAAGCAAATATATGAATAACCCACAGTTGAGAGGTTAAATAAATTTTAACCCCGTGCCCCAAGAAGTTTTACTTCAAAAATGAATTGCTGTTCGTTAGTCTCACTAAAACTCGAGAACGGCTGAACGGATTTATCTTATCTTAGTCTTGAAATGTTCGTGGAGTTCTAGGGAAGGTTTAAAAGGCGAGAAAAAATCGAATAATTTCCGGGAAAACCCTAAAAACAGCCCTTTTCTATTTCCCATACAAACGTTTTCTAGAGTCAATTTTAACTTTATTGCTATTCAATAAAGTTCATATTAAATTGAGGCAGTACGAAGTCTGCCGGGTCAGCTAGTCTATCTATATATTGAGGATAGATAGGTTATTGAAAACGGACGTTAGTGCCACCAGAGAAGGCGAGTTAACAATAAGCTCAATTTGTCGTTGCTCTAGCTCTAGCTGGTGGTACCCTAATGTTCTTCTGTAATTTCAGGGACTTTTGCAATAAGCGCTGAACGTGACGTGACTTGAAAACTCAATTATGAGCACAGATATTTAAAAAATGTATTGAGTTGAGATTATCTCTAACAAGAGATTTCTTCCAGTAACCCCTTCTAGCTGGGGTGCACTTCGATCAGAATTACTAAATACCAAAGAAGAAATACTGAAAGAAGGCGGCGTTCATATATCCCAAAATTATAATATTTCATCCTTATTATCTTATCAGGTGGAAAAATAATACATGTGGGTGTAAATATACTTATTAAGTTCATAAGTCGAAACGGCAACGTATGGGAATGGTTTAAATAACGACGTAGAAATAATAAAAATCCTTGAAGACATCTTCATTCTTCATCTTGAAAAGGATTATACATACGATCAGATATTCAACCTTGAGTGGTAATAAATGCAAAAACCAATGAAAAATTCCAGTGATTCAAAACTGATCAACTTTGTAAAACATGGAGAACTTTAATAATACTCTTAGGACAAGTATATAGTAAAGAAAGTCAAATAGTGGAAAACCAAGGAGGTCGGGTGGCGACCCTAACCACCCACTTTGAAACTTATTCTGTGCCCTATTAAAAATGGAATTAGTTACAAATTGCTCTGAAGCGAGTAATGAGGTCGGTACAAGGGGAACGTTTTGATAAAGTCAAATATTGAAGCGCCGCTGGGAGTATTTTAATGCAACTTTCGCTTGCGCTGTCATGATTCTATGGAGACCAATTAATTTTGTTAAAAGATTTACGTTTAATATCTGTTGACAATTTCGTTTTAATTAATTCTTAATAAGTCAATCTAGCTCTGAATAGAGATGTGTGGGCTCGAAATGGGGAGGCCTTTGCCCAGCAGTGGGACACATTACAGGCTACGTATAAAAAAGTATGATGTAATTACATAAATTAGATGACATTGTATTTTGTCAAAAAAACTACTCATCGTGATTGGCCGAATCTGATTTATCCAACCTGTTAACAAACAGCGGCCAGGAAACCGGGCGTAAGACTAACTTAACTACGTTAGCATACACTAACTTTGACGTAGTATATCGTAGCAAAGTCGTAGCTTAGAGTTACTTAGTCGTAGCATATCGTAGCAAACTCGAAGCTTAGATTTATTTGACGTAGCATATTGTAGTTAACCCGTTGTTTAAAGTTATTTTTACGTACCACTTCGTAGTCGTGGCCGAAACAGGGAAACAGAAGTTCAGTTCAGTTAATTTTTTTATTGACCATAAAATCATACAGATTGCTTAGTCAACGTCAATATAATATTAATATCATTTAAGAGCCTTAACAATACTATGTTATGTATTTATACTTAAGTCTGAGGAAATACAACGAAAAGAGACGTACTGACTCAGTCCATCGCCCCTCTTTGGATTTCTGTGCGCTGAGATGGTAAAGACTACGCAGTTACGTCATCTCAATATTCTTTTACACTGTAATAAGACTTGGTCGAGACTGACAGAAGCGTGGGTCGACCAGCAGCCCGATGGGTCCACGACATTACGCATATTGCGGAGAAGACCTGGATTCGATTGGCACAGGAGCAGATAAGTTGGCACAAAAGGGAGGAGGCTTATACCCAGCAGTGGGGGGGAAACAAGCTGCCGATGATGATGATGATGATGATGATTTCGTATCGTAGCTTAAAGTAACGTATCGTAGCAAAGTCGTAGCTTAAACTTTGTCGTAGCGTATCGTAGCAAAGTCGTAGCTTAAACTTCGTCGTAGCTAAACAAAGCAAAGTGGTAGCTTAAACTTCATCGTAGCTTAACGTAGCAAAGTCGTAGCTTAAATTTTTTCGTAGCATCGTACCTTCGTCGTAGCTTAAACTTTATCGTAGCATATCGTAGCAAATTCGTAACTTAAATTTTGTCGTAGCACATCGTAGCAAAGTCGTAGCTTAAACTTTTTCGTAGCATCGTAGCTTCTTCGTAGCTTAAACTTCACCATAGCATATCGCAGCAAAGTCATAACTTAAACTTTGTCGTAGCATATCGTAGCAACGTCGTAACTTAAAATTTGTCGTAGCATCGTAGCTAAGTCGTAGCTTAAACTTTGTTGTAGCATATCGTAGCAAAGTCGTAGCTTACGTCAATTTTCAATATCCTATCTATCCATGATTTTCGCATCACTAAAGTTAGATTTAATTTTGACAGTTAGGATAGAATATTGAAAACGGCCGCAACCTAGATAAGATAAGATAAGATAAGATTATTTATTGATAATTATACATTACATGTCAGTTTTGTATTAAGGATAAATCATAACCATAAATAATTCAATGTCAAAAACATAAAATTAAAGGTCACGAAATAATTAAAATACTAAGTAATAATAATTCATTAGATTAAAATGTCAAAACAATGTCATCATCTTAGATATGTACATACAGTACCATATCATCATGTATAGTCAAGTAAAACGAAATCCATTAAATCAAACCAATGTCAAGTATAAGAAATAAAATAATTAGTAATAAAATACATTCCACGAGAAATCTACATCTTCCTGTCAATGAATTCCGTCACTGTGTAGAAAGTCTGCTCTGTAAGCCATTTTTTGAGGTGACGTTTAAATTCTGCCAGAGACTCAGCTCTTTTCACCTCGTCCGGCAGATGATTGTATATCTGTGGGCCGCACACGTACACGGACTGCTCGCTCTTGGCCAGCTTGTGCCGCACAGCTAACAGTGTGCCCGAGCTGCGGGCTCGCTGACATACCCTGTACAAGTGCAGATTTTGCCTCACGAATAAGGCGACTTGCAATATGAACAGGGAAGGTACCGTCATGATTTTTAAGTCCGCGAAATGTGGTCGTGCGGACTCGCAAGTGGGTATACCCACAATCGCACGGATGGCGCGCTTGTCGTAGCATCGTAGCTAAGTCGTAGCTTAAACTTTGTTGTAGCATATCGTAGCAAAGTCGTAGCTTACGTCAATTTTCAATATCCTATGTATCCATGATTTTGGCATTACTAAAGTTAGATTTAATTTTGACAGTTAGGATAGAATATTGAAAACGGCCGCACCCTCCCTACTAGCCATGACTATGTAACAATTTGACACGACGACGCGACGTAGCTTAAGTACGACGATTTGAATTCCCGCTATGCTTATAGTACAGTTTCAAAGTATCTAATAGCAACAAAAAGATTATATAGCATCACTCCATTTCCCATACGGGGTGGCAGAGGCACAATTGTGGTACCAGTTTATTATCTTAAACTAGATATCTGCAAAACACTATTTTGCGTGGTTATTGCCTACCAACACCTCGCCACAGAAAGTTATCGTACGTAACAATCATAGAAATAAAAAATACAAAGAAATAACACGTTAAGACGGTGCGCATCTTCAACGGAAAATATCTTAAGTAGCAAAATTGAGTCCCAGTTAAGCAGTAATTTAAGCACCCCTTGAAATCTCGTAATGTCAAGTGTCATGGCCTGATTTACTTGAGATGAGAATTAGGAGACGATCCTTGTTAAAATTCGAGTGGCAGATGAAGGTTGGTTTGGAAAAATATCTGTGTTCGGCTTTCGAGTTTCGATGCTATGTTTAAACCTCAAAATGTGGAAGAGCATTGTTTTGATTTTGAGCTCAGATTGGGCAGAGCTAGAGCAGATGACCCAAGATCGGAACAAATGGAAATCTGTACTGAGAGCCCAATACCCCTTTGAGGCGTGTCAGGATGTGATGATGATGGTGAAGGTAATGGTGATACGTCACCTCAACGATCCGGTCGTTGACCTGCATCTTGCCACACAGGTCTGCTGAGCTGCCAGCGCTGATGCTCTTCACGAAGATACCGCTCAGCTCCTCTGTAGAGAATGAGACACTTATTAAAACGGCGCCCTAGGCAAAAACAGCCTTTAGCAAAACACAAATCGCTCGGAATGATGAGTATTATCGCTGTATGTTTTTTCACTAGCTTGTTTATCACGAGTGTCAGCGTGACTTTGCTTTCCCATTAACGAAATTTTATTAATTTTGCTCGATAGAAAAGTCTCCTGAAGTTGCCAGAAAAACTGTCTGTCACAATGTTTTATTTTACAATTTCGCACCTCATCAGAATTTATGTTCTTGTTATTTATGCAATCATTATAAAAATTTGCACAGTATGTTCCTCAGTTATGTAGACTTGCTTAGCTTGGACTTGGACTTGACTTGCTTGCTTACCTTTATTTTTATTTTTTATTTCCTCTAAAAATAAGTTAAGGATGAACTTCTAAGTTCTGATTGCCTAGGGCCCGCCAGTAACAACTATTTGTTACTCCACTTGAAACTGGAAGCATCCCAGCGGCCCAGCCAGCCCTGGACCAGCCTTGGCCCAGCCCTGGCCCAGATGTATTCGACATAGCGGCATCTGGCCAAGACGGGTACCGAGGGTGGCCGCTTCTATGTGACAATCAGAGACTATATATCCAATTGACTGCGCCTGCGGGGGAATGCGGCTCGCCAAACATTTGTTGTATTCAACAAACGTTCGCATACGCAACCTATGTACGATGACGGGCCGCCAGACAGTTCCGCAGCGGCTGACCAATCACAGCTCTCTTACCTCGTCCCCCGCCGCCCGTAAATTGGTAAGTTTTGTTTCAAAGGAAAATGTATCTATGCGCTCTCCACTGGATAAGTGCTCCCGTGGCAATAGTCTCAGGCACTTCCATGTTTCAGATGACGTTAATTTGTAGGCCCGGCTACTACCGCTACTCAATTTTCAACCGACTTCAAAAAAAGGAGGAGGTTCTCAATTCTACCCGTATGTTTTTTTTTCTATGTTTGTTACGCGATAACTCCGCCAATTATGAACCGATTTGAACAAATCTTTTTTCGGCGTATAGGTAATACCTCAAGGGTGGTCCCATTGACACCAGGTCAGGATCTGATGATGGGATCCTGGAGAAATCGAGAGAACTCTTCAAATATTATAGGCAGACCTATAGTGATTTTTGTGTTTTTCATAATAACTCGTGCAAATGCACATAGCATAATATTGTGATGCGGAACTGCTGATGAAGACCACATATGGCCACCAGATCTGCTCAATACTAGGTACAAATACAATGCGTGGCTGACGGGCAGGCAACGCATAGCCTAAACCGGTGGACCTAGAGCCATGAAACTTTGTACAGGGGTTCCTTAGTCGCGTGGGGTAGCACTGATATAGGATTTGACAAAATTAATTCCCCGAGGGGGGGGGGGTTGATAAGGGGTTACAGTTAGTATTAAACTCAATCTAATCAAATAGGGTTTGTGGAAGTCGGTTTTTTCTAAAGTTTACTTTTTGTTTCAATTATTCACAATAATACTAGTATTTTTCGTTCATTATTGTTTTAAGCTTATTTAAAAAATATTTTTAACTTTTTATATTTATTATTGTTCTGGTCGTAATCGGAGTGCCTCATTTTTCAGTCCAGCTGAAGTTGAATTATTTATAGTACCTAATGAAGCAATGTCGCAAACAGAGACTTTAGATCCTTCAAAAGTAATCATCATTTAGTACAGGAACTCGAACATCGCAGTTTTACTCGCACTTGACAGCTTTTTTCTCCCGAAAAAGCCCAGTCGAAGTTTTCGAGAAGCAATCTCGTAGTAAACTCGCTGGGTTGTTTGTGGGACAGCACGTTTCACTACAATGCTGCTACCGCGGTTTTGCAAGCAATAAGGACTTGAAGTTATCATGATGCTTGCTTGAGCATAATACAAACTCAAACTCAAATTCTTTAATTCTGTGGCTAATAAAAATATAATTAGATAGAAATATATTTTAGAATTGCATATTAGATAGAACTACCACAAAGATAATACCAACCTATAAAAGATTTTTGCAGTAGCACTGAACAAAATTTCCTTTCTCAGCATAGCGAGAGCAAGAAATATAGGTAGGATCAAGATTACAAGTAGCAATCAAATATCATCCACATACATTTCTGGCCCCACACTAAGACTCTCTGTCGATATAACTAGAGACAGCGACTTTTCGGACACAATAAGACACTGAAAGTGTGTTCAAATGTGAGAGGCGAGTAACTAAATAATATTATTTAACCTAGAGTTTAACAAGTGTTTTAGCGATTCACATTAAGTAGCTAAGATCCGAAAAACCATGATCGTCTCAAAACAAGTCTTGGTAAAGATACAATAAGGAGTATTGGTATGATTTCTACGGTGATGTTGTTACTTCGATAGATTAGAAACCTAAACTGCCGATACGGCCTAAGGGATTGTGGCAACTGTGACAATGCAAAAACGTCGTAGCCTCACTTTACTGAGTTGGTAAGACTTACATCCAGTTTAAGTTATTGTCGTGGGCACGTGGTCGTCAACTTAGCTAATATACTATGTTTGCTGCCAACTGTGACGAAGTTGTTACCATACACGTACGTATGTCGGGGGTAAATTGAAAGAATCGTCTGTTTACAAAAGGAACGTTGTCATTTGTCAAAGTGCCGCGACGTTTTCATACGATGCCAAAGAGAGTGGGGAATAGGTATTTAATTGCTTAAATACAAGAATGATTACGTGTACGATGTATTATTCGTATATCAAGCGCCCACGCTTTTTTCACAATAATACTAGTATTTTTCGTTCAATATTGTTTTAAGCTTATTTTAATAATTATTTTTAGTTCGATGTTCTTTAAAAGCGTGTTTATTAGTTTTTTTAACTATATTAATTTTTACTTTTTAGTTCAATGTTCTTTAAAAGCGTTCGATTCTGGAGAGGGGGGAGCCTAAGAATCGGCTACCATATCCAAGGAAGGCAAAAAGCGAGTCACAAACATACAAACAAACATACAGGTGAAGCCACAGTAAAAGCGTGTTAAAAAGGCGTGGCTTCATACATTAGTACGTAGCCACGCTTTTGTATTGGTTTGGTCCAGAGACTATATAATATCCAATTGACTGCGCCTGCGGGGGGAATGCGGCTCGCCAAACGCTTGTTGTATTCAACAAACGTTCGCATACGCAACCTACATATGTACGATGCCGGGCCGCCAGACAGTTTCGCAGCGGCTGACCAATCACAGTTCTCTTACCTCGTCCCCTGCCGCCCGTAAATTGGTGAGTTGTGTTTCAAACGAAAATGTATCTATGCGCTCTCCACTGGATAAGTGCTCCCTGGTTTGGTCACTTTTAAGAATCACCACTGACTTATCACTATCACTGCGGCTGCCACTCAAATTAAGTAACACTTAGGGAAAACAGCCTTATGAATTAGGCAAAACAGCCTCTAGAAAAACTCAATATGCTCGGAATAATAAGTATTATTGCTGTCGGTTTCTTTACTAACTAGTTAATCATTAGTGTCAGCATCCATTCGCTTGCAATTCACCTAATTTGACTAATTTTGCTCGATAGAAAAGTCCGGAGATTTCTACAAAACTGCATTTTGAATGAATCTCTTCTTCCTATTAAAGTAAGCTGCAGGTAAATTCTGTCGTGTAACCCAGCCTTAAAAGACCCGACAAACATAGAACATCGAGCTTCAGGCTCTGTATACTTGGGTTGGATGACATGACACAAAAATAGTTTCTTCAATGTCCTACACTAGCCCAGTTTTAGTTGGCCGATCTATCTTAGATTGTTTGACGTGCCCCAGCAGACTGTGTCTGGGAGCCGGAACTTATCCGGGTCAAATCGATCCGGGTCGGGACCTTTATTATCCGGTTTATACTAGTAGAATACAGATTCCTTCGAGACGTTTGAAAGTTAGATTTAGGTTTTTAAAAATCGCTTATAAGAACACTATCTTTCTCTACCTTAATATATTTAAGTTTATATGTATTTATGTATTTTTTTATAATTTTTTAATATTATGTATGGTTTTTATGTATGCATGTACTTATTAGTCAGTAGTCTATTAATTTAATATTTATCGTTGTGCACATATGATTTAGGTCTATCTTTTGTTTGCTGGAAGAGATCTCTTATTAGAGATAAGTTCGCTTTTGTACATGTTTTTTTCATTATTAAGTGTCTGTATTTTGTTTTTGTGCAATAAAGTATAAAGTAAAAGTAAAGTAAAAGTTATCTCTAGATTTTTAGCCACGGCGGCGGCGGAGGACGCCAGCGGACCGGAGCTATATGCGTTTGGGGTTAGATTGTTTGTGTGCGTGTATGTAAGTCCGTTAGCAATCACCTGGAGCAGTTTTTCAAATTACACAGCTATACTTTCACAACACGTTGCTAAGTTTGTTTCACTGCAACTGTGTTGACTACCAGGGGGCATTGCAGTAGGATGGCTGACCGTTAAGGGTTTATAGGCAACTATTTAGCCATATTCGATGCATTTTTAAAAACATAACAATGCAGGGCAGATATGAATAGGACGGGACGGGGGTGAAGGGAAAATAAGAAAGATGGCGATATAGGCTTGGTATTCATAGCACTCATACGTTGAAGATGTCACTGACCTTGCTCGCACACATATCCAGCGACAGTGATGCCCAGTCCAGCTGCATCTTTGTTGAGATCCACCTCGTAGCTCAAAGTCTCTGGGGAGGAGAGACCTCGCACCGCCATGTCCAGAGGCAGCCTGTTGGTACATGAGGAGATTTTATAAAGATAGATAGACTAACTCCTAGCTCGTCCAACGTCCACAACAGACCCAGTGGGACAACATGCAAAACACAAATAACGTTCGCACGAAACGCTAGGAAAATGTATGCGATTTGACATTTCGATTTAATGGCGAGACTTACGAAAAGCGTTTGTGTTCATTTCCATAACATTTCCACGAAGCGTGCCGGTTCCGAGACGATGTTCAAAGGTTACGGTAAGCCAATCGATGATTTATTCAAAATAGCGGCAGGTGATAGGCTGATAGCGGCACGTGATTGGTTTATTTAATTTAGCTAAACGTAACCTTTGAACAGCGTGTCGGAAACTGGGCAGTAACATGTGTCTTATTTTCTGTTTGGTTTCTTTCTTTTTTTAAAGGAGGGGGTTATCAATTCGGTTGTATGTTTTTTTATCATTTTTAGGGTTCCGTACCCGAAGGGTGCCAAACGGGACCCTATTACTGAGACTTCGCTGTCTGTCTGTCACCAGGCTGTATCTCATGAACCGTGACAGTAAGACAGTTGAAATTTTCACAGATGATGTATTTCTGTTGCCGCTATAACAACAAATACTAAAAAACAAAAGAAATTTAATATTAAGGGGGCTCCCATACAACAATAGTAGATTGTACAACAAGGGCATAAAACGCACCTTTTCATGTACGACACTCTGCTTTTCACTTCGATTGTGAGGAAATTAAACAGAAATATTGCAAAAAAAAGTAAATATTATGAAATAATTGCAAATTGAAATTACCGAGAAAAAATAAGGACTTCCCGCCATTAAACTTTTTTTTTGGACGTGCTTCCGCAGCCGGCTCTGGCCGCCGCCGGCAGTGGCACTTAGCATAGATTTAGATGAAGATTTTACTTTATGCTCTAGAACATAAAATTTGATTTAATGCTGGCTATACCCGACATAAAGACGAACTTTACGAGCATGAGAAGTGAAAACGTTATTTTTTTGCTCATTTTTGCTCGATATTGATAATGGCAGGTAGACGCTTAAAATGTTCACAATATATTGATTATATTATTTACCTAAAAATAAATAATTAAATTAAAATTTAATTCATATTTAGGGGGGGCTCCCATAAAACATGTTTTTTTTTGCGGTTTTTTATAGATAATGGTACGGAACCCTTCGTGCGCGAGTCCGACTCGAACTTGGCCGGTTATTTTGTTATGTTTGTTAAATCGAAACTGGTACTATTTATGAACCAATTTCAAAAATTATTTCTTTGTTCGAAAGGGAAGCCCAATGATTTGATCCCATTTTTTGAAAATCAGGAATCAGTCCAGTAGTTAGGTTTCTACATGAAAAAACTGTTATGTTTAATTTCGTATATTTTCGTATTTCGTATATATTTATTGCACATAAATGACAAAAAAAACAGAAAATACAGAGAAGTAATTTACAAAGGTAAGCTTATCTCTAAAGAGAGATCTCTTCCAGCAAACCCAGGATGGACAGAGAAAAATAAAATACAGAACAGGTAGGCCTATGTGCTCAGTTAAGAGAAAAAATGAAACATAATTTGTTTTTACCTGGATGACATTATACATCCAGTCTTTTTGGTATTTATAGTCATTGTCGCGAGATAAATTCTGGCTGTTAGGATCGTATATCCGTTTATAATCACTGTCAGGAGACAGATTTCGTAGGCTCGTTTTCGGGTCTATAGACGACATTTGTGTACCGAGCGGGGAGGACTAAGTGATAGGTCATGAAGTCGGTTTTTTTTTAGTTTTTAACTAGTTGAATTATCTTTTTTCTGGTGTATTTCTGTCCTTGTAATAAACATTTGTTTCTTTCTTGTTCTTTCTTTACAGTGTTCCAACGATCTTTTGGCTGATGAGTGACGTCACAGGGGGGCGCCAGCTCTACGCAACCTAATGCAACGAACCTGTCATCAACACAGACCTTTCACTCCTCACTGGTCATCAAGCGTTAGTTCCACCTGTCACCGCGCGTCAAAAGATCGTTCTTCTTCTTCTTCTTCTTTTTATTAATGGCGTCCTAACCTCTTTTGAGGTTAATTTTGTGAGTTTCAGTGGTCAGATTCTCTTTTGAGAACCTGGAGATAAATGTCTTGAGATGATTTGATGGTGATGATGAAGATGGATGTTTTGTCGCTCGTTAGCACTACCCGGGGAGGACGTGAAGGGCTATAGGTTCCAAGTAATTCCTTCGGACGTGAGCAACTGCCTCCCCCAAAAGATCGTTGGAAAGATGTATGTTTTCGACAGTGTAGTGAGTGTAATCTTATTGAGTAGCACAACAGGGTGCTCAACCCATATAAATTAGAATTAGTAAACCCTTCGTAAAAAAGAGATGGCGTGAGGAGTAAGATTTGTACTTTAAACGCCATGGCTTCAGTTAACATACTTCTAGGTGGCGCTAATCTTAGAATAAATCCTATATATTATCTTAGTGCCATCTGGTAATATTTGCAATGTTTCGATGGTGCTGCACCAAGCGATAATGGCCTCGAACTAAAGAAGCTTCCGTATCATCTCAGTTTACGCCGGTGTCATATTTTGTTGTAGGTGGTCTATCTGTATTAGTATAATATTATAGTATCTGTGGTAGTTGGCCGGCCCAATTCTCAGGTTTCGCTTCCTCGTCTGTACGAGTCGAGTATCTACGCTTCATTGTTATGGAAACGACCGCATTCTTCAAGTTATTTTTGTTGTAAGACTGTATTCTGCTTCAGTTGTTTGTAGAGTGCTAGACAAAGAGTTGACTTTTTATGACACCCTGAGATGGATGAGAGGTCTTGGTCTGTGAGAGAGCTAGTCCGTCTTTCCGTCATCGGGTCCTACAGCACGAACCATAATAGCTAGAGAGTTGAAATGTTTTACAGAATGTGTATTTCTATTGCCGCAACAACAACAGATACTGCTGATGGTTTGCTGGAAGAAATCTATTGTTAGAGATAAGCTCGCCTTTGTACATTGTCTATCTATTATAAGTTTTCTGTATGTCATTCTTGTGTTAGTACAATAAAGAAATTACGAAATTACAAAATACTGAAATACACAAAACAAGGTACTTAACAAGGGTGTTTAGAATTAAATAGTAGGTAAAGTAATTAAGTAATTTCAATACAATAGCGCCTGTAATTTTTTAATAGCAAGAGACGACTGACGACGAGATTAAAGGTATTGCCGTTTTAGGCACAGACAACGATGGTGCGGATGCCTTCGTGTGCGAGTCCGACCCGCACTTGACCAATTTTTATTTTTATCCAACTCTTGAAAACCACAACGCGGCGAAGTGTCGAGTGTCCTTTCGATAACGAACCTAATTTCTGCAACGACCTCCTTCGCCTTCGGGGGACTCGACTAGATTTCCGGTTTCGTTATATCATACTATAGAGTCTGGCTAGTCTAATTTGGACGAGTGCTTTTCTATAGCGGCCACACTGCTGTTTATATTCTCTTTGGTCAGCGTGTGATGTATACACTCCGTAGACAGTTATTTTACCTTCAGGTACACCTTTGCCTCTCTTTCTAGCTGTACGGAATCCTGACAGCTAGAAAGAGAGGCACAGATATATGTGGAGGTAAAATAACTGTGAACGGAGTGTAGGCTCAGACTAATAATCTAAATCCTCCAAGTGTATAGGTCGCCGTCAAAATAATATGAAAACCGACATTCTGTAGGATAAATATGTAGGTAAACCTAGGTAAACTGACCAGTAACATATTATTATTATTAAATTATATTATTCTACAGTTAGAATGACAGATATAATTTTTTGCCGGTATCATATACGTATATCCGGTGACATATACGGTGTTACAAGCATAAGAATTTTTAGCCGCGCTTTGCGATGTTCAATTCTTATTAGCCAGACTCTATCTACAGTATACATGCAGTCAACATAAGACAGCTACGGTACGGAACGGATACGTTCCAACTGTGATGGTAAATATTGTGAGAAAATCATCATTTTCCATAGCCGCAGCGATGAGCTATGGTAGCCCCCTGGCATGCAAAATGAAGTACTTTTTCAATATCTAGCTAAATATGAGCGCTGCTCTGCCTCAGCCACCCCATATTGGAAATGGCGTAACACTATGACATGTGTGTGTTTTAAGTGATTCCTTCTACACGTACCTAAAAAATCAGCCAATTGCGAGTCGGACTCTCACACGGAGGGTTCCGCACCATCATTGTACCAAAAGAACAAAAAAATACGTTTCTTGCATGAAGACACTTTTATTTTTTCGATATTTCGTGTATTTCAGTATTTGTTGGTCGAGCGGCAACCGATATACACGTTCTGTGAAAATTTCAACTTTCTAGCTACCACGGTTCATGAGATACAGCCTGGTGACAGACAGACAGACGGACGGACGGACAGCGAAGTCTCAGTAATAGGATCCCGTTTGGCACCCTTCGGGTACGGAACCCTAGAAAGGGTTGCAGATGATTTGATGAAGTTGTGCTTAGCCAAACTGCTTTCAGCCATACCTAGTTATAGCCGAAGGAGTTTCTTAAGTCTTGCTAGGTCTTTAAGGTGCAATCCTCACTGGAATGACAAGTCAGTCACACGACACGGACAAGACACAAAACAGATATAAAATATAGAACAGATTAAGAAAACAATGCATGTCTAGGTTCTTTCTAGTTCTGTTTTCAAGTCTTCTGTCTCTTGTCCGTATTGTGTCCAGTGGGTGTCGTGCCTGTGATTTGGCCACAGTCTTCACTGACCTCATAGGTTGCGGTCCGAGGTCAGTAGGCGGCAGCAGCGGTCGCGGTGGCGGCGGGGTCAATGCCCCCCGAGGTACCACCGCCACTATTGATGCTACTGGCTGTTGGCAAAGAGGAAAACAACATTTTACACAAAAAGTTTGCATAGGTAGATACCGCAACATGGGTTGACTAGAGATTTTTAATGATTTATGAGGCGTTGTTCCCTCAAAACAATAACGGCGTGCCCTACTTTCCCTTGGCTGACCTCATCCATGACCTCGGCCAGGTTCCGCTCCAACTCCTCAGGATGGTTTGTTTATGAAGCGTCTCTACTTTCCCATAACTGACCTCATCAGGGAAATCCATAAGAAAATTCTACTATACGTTGTCAGGGAATACGCTGGGAGAGATTCCAAAGCTACAGAACAACTACTAGATATACTTAGATACTCCAGCCTCAACACCCAAGTCTACAGAAGAACTGAGGATGTCACGAGGTACCAGGATCGCAGAAGCACAATGAAGAATTCTCCAACATCTTCTACTGAGGAGTGATGTAGTGACGAATACCAGGGCAGCAGAAATACACAGGAGACTCACCTCATACGATGCCTTTTGTAGTGATGAGTACTAGGGCTGAAGAAACACAAGAAATTATCACCCTCATAAGATGCCGCTCCTCAATGATGGTCGCCGACGGGGGCGGGGGCTCCTCACACATGATGCCGAAGCCCTCATGGCCTGCTTCAGCCAGTCTCCGCTCCAACTCCTCAGGTTCAGCCAACAGCCGGGAAGGGATCACTGGCGCGTGTGATGCCCCGAGGGACTGCGAAGGAAAACGATAGAGACAGGTCAGCTTAGATGATTTGGGCACGTTGAAAGGATGAATGAGAGGAGATTGACGAAACAGATTTATCCATTTTATGTGTACAAAGGGACATACATTGCTTTCGGCCCCATGAGCCCCCATGATACCCTGAGTCGCGGGAAAAAAAAATAGTGACGTCACAAACATTGTTAAATGAGAAATAATAATTATTACAAAACAAAAACAGCGTTACGCATTTTCCCATACAAGGTGGAAGATGGTCCGTCCGAAATCCTGCGAAATATCGATAGACGGACATATATTACAGACTGACGAACTGTGGAGGCTTATGGGCTCTACTCACGATGCAACCTGGCTTACAATCTGTCGCTGCAACTCAGAAGGAAGGCAGGTGTCGGGCCCCTGTTCTGTCCGCTAGAGGAGGACAGAACAGGGGCCCGATGCTGCTCTGGGAAACGGGTTTAAATTGGAACGCCACCACTTCTAAAACGCCCGAAATGGCGTTTGGTATTCCGGTAACACATCGCAAATGGATTGCCAGTATTCGCAAGGCGTTTTTGAGGCATTCTCGAGGCCTTGCAAATTGCTAATGGAACGCTTATTTTTAGTAGCATTGCCCCCCAGGAAGGTAGACAGAGAGATAAATACAAGTTGCAGCAACAAATCGCGAGACAGATTGCATCGTGAGTAGAGCCCATTAGATAGGCGGTTGTACTTAATTGGCGCCTTTTCTTCCTCCAAAAAGGAACGTTTTTTTTATCTTATTTGTTTTATTAGCCATACATCTTAAGATGCCGTGAAGAAATAACGGGATAGAGCAATTCAATTCAATTCAATTCAATTCGGTTATTTAGGACCACACGGGTTACACAAGTACATCGGGTAAAAAATAGTAAGTATACTTAACAGTTTAACCATGTATCTACTAATAGCTCTGTCATGTTAATTTTACACGAATATAAAAACAACCTTTCGTTTGGCGCCCTTCGGGTACGGAACCCTAACAACCTTTCGTTCGGGTACGGAATCCAGATAAACCGAGAGGAACACGATACGTACAAACGTGAATAACATAACAAATCTAATCTTTTATGAACAGCCAGCGAGGATGGGGGATGAATTATAAAAGAATTGGGTAAGTTTAAGGATTCTGCGAAGCCAGGCAATATGTTATTCCGAAAGGATGATCGTATTCCTTTGTTCACTTTTGTAGTAAACTCTTCGATCATATATGATCGAAGACTAAACTGATATCTTCGATCATATATGATCTCCCGTTGGGAGTGACAAAGGCACTGTTGTATCCAAGTTGAGTCAATTACTCAACAGTGCATTTAGGGTATAGGTCGGGTCCCTTCGGCTTCGGCGCAGCTAGACAGATAAGAAATAATTGTTTTGTGTATAAAATGTAATGATGTCTGAATAAACGCTTAATTTATCTTATTTTAATATTTTTTCACGATATTTTTGTCATAGAATATCCGTATAATGCTGTAAACATAACAGTTAACATAATGTAAATTTACTTTAAATCACTTTAAATCTTCCGAAAACGCACTGAAAACGTATTGTGTTTATTGATGGTCGGTAATTTTAAACAACTTTTGTTAATAATATGAGAACATTTTCAGAAGTCGTGTTCGGTTTATATAAATTCCTTCAATGTTTACGACAGAAATGAAATCCACACATAAAACATTAAATTATATTGTAGGGTGTGCAAGACGGAAACACTGGAATACAATAGACTTGTGACCTGTCAAGTCAAAATAGATATAGGTAACGCCATCCACGACGACGCGTGACGTAGCTATTTGCATCTTTCTTTTTCATCGGGGCACTCTGCTGAAAGACAAAGATGCAAATAGCAACGTCACGCGTCATCGTGGATGGCAGTACCTATACTTTTTATGAACTGTCAAAACGGAACTTTGTTCCTGAGTTCTATGAAATAACAACAGAATGACGTCATGTAAAAGTGCCATCAAATGCTGTCTTTTTTTGCACAAAAGTGACTTTATAAAATATATCTGATGGAAATATACAATTCTGAGAATGTCAAGCCATTTTGTACATAATACTTCAACTTATGACTTGTTCCTAGATTTATTGGATTACCTTGGGCCTATTGGCAAGGTTATGCTGTTTGTCAAAGAATAAAAAGCTGCGCTGCGTCATTATGTCAGGGATCAATCTTTACCAAAGAGATAGCGCAATCAATCATCCCTTATTTGTGTGAACGGACATTCGACGATGTTTTTGCCAACTCTCCATGTACAGTCAGCGTCAGCTATCCATATTCAAGCGTCCGCAAAAAAACTACGGCCCGCATATTTCAACCTTATGACTTGGTAATAAAGTTCAAAACCTATGAAAAACAGAACAAAAGAACTGATTATGGGGACCTCGAGTATGATTACGTTTGACTGGGCGGGAGAGAGAGCGAGAGCGAAACGAGACCTGACGTGCCAAAACAATGGCCCCGTACTGTACGTAATCTCAATACCTACTACTAGTGGAATATTGGATTGTTACACCGGCGGCTATTACTCAGCCATCTCCGAGGCCCCATTGAGCATTCCCTGTCTGTGACGTCGTGACGTCACGTCCGCCGGAAGAGCTCGTCAACCGGAAGTGAGCCTCGCTGTTTCCGGCGACAACTTAATTATGGTTAATAGGAGCCAAGGAAATTGCAGAATGGAGTCGCCTTACAACGATAGCAGGGATGGTAATGAACCCTTATTAAACTGAGGCGGTGGCGACGGGCTAGCCCGTTCGAAATGGAGCATTGTATAGTCGCCTAAAAGTGGGCAATACTATATCCTTGCCACCTCTTAAGGGAATCAGTGGTTACCCTGTGCCAAATAAGACATAAGACATAAGATATATTTTATTAGTTATAACACATTACAAGTCAACAGTCAAATAACAGGCTGATGATGAGTAACATTTACAGGGGGCGCCAGCTGTACGCAGCTTAATGGAATGAACCTGTCATCAACACAAACCTTTTATTTCTCATTGGCCAAAAATCGCTGCAAAGAGTTTTTTAACCAACTTCAAAAAAGGAGGGGGGTTATCAATTCGGTTTAATTTGTTTTTTTTTATGTTTGTTACATCGAAACTGGTACTATTTATGAACCGATTTCAAAAATTATTTCTTCATTCGAATGGCCAATCCAATAGTTTGATCCCATTTTTTGAAAATCAGGAATCGGTCCTATTTCGGTTCCTATTTGAAAAAACTGTGAAGTTTAATTTGGTTTTACCTGAATGACATTATACATCCAGCCTTTTTGTGACTTCGGTGTTTATAGTCATTGTCACGACATACATTTCGTAGGATCGTATATTCGTTTATATTAAGTAATACGTTTGGACTTCACCGTTATGAGACAGATTTTGTAGGTCGTTTTCGGGTTCACAGACGACGAGCGGGTAATAGATCATGAAGTCGGATTTTTTTAAATATTTAACTTCGTGAGTTATTGATAGAATACTTTTACAAATTGTAAAACTAAGTGTCATTGTGTTAGGTGCCATTTTTTACACAGCTAGTTTGAATCTGTAGTTGCGATGATTCGTTGTTACGGTGTCTCGTTCCCAACAACAAAATGACCCTTTTCTGCACAGAATTTCAATCGGAAGTCGCATCCAGGCGTAGTTATTCTGGGATGGAATCCGTCTTCCTTGTGATTATGAGTGATTGCATTATAGTAAGGTGGTAGTGGGTAAATGGTGTCACGTATACTATTAATGGTTTGGACGCCATTCTGCTAAGCTCCAGCTGATATTAAAGCCTACTTGTGCCATTAACGACTTTAATAATATCTACTGTTTAAATACAACACCTCAATTTACTAAGAGCACTCGAAGATAACAGTTTCTACGCATACTGACCGTACCTGTTACCATAGAGTAAACCAATACAGACAGTACATTAAATCAGGTTATCTCCAATTCCAACTTTTACCTGATAATTACAACTCTCCTTTGAACTGAGTTATTTTCTACGTTGGACGAAAGAATTTGCAACCATTATTTGATTTACCTTGAATAATTTTGCATAGTAAAATGTTACTGAAATGACTAACGAAGCGTTTTTGGTGTCTGAAAATGTCGTCATTCAGCTTCATGGTTTGTAGTTTTTTTAATGTTCATACAATGTTCACCCCCCAACCCCTCCCGTTGTCAAGGGAAATCTAAAAATCACTAGCATACTTGACGTCTCATATCATACCCATTTCCTCCATTAGAGGATACGGTTTCTTCAAATTCCTTCGTCTTACTTCCTTTTACTACTTAAGGAATCTGTGTACAAAGTTTCATGTCTCTGGCAACAAAGGTTACATTACAGCAATTGTATAAGTAGATATATGTAGATAAAGATGTTATACTTAGAGTTACCATTCAAATCACAAGTATCACAAGATCACTACACACACATTCTGCCTCGAGTGTGTGTCTGTAGCACTCTAAAAACAAGAGATAGGTAGTTTTAAACGAATCCAACAATTTGGAACGCAAAATGGTATTTCAGTTTTATCGTGCATGTTTGCATGGAATTCCCGCGGAAGCCAATGCAATTTGTAAACAACAAATATCACTCCAACTCCAAAGTTATGAATAAAATTACAGAATCATTCCACGATTCCAGATATATTCGACGAAATAACGCTGCTGTGAATAAATTGTGAAATCCTGTTTCATCGATGATTGTTCAATGGACATGTACGTACAGTACGGGGCCATTGTTTTGACACGTCAGGTCTCGTCTCGCTCTCTCTCTCACTCCCGCCAAGTCATACGCCGAGTAACAATAGGTACACCGTACAGTAGGAACACTCCTATTTTATGCAATTTGAAATATTATTTTGTACTACGCCGCGCCATATTTTTTTCTATTCTGATAAACCACATAATGTCCGTATGATTCGGGAGGCGACATCGAACTAAACTAAGCAAACTAATTAAAAATGTGTGTGTGTAAAAGGTCGTCAGTTTAGTGCCCTAAGGCCGTACCCAGAGTCGTTTAATGATTCGTTAAGGATTACTAAGTTATGGATTTTGAATGTAAATTCAAATGAAGGTTAGTTTTATCCATGTATTCCGCAGCTATTTCTGTGTACCCCCCACATCAGCTGGTCCGGCCTTCTTTTTGCTGCCGTCCGCCTGTCCTCTTCCCACCTCTCCCAATTCTGGAGCGCGGGGGAATAAGTAGATCGCCCCCTTCTGGTCTGACATGTCACAGATAACTTGGTGTGTAGTGTACATTGTATGCGTACCTGTAGTTGCGGCTGGCTGTGCGGCCTGGCGACCAGCAGCCGCACTCTCGCGCCGCACTGCCGCAGCACGGCCGCCGCCTGCCGCGCGCACATGCCCACTGCGCACACGCAGCCGATGCGGACGAGCATGTCGCCAGTGCGCAGACGCCCGTCCTGTGGGCGATATTAAATCAGCGTGGGTATAGTAGACGCCAAACAACTTGAGCAAAATGTGACGTGGTGGGGGAAAGTTTGCGCATGTACACTTACGTGCCAAAAAAACGACGCACTTAAAATTCTCAAAACAACTCGTACCTACAGTATACTGCATGAATCTTAGTGCACAATACTATATACTTACTTAGTTCAATCGATAGAAAATGAGAAAATATACTGTACCATTTGCATGAGGGACTGAGCGGTAACAGGTGCACAATAACTGTTTGAGACACGCGAAGTAGGTAGGTAGATAAGTAGGTACATTTGCTGCGAACTATACAGATTTAATGGTCTGTGGATATGACTATCAAAATAAAACTGTAAATTATTTAGCGACATATGTCGTCTTTATTGGTGTCTATTAACAAAGAATAATGATTTGAAAAGACAAGATTTTTATGGGATACCTACGATTGAAATTCCCTAAAATTACGTTTTTCCACGTACACCTATAAAACATAATAATATCTCCATCGATAGAAAACTCATCATATACCATCTTTCTGGCTTGCCTTTTTAAAACTACGTTAGGACGTCGAGGCATTTTTTATCCGTGATTTCACTGCACGCAAGTGTGAACTCAAAGCGGGAAACGATGGTTGAATGATCTACCAATAGCGTGCCTAGGCGCGCTCGATGCGATGCTCCTTCCGCACGCCGCGTCCCGCCCCCCATACCGTGGTGCGCAGTTTCATATATCAGATGGTTTCTGCGCATGCAAGGTCATTTGTTCAAGTTGTTTGGCGTTACCTATAATAGATACTCCCCCGTCGTTCAAAATTATCACCACCATCTCCACCACCATAAAAGATCCCGACGTATTGACAACCCCCTCCTTTTTTGAAGTCGCTTAAAAACAAAATTTCAACTAGTATGATTTTTTACTCATTTCGGTGGGTTTTTTTATTAATGTATTTAACGGTTTTGAAAGTCTTATTCTGATCCTCAATAACGTATTTTGTCATACTTTAACAGCATTGTCATACTGTACACATTTAGGAAGATATTGAGTAAGTATAATATTTTCGGAACCACCGAAATGAAAAAGCTCACCGATATGAAAGAATCGGATCGGAAAGAAAAAATACTGACTTATTTCGCCTCAGACAGATGTAGTGGCGTTATATTGCATACTGCTTATTATTTTTCTCTATTCCGAGGGTAACTCTGTAGGCAAAACAATGAAAGATATGCCTCAATCCCTCTCTTGTCCCGAGCGAAACAAAAAGACGAAGATTGACGTTACCTCTGGCTCTTATTTCGTGCTGTTCTATCGATCGTACCTTTTAAAGCATCTATTGGTACGCTTTAACTTTCCCCTAGTTTCTGATAGAGTCAAATGTCACAGGTGATTAATGAAGATTAATTCAAAATAGCGGCTGGTGATTGACTGAAATGAGTTTATCAAGTTGTCACAGCTAATTGAGGCCATGAGAGCCAGAGTGGCCTAACTGTCATTTTATCAATACTGATTTTATTTGAAAAAAATGCTGTATTGGTATGCGGTATAAAACTTCATACTGTAAACTTTGGTTTTTGGAGTTAGGCCACTCTGGCTCTCATGGCCTCAATTTTCCTTTCGGGAACCGGACATAGACAATGATACAAGTCAACCATCCATGCATGAGCCGAAGGTCGAAATTAGAACCCTGTATTTCTTGGACATGGTACTAGTATAGTATTATAATATCTATGGACATATAAACAATAGACCTAAAGGCCCCACCAGGTTTATACAAGGTGTAAATGAATTAACGCAAAATGAGAAACTACTTTGTTAGGGACATCATTCACCTAACTTTCTTTTCTCATTTTGCGTTAATTCATTTACACTTTGTATAAATATACGTTAAGCAAAGTTGTTCAAATTGTGGTCTATACCCCTAAAAATATGATTTCAGTGATCGTGACGCTATTGGAGCGACAGGGGCACAGTCAGTTGTGCCCACTCGTTATCCAGTTGTGCCCACTCTTTATCCAGTTGTGTCCACTCGTTATCCAGTTGTGCCCACTCGTTATCCAGTTATTCAAAAGTCTATTTTGCGTTAAAGTTACAGGGGCTATTATATGGAGCAACAAAGGTTTTCTTACCTTTCTGTTCCAACCTGTATATAAAATAACTTATTTCGCAGGTAAACAAGATAAGAGTTGCACTACATTTTACTGCTGCGTAAAGAAATGAAACTCTTTTGTAGGGCATGCAAATGACAGGTATTGTCTACGAGGACACAAAGATGTAAGGATGATTACGTCACAGGAAAGTGTGCCCTTCTGTCTACGGTGCCAATGTTTAAAATAGTTGGAAGCCTCTGTGTGTGGATGAATAGAAATAAGACAGAAAAACCTCAGAAAACAGACATTCTAAGGTGATGGAAAAGATCGCGTTTTGTCTCTACATATTTCGCTTTATCTTCGCTCTATAGTAACTATTAATATCATAACATAACATTGCGTCACGCCTTTCCCCATACGCAATGGCAGAGGCACGTTAGTGCCCACTTTTAGCCAGTTATTTCATACTCCATTTTGCGTGACACAGGGGCTAGCCCATCGCCGCAGCTATGAAGTAATGACGGTTTCCATAGACCACAAAAAATCGGCCTTCAAGGCGTTTTCCCAAAATGTCGTCGGTCGGCATGAGATTTGGGTAATCCGGTGACCTCAAACATAATGTGCGGTTTAACGACTCTCGGGTTATCTTCGATGCGACCTTGAGCCTGGATCACTCTTCCGTTGGATGAAGGATTCATCCTTCCACACTTTTTGTCGATATCGTATCGTGAAACTTAAACTATTATACGTAAGAAAAATATTCATTCTTTCTGGCTATACTCTCGGTACTAGAGGTAGGTCTATAAGCGTGTTACGGCTGATTTTCAAGTGTATTTTTTTGTTTTTCAAGGATTACTAGTTTTCTTATTAATACATATTAGTGATCATGGTGGTTCAAAGATGCGAATAAAATGCACATTAACTCTTTTTCTGTTGGAATGTATGAATAAGGTTATCTGTTTGTTTATCTAGGGATCGAAAATTCGCCCCTCATTTAAATATCAAATATTTACTTTCAAAGAGTAAATTTCAAATGGCCATTTAATATTCAAATAGCTATCCAGAATAGTTGCAAATACTTGGCAAAGTTAACTCTAAGCACCGAAGTTTCAGCAAGGTATTAACATAGTAGATTGTACAACAAGGGCATGAAACGCACCATTTTACCCGAGACGTATAAATCCACCCGAGCCGCAGGCGAGGGTGGATAGTCATGTCGAGGGTAAAATGGGTTTTATGTACGAGTTATACACTCTGCTTTTCACTTCGATTGTGAGGAAATTAAACAGAAATATTGCAAAAAAAGTAAATATTATGAAATAATTGCAAATTGAAATTACCGAGAAAAAATAAGGATTTCCCGCCATTAAACTTTTTTTTTTGGACGTGCCTCCGCAGCCGGCTGTGGCCGCCGCCGGCAGTGGCACTTAGCATATGTGTATGTGGCTGTTTACCTGACGACCTTTGTCAGAGTCTGAGATTAAACGAAGATTTTACTTTATGCTCTAGAACATAAAATTTGATTTTATGCTGGCTATACCCGACATAAAGACGAACTTTACGAGCATGAGAAGTGAAAACGTAATTTATACAGGGGTTAACCAATTTGACTGAAAGTTATCTGCCAGTGACCTCTGAGGTCTTACTCGAGTAGAAACTAAGGTGCAGTACCCACTGGAGAGAAAAGACATAGTCACGACACGGACAAGACATGAGATAGATACAGAAGACTCGGCCACGTGCCCCCCGGCAGCACACTCTTGACGATGACCCCCGAGGAGCGGCCGCCGACGATGCCGTACGCGAGCCCCGACCCGTCTTTCACCAGCTCCACCACCTCCACCACCAACTACTCGCGACTACCCCCTTATCCATATTACTACAAATGAAATAACCTTGACCTTGACCCTAACTAAAAATGATCTTGTTTGCATATCGTGGCTTTGACATTATTTAACCATGACGTTTCCGTCGTCGTTGATCTTTCAAATTCATCCTAACCTTGACCCTGACCTTTATTTTACCTTAACCCTGACCTTGACCTTATTTTTAAAAAGTCTCACCCTGTCAGCCACGCCGCCCGGCAGCACACTCTTGACGACGACCCCCGAGGAGCGGCCGCCGACGATGCCGAACGCGAGCCCCGACCCGTCGTTCACCAGCTCCACCACCTCCACCTGCGCGTATTCCCCGAACACCTGCTGGGGTCAATGAACCATTAGACGAAACATATCATTTATATACAGAGCACAGTTACTTCTTGGCTATAGAAGGAACGATGGCAGATGGACCAAGGCGGTGACAGAATGGTGGCCCAGGGCATTTAAGTAGACTGAGAGGCAGACCACCCACCCGATGGTCGGATGACATCGCCATAAATGTCGGACAATAGTGGATCACGCTGGCCCAGGACCGCAACCAGGGAGCACTTATCCAGTGGAGAGCGCAAAGATACATTTTCCTTTGAAACACAACTCACCAATTTATGGGCGGCGGGGGAAGATGTAAGAGAGCTGTGATTGGTCAGCCGCTGCGAAACTGTCTGGCGGCCCGTCATCGCACATAGGTTGCGTATGTGAATGTTTTTTTGAATACAACAAACGTTTGGCGAGCCGGATTCCCCCGCAGGCTCAGCCCGCAGGCGCAGTCAATTGAATATAATTATTATAGTCTCTGACCACAACAAATGGCTTAATGAAGAGGAGGCCTTTACTCAACAGCGGGTGCTGGAGGCTGGATAGATAGATAGATAGATAGACATTTTCTTCTGGGCTCTGACCCAGAACTAGGATACGTCGTGGTACAGCGACATCACATAGGTACATGTGCGGAACTACTGACGCTGACTGACTAATTTTGTATCCATTGTATAATTTGTGTATTCTGTTCAGTTGGAGACTTGGAGTAGATAGTGGCGCCATCGCTCATTCTATAGATAAGATGGTGGCACTGTACGTACAGTCTACCAACGATCTTTTAGCGCGTGGATGACGTTGTCAGGGGGCCATTTCTACGCAACTTAATGCATGCAACGAACCTGTCAAAGCTGTTGCATTTCTCAGCCAAAATCTGCCCCAGTTTCTGTCAAATTACTTTTCCATAATTTCCAGTAAAATTAAACGAGCGAAAATTAACTCAATATTAAGCCACCCCAAACATATTCAGGGGTATAAAATTGTTGAGTTGTAAAACGGTTGTAAAAGGGCCTTTTATTTTGATGTCTCAGTTAATGGTGCTATGCTGCCTACCGCCTACCATCACCGAAGCCAGGATATAGCCATTTACTGACAGGGGTAATCCCCAACATAGATACAACTTTACATCATAGGTACTTAATATTTTTGTATATTTGGGATTTGACTTGAGCGGAATTGGATTTGCGGAAGATATGGTCCATATAAATAATCTAGTAAAACGAGTTAACTCATCTAGTAAAATAAGTTAACCCATCAAATAAAATTAGTTAACACATCTAGTAAAATGATATCTAGTGTAAGGGACAGGACAACATAATCTACTAATAAACTTAACTAACAGTTAAGCTAAGTTAGCTTATCATCTAGCAACATAGCTGGAAAGATGTATTAACTGATATCATCATCAGGGATCGGATCGAAGGTGTGAATTTACCTAAAGTTTGTAGTCGGGCATAACAAGGAGCAGTTACAACCACTTGAGTTGAACCGGTTTGAATTTAACCTGTTAAATTTCGGGTTTTTGTCTAACCAGTTAATTTTTGTTTTTATTAGTTTTACATGTTCCTTACATTTGAAACACCGAACTATAAACATTTTCAAACTGCTGATTCCCAAAAAAATCATTACTTTTTGAAGTAAAACTTCTTGGGGCACGGGGGTAAAATTTATTTAACCTCTCAACTGTGGGTTATTCATATATTTGCTTTTCAATTGCTACTAGCCGGGTGCTATCACGAGTGGCTAAGAAATGTAACGGAAATTGGAATCGGTGACGTCAGGGTCGGCTGAAGACTTTTAAAACCGCAACTATTTTCAATACGGTTTTTAACTAATCAGATAAGATAATAATACATTCGTACAATAAAGAATGTTAATTAGTGAGAGAAAAACCTGATGAAACGTTAACAAATAAAAATTATTTTAAGCATTCTTCCACGAGTTCTTGATTTCCGGTATGGCCAAGATGGCGCCGCCGCCGCCGCCGCCGCTGACTGGGATAAACAAAACCAGTGACGTGACCAAAAACTACTTCGTTCAACCTCTTTGTTGGAACCGGAACTTATGTTTAACAGCTGTGCGATGCGATCCATACAGTTTGTAAGAAAAGAGTTTCATCAATGTCACACGGGTCGATATGGATTTCTAAAACAAGCAAAGCAATGCATACATTTGAGCGAGACGGCTTAAAGACGTGACGTCAGATGGTATATAAGCTGAGCGAGATGCAAATAGTAGTGACACTATTGAATGAGTTAAGTATATCACCACGAGCGCGACAAATTGTAGATAAGGAATGGTGGGAAATAAATGACATGACGTATTAAAAGTAAGTACAAGTATAAAATAATTTCAAATAATCGGACGTCTGAAACTTAAAAGTAACTTGAAGCAGAGATTGGATCTCAAAATTGGAAATTTAAATCTCTTTTAGTATAGGTAGGTATAGGTGTATAGTATAGGTACCACTTAATGATCTAGCTACAGAAGTTTTACTTCTAACACGTGTACGGTGCTACACGCGTATCTTTTTTTATTTTTTATTTTTTCGTAAAAATTACTGAGTATTGTACTTTACATCATTCAAGCGAGGTAAATAAAACATTCATACAGATTGTAATTGAAAGATGCAGTCATTTTTTCAACTCAACTCAAGTGGTTGTAACTGCTCCTTGTCATGTCCGACTACAAACTTTAGGTAAATTCACACCTTCGATCCGATCCCTGATCATCATCATCAGCCTATCATGGTACCCCTGTTGAGTATAGGCCTCCTCATGTACTTATACGCCATTAAACACATGATGTGGACATCTGCTCCATCCCTAAGCCCACAACTTCCGAACGGGCGGTAAGTAGTATACAAAAATATTAATGTTATATTGATGTTGACTAAGCAATCTGTAAATAAAAAAATGACTTTGACTTTGACTCTGACAGTTGGTCTGCCGACTGCCTCCTCTTGACCAACACTCGGCTACCGATCTGGGGCCCTACCGCGCAGCCGCAGTCGGCATCGGCTTCGTGTTTGACTTGCCGTATTGTCATAATGATAAAGTTCATTCTTGCGCGTTTAAACGCGATGCCGATGCCGACACTGGTTGCGCGATAGGGGGGCAGGTCCACCTGCCATCTTGTCACCTTGATTTTACTACTGGGTACTATTATCTCTTCTGTGCTACTGGGTAAACTTACCATGATGCGCCTTAGTCGCCGCTCGCTGTGTGGCCTGCGCGCGCGACGCCGCTTCGATCAGCTGACCTTGTCGGCCATCTTGGATCCTCACTGGCAGCTCTCACGGAAACAACCGAGCGCGCCCGAGCACTGCACTTCCGGAAACGAGGGCGCCACTTTCGAGCACATTTCTTTTGTTGCACTTCACACTGAGTTTTTAGGTTTTCCAGATTTTTCTTCCCTGTGCTTACGGCCAGTACTTACTTTTCTGTTTAACAAAGAAGAAAAGCGCAGGTAAATTAAATATGTAGATTATTTGAGTAGCTTGCTTGTTGTAATGTAACTGATCTTTATCTGATGCTGAATGTACCTATTTACTACGTATAGGCCATACCTACTTAATGCCAGCAATCGATCTCTTTTTAGAGATAAGCTTGCCTTTGTTCGTGTTTTTTTTTTCTGATATGTGCAATAAATATATACGAAATACGATAACTACTGAACTGTTCTGGCTATCTACTTTGGCTTTTTACAGTACATAATTTTACGTAATCGGGGACTACTAGCCCATCTATGTCTATAATGAAGATTTTCATCCATCATCGTTACAGCATACACGTTTCTCAGTTTCTAAAACCTCTTAGCTATCCTTCCATTAGAGACATGCCCTACTCCGTCACAAACCAAACAGAGTGTCAGCTTAATGTCCCTAATGTCACGCTAGATGTCACCACCAGCGCGAAAAATAAAATATTATTTTACTTTCAAAGGAGGAAAACGGACAATGGACTTAGAAATTACTTTTGTTGGCTATTATTTTGGGGGTTCGCGGCTGAAACATTACTTTGTATGTGTTAAAGTAATACAGAAATAATAGAATATATGGTATGGTACATACGAACTAATAAACTTTAGTTAATGTAATAATAACTAAGTTGCATTATTATTATTTTTTACTCTCAGCATCAGACATAGGCATGTGAACACGCAAAACACAATCTTTTTATCTTTGGTAGAAGTTCAGTAGAGTATTTCAATCAGAAATATGTCAAAATTAATTTAAATAATTTATCACCATCTGAAGGAGCTCATGAAATGACAACTTCCGTTGTCCCTGAAACGCAAGCTCATGGACATGTGTATTCTCCCCATCCTTACCTACGGAGCCCAAACCCTGGTCTTTGACTGACGCGCAAAGGTTCAAACTCGGGGTTTGTCAGAGAAACATGGAGCGCATTCTCGGTGTTCGGCTTTTAGACCGGGCCCGGAATACAGAGCTGCGCTCCCGGACAAAGATAATAGATGTAGCTCAGAAGGCTGCCCGACTAAAGTGGGACTGGGCTGGCCGTGTTGCTCGAGTGCTGCCGAATAGCTGGGCTAAGAGAGCCACAGACTGGCTCCCAGAACATGCAAAGAGAAAGCGTGGCCGACCCAGGAAGATATGGAGTGATGAGTTGGGTCTATGAAACAAGGACTGGAGGGAGACCGCTCAGGATCGGATAGAGTGGAAGAGGGGGAGAGAGGCCTTTGCCCACCAGTGGGTCATGGTGGGCTCGTAACAATCACCATCTTAACATGATTAAGTTGATATTATTTTGTCACTTTCGCTGTTTGCTTAGGATGTCTAGATCTAAGTACTTATAAGAAGCTTGCGTGCTGTTATCTGATGCAGACAGTAGAGTAAGAACTGATTTAGCTGGGCCATCACCTACCCACTAAATTAGTAGGTATGTGTTGTTCTGATCTAATCGGGTAAAACTGACGTCACTTAACATAAACTATATATGACAACAATCTGGATGTACCCCTGTAGATACCACTAAAGAGTAGTGTTAGGAATTATTTATTGTTAAGTTATAAAACCATTCTGATTAATGTTATTTTGTTAAAATAGTTGGCATTTTATTGTATCAATTGTGAAATGGTGAGCTATGTCGCATGAGTTTTGTAAAATTAAAGCGTAACAAAAATGGTTGCTATTTCCGCCACCCAAACTCGCGCAGCAAAATGGCGGCGGAAGTTGTAACCATAATTAAAATAAAATGAATATTCGATAAATGCTGTTAAAATATTTTGCTAAAATATGGTTAGAATTTTAAAATGTATTTGAATTCTGAGATTTATTGTGTGAGTTTTAATATTACTATTTCCGACACTCGAACGCGCGTAGCAAAATGGCGGCGGAAGTAGTAACAGAAATTAAATTAAATCGATAATGAACACCGTCTAAATTTCAATAAATACAGTTTGGCCAATGTAAATTATTGTCATATTTTTAAGTATATTTAAATGTCTTTAAATTAATTAAAAATACATTTAGTAGTTATTTTGGTTAAGCGAGGGAAAACTTATAAAAGCTTGTGATTTTGTTTGGAGCGGTTAATCTTGTATTGAACGTTGAACGGAGCGAAATATAAATAATTTAAGAGAGAGTAATGTTTCATTTAGTTGAAAGTGACTTCGGAGTAAAGTGAGTTTAACAGTAGTATGGCGCCAATGATGTAACAACAAAATATCTAATAATAATAATAGAACAATGACGACAAACCCTGACCTGACCCTTTGGTCAACGCTTCTCTATTTCTCCATACTAAAATTGTTCGACCAGTGTGTGATTATGAGAGCGAACCTGATAATGAACAAACTATGACGTTATCGAAAGTCAATGAGGGGTTCTCTGGCTGATGATCTAAAATAATAAAATAACCGGCCAAGTGCGAGTCGGACTCGCGCACGAAGGGTTCCGTGCCATTATCTATAAAAAACCGCAAAAAAAATGTATGGGAGCCCCCCCTAAATATTAATTTAATTTTAATTTAATTATTTATTTTTTAAGTAAATAATATACTCAATATATTGTGAACATTTTAAGCGTCTACCTGCTACCATTATCAATATCGAGCAAAAATGAGCAAAAATGAGCAAAAAAATCACGTTTGTTGTATGGGAGCCCCCCTTAATATTAAATTTCTTTTGATTTTTAGTATTTGTAGTTATAGCGGCAAAGGAAAAACATCATCTGTGAAAATTTCAACTGTCTAGCTACCACGGTTCATGAGATACAGCCTGGTGACAGACGGACGGACGGACGGACGGACGGACGGACGGACGGACGGACGGACGGACAGACGGACAGCGAAGTCTCAGTAATAGGGTCCCGTTTGGCACCCTTCGGGTACGGAACCCTAAAAATGAAGTCTGAAATGAAATTAGGGTACCTACTTCCCGTTGATCATGAAAGGCACGAAGCAGTTTCATAACACATGTAAAGGAAATCCGCAATGTAGGTTTTACAAAAAAAAAAGGCAATTTGTGCGGAATCCCACTTGGTCGGTTTATTTTTTAACGACATTTCAATGCAAAATGTTTATTTCTATAAAAACAGTAAACGCAGTATCTGACAATCACTAATGAGCTAACCTTGGCCCTTGCGAAAGCCAACGAAGAAAGCTTTGAAATTGAAACTCGTTCCAAAGGCTTCGTTAGACGATGAATGATATGAATTTAATTAGGGTCTTCCTTAGTATTAACTCGGACAATAGTCACTATTTACAGGACTCGGAGACATATTTTATTTTATTTGTGTTATTTACGGTGTCGTATAGTTATTCTAAGTAGGTAATTAAGTGATTTGATTTATTGTTATTGTTTTTAGTATTTGTTGTTATAGCGGCAATAGAAATACATAATTTGTGAAAATTTCATCTGTCTAGCTACCACGGTTCATGAGATACAGCCTGGTGAAGTCTGTGCTGGTGACAGACAGACAGACGGACAGCGAAGTCTCAGTAATAGGGTCCCGTTTGGCACCCTTCGGGTACGGAACCCTAAAAATTAAAGGGGTAAGTTAGAGACATTACCGTGAACAACTTTCACTTCGGAACCGATTTGATCGGAACAACTTACATTACAAGACGTTGCGTCATTGTCACTGATCTGATCAGTCATTGAGCTAGCAGAATTCGACCCTTGTATGCTTATCCGACTATAGGTACCTACCATACAGATAGCTTTTTAAACTACCTCCCATTACTGGAATGTGGATTTTTCTGGAAACTTTTTCGCCACAGCGCGTTTCACAGTAGATTGCTCAGGTATTTTTCACATTGCTTTTATAGAAATTGTCCTCTATGGGTTGGAAAATAGAAACGACATTCGTATGAGGCAAGCAGAACGATTTTCATATTATCTTTAGGTGCCAGTGGATAAAGTTGATAGAATAGGTTTTTTACATTTTGTTCATTTCGAACGAGTGGGCGATTGAAACGAACGATCTGTAAATGTAAAAATCCGGCCAAGGGCGAGGCGGAGTTGGGCTCTGTACTGTTGAGGGTTCTGTACTTATAGGTAGGTACCCTTTTTTTTGGGGATTACAAATATATTTTTACTTTAAGTAGGTAGATAGGAAATGATTTGATTATTTTTAGTTTCCTGCTTCTTGCCGAATAGAAACTACGTGAAAAGACCAAATTAGCCAACCCATAAATAATACTGCTAAAAATAGATTCTACATACAAATACGTATATGATAAGCGCAGATATAGAGCGGTCAAGTGCTATCCATATCAGCTCTTAAAGCTTTCAACAGAGCTTTATGCATAGTAATCAGCACTTCACGTTTTCCACTTGTAATTCTACATAGTACGTAGACAAAGTAGTAATTTACCTAGTAGATTAATTACTTAGTAGGTACATATTCCCTGAATTAGATAATTTATATAAGTATCTACTTTACTTAGCTATTACTTATATTATTATTATTATTTATTATGAACAAGCAGCTTGGAGCTGATGCGTGCATATCAGTTCACATTTCACTGCACTTGTTTTATAAAATTGTCAAGTCTATTTTTAAAACTGTTCACTGATGGTGCACTAATAACAGTTTCTGGAAGTCTGTTCCACTCGCGGACCACTCTGTTTGACAGAAGGTGCTTGCGTGGGTTACTTGTAAACGAGAGCCCTTGGAGTTTCAGTGCATGTCCTCTGAGGTGGTGGTTCTGGTTTATTGTAAACATGTCTTTATAGTGGTGCCTTTCTAATTAATTAGTTACTAGAGCTACAGTAGCCTTTGACTGCCTTTGTAGTAAATAGCAACGTTAAACGTCAACAATAGTCTCAAATTACACTATAGCACCAGTAGGTAGATACGATTTCCGTCTCTATGACGCAAGTAATATGATCAGTATAAATAAAGTCACTAGGGTGTACTGTACCTAGGTCGATATAAAATGCAAATAATCGGAAAGTAATACGTTTTACCATATAGTCTTGCTTATTAAGTTAGCAATCAATATCTACAAAAAAAAAAACATTCAAAAAAATAAACTTTAAAATTTCATAAAAAGTATACTTGCTTATCTAACTACTATGTTAGTTAACAAAACATAGATTAATTATAAGTAAATTTCTCACAAAACATTTCCCTAGCGTATGGATAAGTAACAAGTTGTTGATATTTCCCAAAAATACCCGAACAAAAGGACTATCGATTAACAAAAGCCAAGTAGAAGAACGTACCAAACCAAAAACAGCAACCAGGATTCAGTTCACACAAATACTGCTAAAACAACAAAATAATATCGAAAACAATCACAGTTCACTCCCCCATCTGATTTCAGCACTGGTTTTATTTAGATCGACAGAGAAAGGTGCGATTTTATTTATTTATTTTTTATATTTTTTGGCTGTTTGGGGAGCAGCCTTTGCCCGGGAAAAACACGTCGCGCCACAATGGCCGCCCGCGAGGTCTGAGATGGCGGGAAAGTGGACATGCGCTTTGGGAAATCAATGTGAAAATTGCTCGAAAACGCGCGCACTTCGAACTTTGCCCCAGACTAGAAAGACGGTTTTTCGGGTGTGTGAAAGAAGTGACACAGGTCCTTCCAGACAAGGTTGTGGTGCAGAAATCTAGTTAATATTTCTTCTTCCGTGGCAAAATTTATGGGTAGGTCGATCTAACCAATAATGTAAAAACTACGATGTAATTTATGCTTACTACTCGTATATCCCAGATATCAACAACGTAGGTTGCAACATATTTTAAAATTGTTTATCCCCAGAGTTTTTTTTTACTCTTTCCCAAGAGTTTGGAATATGGAATGGAGTAAAGCTTGTCCAATCTAAAATGTCCCGCCCAAGTTGTTTCTGTTTGAACAATCTCTACAATCAGTTGTCATAGTTATTGTTCTGATGTAAAATCCCTTCGTCCCCCGTGGTACTACCAATGGTCCTACCAGTAGTACCACTCGTATATTTTTACATTCATTTGAGCATTAGAAAAATCAGAAGGATGCTCTCCTAATTTTTATAATGCTAAATTGGATTTCGTATATTTAGGGAAAGGAAATCTGACGGACAGTGAAACCAGGTTGTTTTTAAATCCATATCAATTTATTTATTTGTTATTACAATATGCATATGCAGAGCAAAACGTCAACGCGCCTACATAATGGAAGATTATACGCACACACCAAGCCGGGCCGGCCGCGTGTACAAACCAAATATACTACGACTATTATAAATAAATAATGAACACAACACAATACATAAGTAAACTATTATTTAAGTATAGAGATTTTAAATAATACTGAAAGATACTTTTTATACCGAAACTTACGATTGTGAAACCATATCAGAAAACTGGCAAAATTTTGCGCCTGCCACCCCGCATTGAAAAACCCGTGTCGCTCCTTTTGTCAAATAAACCCACGCTTCCACCATATAATATGGGAAAAATCATAACGATATTCGACTTGTTAAAAAGTCTGTCTTATCTTAAGCCAAAATTCTACCAGTTATTTATTAGTAAAGACAAATATTAGACAGAAGGACACGCGAGGCGACCCAGCCATGTCGGACTAATTTAAACATTACAATGCGATTACAATACAACTAGGTAATTAATGCAACTGAAACCTAAAGCCCGGAGATGAAGCTCTCGTTTAGGTGCGAAGCTCGGTGGGTGAAAGTACACTCCGGGCCAATGGTCTTAGGACCCCTACATGTCAAATATATATTAAGTTTTTTTTTCAGGGTTTTTTTTGCTTTGTTCCACATAGTTATGTTAATGTATAATGCTATAGGTAAAATTATAAATACACTACATTCTTTCTACTCGTATTTACTATATTATTATTATTTAAATTTGCTTTATTGTAATCACACTTTAGAGCTTTTACAAATTAACTCGAAAATAACACTTATTACTTAACTACTTCTATACAATTTCAAATAGCAACAGATCATCGGTTCCACTAGATAATATATTCTATCTATACTTTAATAATTAAATTGTATGTGTAAACCGATTTACATGTTATACTTACGTACAAATAAATAGTGGCTCCCTATAAAACTCATTTTTTCTACAACTTAGATAAATTAGCTACCAATTACAATTACATTTTTTCATACATAGGTACAGGTTTAACACCGTACATAGATTTCAAAGAAGCGGAGGAATTCGACTTTTGACATACAAATATTTTACTACACAATATAAAGATCCGCATTACTTTAACGCATTGTCGTACAAATGCTAGATATTTAAACAAGCAGCTTTCTACGACATTGTACCTTGTCGCGAAGTAGGCAAGAGTAAAAATCGATCAACAACGTCGCTCCATCAAAGATACGCAACAGTAAACAAAATTACCCTGTTAAAAGACATTGTATATCTTAAAATTGTGTCCTCAGCCTTTTCCAATGATATTTTTTTTTTAATTCCATATTTTTACTCCGTTGATAGAAAATAGTCGCTTTATAAAATCACTGTAGCTGTAAATATAAATATACATATTTTAGAAAAAAAAAATAAAAAAAAAAATATAATTACAAAATATGTAACTTTTACATTGCGACTATTATCTGCCAAAGAGCAAAATCACTATACTGCTAAGGGTTTTTATGTGGTAATACAGGGCCTTTAACAAACATAAAACAAAACTACTAGACGGATAATTGTGATGGTATCTTTGATAATTCCTAAAGACTAGGGAAACAACTTCCATTCACAACTGTTTTCAAATATTTTTCTATGTTAAGAATATCAGCTATTTATTTATGTTATAACATTTAACCGACACTACACAGTAGGTAGGGTACTTGGATGATTGTAACAGGGATAAAGAAAAAAGAGCTACAAAAAAAACTATTCGAGAGAGTCAGAAGTGGAGTCTTAAAATGCATGAAAAAAATGCTACAGATCGAAGTACAAGGAATAGTCCCAATTAAACGAGACGATTATCAAGTATATTTATAATAGTTTTAGTATATAACATAACCTAAAATGTTAATTATTTTAGACGACTATATTTAAAATTCTTTGTCATATTAATATGTTCGAAAAACTTTAGTTTCATGTTTTTATGTGTTCTCATACAATTATCTTGTGTATTCATTTAACTATGTGGCAACCTCTAGCAACGCACATTTAATAAAAGCTGCTTTATAGGATTATTCAAATTGGAACGTAAAATAATTAAATGTAATAATGACAAATAGCAAAAACTACAAAGACAAAGATTGCCACATCTAAAAAGTTACATAGTAATTAGGTATTTAACCATTTAAATCTCACGATGCGCCTAACTGTAGACAACTAGTTACCCGAGGGAAATATTCAAAACCGAGACGATAACTCGCATTTTTATTATTATTTTAAATTGTTATATTTAAAGGTTTTTAAGGATTAATATAATACACATATTAATTTATACGCTATAAATGGCACAGCCTGTGACACATTTAGCAGGCGAAGACTAAAAAGGATAAACCAAATAGGACAAATACACTTTTATAATACTTGTTATGGGGTTCGGTATTTCACCATGCAGTTTTGTATGAACAATGATGATGATCCAATTTTTTTGCAACGATGTGCATTTGCGGTATTCATAATATTCAATATGCACTTCAAAGTAAAATATAATAAAATGTACCACTCCTAATAATAACGATGATTCTGTATCAAACAATGGAATGACACATTTTATAATGAGTCTTACTTTGAAGTCTATATTATTACAAAAGCATAATTAATAAATAACTCTCAAAGAAGTGACAAAACACCCAATATCAAAACACACCTCAAATGCAAAATGGAAAAAGAGATATCAAAGTAATTGTAAAAATCTCATAGCAATTACCAAATGTGAGGAAATCAAATATTTATTTCTGTCCTTGTGACACACACAGACGACTCAAGAGGGTTATTTAAAAACGCATTTTTATCGAATTATCGCAACAATATACGTGACAATTACTGCCAGAACAATAATAACATTATGTTCAGTGGATACAACACGACTTTGAAACTTTGAAGCGATGGAAGGTCGACAGTCATTCAACAGAGTCATAATTCTTTCTATATAAGATTCAAAGAAATACAAAAAACTTTCGATCGTAAAAATATTTACCTGTGCGGTTTAAATGACCAAAACTTTCATTATGTAAACTATTCGATCGAACAAAACCAATGATTGGCTATCATTGGAACGGGTAGATCTGAAGGTTACAACTAAAATTGCGCAATTTTGAGCAACTGCGACGTCACGCCTCTCATGGCTACATCAAGCATATTCCGGCACTGGCAACAATAGCTATTGATTCGCCACACCACACGCAGCAACTGGAAGCAATATCGCTGAAATAATTGCCGCAATTTGTTATTGCCGGGCTATTATTGCACGAATTATTGCCTGTGTAAGTGTACCTTAAGAGAGATGCCACACAGGCATTGCAGCTGTGTTGACGCGCGCACCTCCCGAGCATGACAACCGGGTTTGAACCCCAGCTGGAGAGGAAGACAAAAAGACGGGTCTTGGCAGTTAATCGATTATCAAATCAAAACAGCGCCACATGATTGCCTGAAATTAGTTAATTGTTCCAATAATAATAGTAGTTCCAATCATAACCTTTGAACGATTCGATCGAATAATCACCACACAAAAAGTCCAATCGTCCAGCACAAAACCAGATCAAACCATCCCATCGCATCCCAGAACCAACTCAAAACAGCTCCTGCACTTTGCGAAATACCGACAGCACTCTTCATTTCTTCGACTTAACCGTCACATATGTGGGCTCATCGTCCGCGGCGGCGGCGGCGGCGGCGGCGGCGGGCTTCTTGGGCTTGACCGGCTTCGAGAGTAGCAGCGGGAGGGTGCGTTTATCCTGAATTAGTAATTACACAAGGGACGTAAGTGAGCTATTACAGAACAAGAGTTTGGCGCCAGTGCGAGCGCAGCTGGCAAAGGGCGCTAACGCATCGAGTGCACCCGAGATATTTAGACATTCCTATGTGGGCAATAGAGGGACGAGTGTGTATGAGACGTCTAACCGGGGCGCGTTCCCATTGTAACGACACGACAGATAGTCGTTTCGTTTAGACGTAGCTTGTATGTGCAGCTTTCCAAAGATCTTTTGGCGTGTGATTACAGGTGGAACTAACCCCCCCCCCCCCAACCCCCAGCCAAAACATCGTTGGAAGACTGTTTCAAGGCTTGACCAAACAAACGCGTTCCATTTGCGTTCGCAGTGGCGATCGTGCCTCGATTACGAACGTTTTCGAGATCGTAAAACGTTTTCGAGAACGCAGGAAATTATATTTTATGTCATAAAGAATAAGAATCACTGACATTTGGCTTTTCGATAGTTTTCTATCGAATCTTTGTTCGTGATTGGGCTACAGTTATTGTGTTGGGCGCAACCAATCACAGGACGCATCTACGTGAACAGCGACGCTATAAATTTGTATACAACATCTGATCACCACCGCGGACGCGATCTGAACGCGTTGGTTTAGTCAAGCCCCAAGAGACGAACACGAAGAGTCCATCTATCGCACTTTTGGCCGAGACATTACTTAGGTGCTTTTCACAACTACTGCGAAGCAATGCCATCTTCCGCAGTCTGTCAATGTCTGTGTACCTGTGCGGGCTTGCTGACGCTCGCGTAGATGGGCGGCGGCTGGATGGGTCGGTCGCGCGCCGCCGCCGCACCTCATGTGTTGAGCGCGGCGTCGATCTCGCGATGCACGCACGACTGTTACAAAAAAAACATCAATCTGTTGAAAATCTCGAGTGTAGCGAGTGATTCAATGTTGGCCGGTATTATATATCCCACCCACTCTGCTACACTGTACAGGATAAAAGGCGTGACTGCAGACGGCCGTGTTGTATTTAGATTGTGTTTAGCGAAGTGACGAGAGCAGCGAAGTGACGAGTGCAGCGAGTCAGCGAGTGATTCAACCACGCACCATCTCCTCAAGCTGCCGGGCGAGCGCCTGCAGCACCTGCCGCTGACTCTGAGCTAATGCCATGAGATATAGATTCACGAGTGCAGCGAGGCATTCAACGCCACGTGATACGCTAGATTCCCGAGTGCAGCGAGTGATTCAACCCCGCAGATGACAGTGTTTATGCTGATACAGCAAATAAATGAATATTCTGTTCTATTCTATATACACCATTTTCCCAAGCTGCCGCGCCAGCTGCTCGTTGAGCGCCTGCAGCACCTGCAGCTGCCCGTCGTGCGCCGCCAGCGCCAGCTCCAGCTGACTCTCTAGATTCCCGAGTGTAGCGAGTGATCCAAAAACTCACCATCTCCTCAAGCTGCCGCGCCAGCTGCTCGTTGAGCGCCTGCAGCACCTGCCGCTGCCCGTCGTGCGCCGCCAGCACCAGCTCCAGCTGACTCTCTAGATTCCCGAGTGTAGCGAGTGATCCAACAACTCACCATCTCCTCAAGCTGCCGCGCCAGCTGCTCGTTGAGCGCCTGCAGCACCTGCCGCTGCCCGTCGTGCGCCGCCAGCGCCAGCTCCAGCTGACTCTGGGCTAACTTCGCCTCAGCGTCCTGCAAGAGGGTAAACAAATTAAGGTCATTGGTGGATTCTCATTTTACTTGTGTCGGATTTATTCCGTCGTGACTTTTAATTGTTTTGCGACACTAGAAACTAACCCTTTTAGTGAAGAGTTTCGTTTATCTAAAGTTGGAAGTAACTTTAATTCCTGACGAGCAACAGGCACCCTATTTGTAAACTAATTTGACAGATAAACTGTACCAATGCCATCTGCCTTGAGCTTTTGAAAGTAGGCGCCATTGTTGTCACTGCAAACGACTCGCACTCTAAGGGCGGCTTGCAGAGTTGCCTAAATCTAGATTTTGCGTCTTAAACCGATTTAACTTTGACATATTTCGTATATTTTGACAGTTGGTAAATTGAGTTTAATGCTAAATCTAGATTTAGGCACGTTCTGCAAGCCATCCTAAGTAACATAATACACCAAGTTAAAAACTTAAAAAAAATTACTTCATGATCTTTTACTTTGTCTGCGTGGAACGCACATGACGTCTAAGAATTCACAATATTACACGAAATAAACGTATATCGGTCCTTACAGCCACAATTCATCTACACGACATAGTCACAGAAAGGCAAAATATGTAATTTTGGATATCTGGATAGTATTTTCTATATAGAAACCTAAGTACTGGACCGATTCCTGATTTTCAAAAAAATGGAACCAACCTGAAGGTTTTTTTTTTTAAATCGGTTCACAAATAATAACAATTTCGACGTAACACACATAAAAAAATATACAAAAAAAAAACGAATTGATAACCCCTCTTTTTTTGAAGTCGGATGAGAAAAATGTAAATCCGTTATTGGCTAAAGTTAAGATTATTTTCCTTGTTTTACTCATCTGTATTAGCTGTGGATTTTTTAAGATCAATAAATAAATAAATAAATAAAAAAAGTCTGTTAAAAAGAGCTGCACGCCACGCTGTCGCAGCTCCGCGCGACCGGCACAGTGATAGTGTTCACGCTACTACATACCTGCTCGCTCTTCCTGGACTTGGTGATCTGCGCCAGCTCCTCGCTCTTCTGCGCCAACTCAGCTTCCAGCTGCGTGACGCGCTGCCGGAGTTGCTCGCCCTCGCTCGCATCACCGCCTGGGGGAGACGTAGTTAAGCCAGCCATACACGCTACGGCCTATCGGAGAGATTACATGTGCAGGTTTGCCTGCGCAGGTCAACCGACGTGTGTGGGGACGTTCCGGTGTCCCGGTGCCGTCTTCAGTTCTTTCTGCAATGGCATCGATTGAATACGAGAAAGATACTAGAAAACAACTGACGACGCGTCCTGCGCAGGCGACAGGAGTACGCGCACACATGCATAGGTACACCGTATGGTGTACTCTAAAGAATTGATTTTCGATCTTACACCGGTCGCCTGCGCAGGTTCAAAAAACTGCACAGGCCTATTCCCACACACTTTCTCCTCTCCGGTAGACCGTAGCGTGTATGGCTGGCTTTAGCGGTTGAGTGAAATAAGTTAAGGCACATAATGCTGCTCAAGCATCTTCATCCGCCTGTCATGGAACTCTCTGTTGAGTTTAGGCCTTCTCCGTCTCCATGCCATTCAACTCGGTCATGTGCAACCCGCGTTCTTCCTCGCTATGCAATCAGTCCGATTGCTATATGGCAGGTGGTCCCCCGACTGATCTTTGGCATTGATTGCTATTGTAATTAATGCTGCTGCTGCTAATGTATATCGCGCTGTTACCTCTAGTTCGCGTCGCTGCTAAGAGAGAAGCGATAGTATTTTTATATATTGCTGACTCAGGGACTGGAAAAATCTGCACCTGACCCACTTGAGACCTTATAAACATCCCTAGGTCATAAAATTTTACGTCAGCCATTGTAACTCCTGCAGTAGTAGGCACATTCGTCAACGTGCAAAGTCGATTTAGTAAGCAAACCACCTGCCCGATGGTCCGACGGTATCATCAAGTCAACGGGGTCTCGCTGGGTACGGTCGGCACTATAGAGGGCGTTATAGAGAAGAGCCTTATACCACACCTCGGACACTCCATAGAACGCTCGTAAAATAATAACCTATTACTACTACATGATCAAATGATGTTTGTATACGTGCAAATGTGTGCGTAAATATTGCTAGGGCTGGTAGCGCGGCAAATGCAGCGATTTGCGTCGGGCGAACCGAAAGACGACGACCGACGACGGCGCGACCCGAACACAAGCGTACCTACCTACTTTTCAACTCGAAGTGCTTCGTTCGCGTTGTTGAATCGCACCAACAACGAATAGCACGAAATTAATACCTATAATAAATGTACTTAATTCATAATTATGTATTACGGAAGGTTTAGTACTAGGTATCTTAGAAAATACAATATGAAAGAGAACCTTTAGAGAACCTCTCCTTTTTTGAAGTCGGTTAAAAATAAAATATGACGACACTGACTTATTTATCAATTATCGTTGTCAGTAGCTAGTAATTTACTACAAACATATAACTCTGTCTCTGTCTCGCACAAAGTCTGTCCTTGTGAGAGAGCGAGACACACACAGCAAACGCTGACCAAGTTACATTCCGGGAGTTAAGGTATTAGAATTTTTATTTCTCAAAAGAACAACAATAGAGTTGCTGTTGCTTACCTTCTTTCATCAGTCGGGAACTGAAAGAATCTCCTGTCTTTGGTGTTTCTAGTTGACGACAGACACCCAAATAATGCACAAAACTTCACCATTACCGGTTATTATTCACCGTATACGCGCGGTCACTCGTCAGGCGTTCAGCCGCGTCTATTGATATTTCAACCAGTCCCTAGACGCCAGGGGTGGGGTGCGGTATCTGAATCAGCGCGGGGAAGGGAGTGGCCGTTCTGTACGGAGTACTATTATCTCTTCTGTGCTTATACCCAGCAGTGGGTCGATGTAGTCTGAGCATGCATTTAGGGGATGCATGGAAGTGGACGACGCCGTGGAGCACATGTTGTTTCTCCACTAAAAAGACCAGAACTACAATTCTGGGAGCCATCAGCACCTCGAACACCCAGGCCTCCTACTCCAGCTGGTGCAGGACTTAGGATGGCTGAACTGAAGGCGTAGGGGAGGCCCCGCTCAAGGTCCCGCTGAGGAAGAAGAAGAAGTCTGAGCATGAAGATGATCTCACCTTTCCCAGCCAGATGCCTGGCACGCGCCACCTCCTCCCTGTACTGATGCAGCTGCCGCTTCCACTCATCAACATTGGCGGTGCTCTCTTGCAGCGCCGCTGTGAGACGCAGGTTGTTACTCTTCAAGGTCGCCAGTTCCACCTCCCACTTCTTGGCGTTGGCGGAGCTGGGGGGAGACGGGTGGGGTTTAGTGGACAGATAAATGGGCAAGTCGCCTGTCCCAAAAAGTGGGTAAATGTGGGCAGATTGTTTGATTGATACTTGGTTGGGCAAATGCAAGGCGAGACCGGAGACAAATGCGGTCGTTTCCATCACAATGATCCTTAATTATCCTTTCTAGAAATAAGCTCGTCTTTGTATTTTGTCCTAGGTAATTTTTCCGCGAGGCCTTTGCCCAGCAGTGGGACACCGCAATGGGCTAGATAAAAAAAACCGTGTGCAACAAAGAAATTATGAATTATAAATTTATGAATGATGTATAAAGACTCGAGTCGTACAGGCAAGAAGGCAAGATCTGAGATGGCGATCATGTGTAGGCACATGGACGGCCTAAGGGCTACTTGACAAGAGTACGTTACACTTTCATAGACACGACTTACACTTCCAGGAAGACAAGGGATTAAAAAAAGGCACTCAAAGAAACACATATCTCAGGTCCGCCATTTAGAAATCACCTAAAACGGTAATTAGTAATAATAGCCAGTGGGGGCTATTTGGCAGGTGTCAAAATTACTAAACTAGAGGAACTAAAGGCACTAATCTGACAACCTTCAAATCCGACAGCTCTTGCGCGGTGGCCACAGATTCCATTTTCAAACGACCAGTTTAATTAGTCTAGTTAGTATATAGTTCGTGTCGCCTCCCAAATCGCAGGCAGTATCTGCGGTTTCAGAAAAAACATTGACTGTGAAATATAACTGTAGAAACCAGAACAGAACGAGAAAGATTGAAAGATCTTGTTTTTGCTCCATCTGTCGCAGTCTTCTGTCTCTGTGTCTTTGTCCGGGTCTTGCATCAGACTTGGCTGTGTTAATTGAAAGTCTTGTTTTTGCTCCATCTGTCGCAGTCTTCTGTCTCTGTGTCTTTGTCCGGGTCTTGCATCAGACTTGGCTGTGTTAATTGAAAGTCTTGTTTTTGCTCCATCTGTTGTTGTCTTCTGTCTCTGTGTCTTTGTCCGGGTCTTGCATCAGACTTGGCTGTGTTAATTGAAAGTCTTGTTTTTGCTCCATCTGTCGCAGTCTTCTGTCTCTGTGTCTTTGTCCGGGTCTTGCATCAGACTTGGCTGTGTTAATTCTTATTTTTAACGATTCCATATGCATTATTTGCGTGCTACACGTTCACCGCACCAGCCTTCAATGGTAACACTTTCGGTCATAAAGCCGAGAGATTTATCGTTGTGCAATCGCTGTGTATCGATTACGGACGCGTGCGAGAATCGAGAACGGATTCTTCTCGCACTAGTTATCTTCAATGTATCTCGGCACGGGATCGCGGAGATTTTCTCGTAAATTGTTACGAGCAATAAAAGTGATATGTGTTGCAGAATAAGCCGTAACATCGCGGATTGCATTTGTGACTCTATCTCCATCACGTAGAGTTAGTTGTATTTTTGGTAATAGCATTGACCTTTTCAACAGAAGTTACAACTATTGCTGATTTTGCGCAGATTTGGCGACATTATCGACAACGTACTTTTTAATACTTATTATTTAACAATCAAGATCCATTCTAGCTTATTACGATGCAAGCGGGCAGCACTCATCATCATAAATTCATGAAGATTGAAAAATTATAAGACCATACCACGAACTGTGAAGACAACTACTTAGATCAATTTGCTGACTGTCAGCGTCAGCCAATTATAATCCTAGCCACGGCTGGGAAACCTCAGTAACAACTAGAATGAAATAAAACTACATAACCGTATTATACACACGATATATTGCAATGGCCGTTTTTAATCTCGCCACAGTAAATACAATTAAGGGCAAGTTAGGGACAGCGCGATGCGTCAATCTGCTTTTTGTTTCATTTGGAAAAAGAAAGGGAATCTGACGCATAGCTCTGTCCCTTACTTTGGAGCAGTGTATTTACTGTCGGGAGGTTAAAAATTGGTCAAGTGCAAGTTGAACTCATACACGAAGGATTCCGTACCATCGTACAAAAAAAATAAAAAACACGTATGTTTTATGAGGGCTCCCTTATTTTTTTACATTTCGTGTACGCAAAATGGTGTATTGAATCACTGACTAAAAGTGGGCATTGTTGTGCCTCTGCCACCCCTATGGGAAAAGGCGTGACGCTATATTATTATTGTTATTTCGTGTAGTTCCATAAGGGTTGCTGTAACGACAACAGATATGACACATTCTGTGAAAATTTCAACTCTCTACCTATGACGGTTCGTGAGATAGCGCCCTCTGTCTGATAGAGATAGAGGGACGGAACGGACAGCGGAGGCTTAGTAATAGGGTCTCGTTTGGCACCCTTCGGGTACGGAACCCTGAGAACGGGCGTTGTGATCAAACGATAGTGCACGCGGTAGTCTGATTGTATGGTGGATTGTATTCAATTTGTAATTACTTTGTGAATGCATTTTTACGTAAATCTGCTATCCGAATCATCAGGGTATGTCTCAGTGGGTACCGACAAACCAAAACGTAGATATAATCAAAAGGAGGTTGATTTGATATAGAAATGCATAGAGGATGCAATCGCATGACTTTAAGCGGCAGCTAAAAGTTGAGTAGATTTTATAAATTAGTAATTGTAGTCGAGAGATTCCGCGAAAATTTGAGCCTATTTGAAAAAAAGTCTCTTTTTCTGCAACTTTTACGTCATTTCTATTCAGAATCACGAGCTCTTCTCACCCCTATGGAGAAAATAATACATAATTTTGCTTCCATTTAATCACTATAATTTACTTATTTATTTATTATTAAAATTAAATCGTATTGCATTATAGACTAATTGAGATGTTTGCATCCCAAATCCCATCCTCGTCGCCACTGAGATGTTTGCAATAAGACAACCGTGTGTTAGCGTAGTTACTTTATTACTGACTCGCGATGCATACAGTATACACTAATCCAATGCGCTAGACAAATACAATAAACATTAGATAATTATAGCATTCCATGATAAATTTCATTCCATTTGATATTCAATACAATTACAAATTCATTCATTTCAGAATATAGATACAAAATCAATAATCTGAGGACAGCACTGTCATACAAGAAATCATCTGGAAAATCGTGACGAAATAGAGACAAAAAGTTGTGTTATTTTTTTCTCCAAAGCGGTGAGAAGGGCTGGTAATTCTGAATAAGAAATGACGTAAAAGTTGCAGACTGGAGACTTTTCAATTAGGCTCAAATTTTCGCGGAATCGCTCAGATGATCAGGTCAGGTATTACCCCTCAGCTGGGGTATAGGGCTCTCAGTACAGATTTCCATTTGTTCCGATCTAGGGTCATTTGCTCAGGTATTGTTACACCATCAGTGCCTAAACAAAGTCCGAAATACGAAATAGGAAGATTGATACAAACTTCATAAAGACTCGATTCTACCACAGATACTTTAATATTATACTAATACAGATAGACCTAGAACAAAATATGACACCGGCTTAAACTGAGATGCGACGGAAGCTTCTTTAGTTCGAGGCCATTATCGCTTGGTGCAGCACCATCAAAAAATTGCAAATACCACGAGATGGCACTAAGATATATAGGACCGCCTAGAAGTATTTTAACTGAAACCATGGCGTTTAAAGTACAAATCTTACTCCTCACGCCATCTCTTTTTGACGAAGGGTTACTAATTCTAATTTGTATGGGATGAGCAACCTGTGATTCTACTTAGTTTATTCATCTCAATATTTTCATAATCGCCAATAAGAGATATTAATCTTCGCACTAGTACATAAAGAAATATCCCATTTCCGTAACTAGGATAAAGAGGTAGATATAATATGAATTATTGTTACACAATGCGTTTCCTGAAATATGTGAGGTTATTAAATCAAACTCGGACAAGACATGTAACTAGATAAATTATGGATATGTTCATTGCGCAAGACTTCTTTATACACATAGTATTGTAAACTTTATGATAGTGATTTTTAATTTTCATCATATAATCTGCGTATTTGTGCTTGCTTCTCTGCCTACCCTTTATTTGGATTTCTCCATGGTTGTAACTCTGTCAATTAGTCTTTTGGACTGATCTCACACTTAACAAAAAAACTCTCCTCAGTAACTCTATATTTTGTTGAGACAAGCAAGTTTTTGTGATATCCGGATACGATCAAATACTCATAGTTATTATTAGCATAATTTACATGCATTACCAATTAACTATTGTCATTAGAGACCAAACGAGCCGTGCAACATGAAGTCGACGGAATAGGAACCAAGCCGTTACAAACGTTACAAACTGCAAATTCAACTTCCGTTTGAGAGTTAGACTAGTCATAGGGGGCATACCCGTCGCCGCATTCCCATCAATACATAATTATAAATATCTGCGAGCCGTGGTTGGTGATACAAACACAATAAACATTATATTTTTTTGAATAAACATTTTTTACTTTACTTTAATTCATATCATCAGACTGCATTAACATCTAATAATTAATAATATGCTGCTGTTGGAACAGCTGTAAACGGGAAGCAAACGGGCACTTTGTTTTCCTCGTGAGTGTTAGGCACAGAGTTCTATCTTTCAGTCTACACTACGTGTAGTACACGTGATCTGAGGTCGCAATGAATTAACTTACATTTTAGGGTTCCGTACCCGAAGGGTGCCAAACGGGACCCTATTACTGAGACTTCGCTGTCTGTCCGTCCGTCCGTCCGTCTGTCTGTCACCAGGCTGTATCTCATGAACCGTGATAGCTAGACAGTTGAAATTTTCACAGATGATGTATTTCTGTTGCCGCTATAACAACAAATACTAAATATCAAAAGAAAGTACGCTTGGAATTTTCACTGACTCATTCCCAAATATTGACCGACTCACAAATCGGCATGTCATCGCATCAATCATCATAATATTATAACATCATCTTCACCATACGTATATTTCTGCAACAATTCTTTTAACTTCTTAATAATGTACCTTATTAAATTACATGAATTTGCCTTTGTACCTAAAGGTGTTACTGTTTCACGATATTTTAACTCTTATGTTACGATAATGTTGTAATAGGTATCGCGAATTTGAACTTTCCCACTTTATGGTAGGATTGGGGGACAATACCTTTGGATACTTAAAAAGAGCTAAGCTCGCCTTTGCACATGTGCTTTCTATTAATGTAACTGTATAAATTATTGTGAGCAATAAATAATTGTGAATTGTGAAGAGCGAGACCCACACTAGGGTATCCTGTGTCGTGGGAACCAGAAACGACATCACAAACATGTAAACATCCAAGACCTGGTAATTTTATTTTCCAGGATAGAGCATTTGTGGTCTGAATTGAACTAAATTTAATTTGCCAGTTGTACATAATGTATGTACCTACATAAAGGTTTTTTTTAACAATTAGAATATAAATCTTTCAACTAAAATACTACAGTAGTCGTAGTAACAGTTAGTATGTCCAGTCAGATTGTTAGTAAACTTTTTATGTTCGATGTACGATGTAATAAATAAAGCTGACCAATCTCCAGATAATCTCATCATTGAGCCTAGCGGAAGACTGGGGGGTAGGGGGGTCTCGCGACAAGGGGGCAGAGGGGGTGGTCAGAATTAACTATTTCTCGGGTATAAGTACAAAGCTCCGAAGTTAGCGCACACATTCGATACACGCGTCGAAGAGTTGACTTCGTGAGTGGTGTATTTTTGTGTGGTGTTATAAAAAATTATGGAGGTTTTTACTGTGAGTAGTATTTGTGTTTTATGCGGAGTTGTAATTCCGAAAGTGCGTGTATTACGGTTCCCAAGAAATATGTAACGGTTATTAATCGGTTTGCAACTTCGTCCGTGTGAGCTTATCCTGTGGCAGACACACAATTTCAGTTACAACTTGAATTTCAAGTGAAGTAAGGTGTCGAAAGAATATTAGAAAATATTAGTTAGTGCTTTGCGAGAAAATATCCTCTTGTGTTGGTTCCGATTATGTCAGATAGATCTTCTCTCTGCTGCTGAAATCAATCAGAAACAAATCTGTATTTGAAATTGAAATTGACAAATCGCTTATTCAACAAACTTAATTTACAGTGCATACTGACACATAAAAGTAATAATTTGTAATTGTTGAAAAGGTGACCAGCACAGCTAATGATCGCAGACCGTGATCTGTGATCGCCGATTTTAAGCCAGTACCTACACTCACTCACTCCCTATTTGTTGCCATAATATCTCAGTTTATTTCAACTTGATGTTTCACCTATAACAATCTCCTGCCTGACACTACGCGTAAAAGCGTTCGTCTGTCACTAACTGACGACGTCTGTGGCCAAGCGAGCGAGGTTCTGCCTCACAAGCCCAAGATCCTTGGTTCGATTCTAGCCCAGGGGACGAGAAAAAAATACATCTAGGTCTTAGATGTTTATAGTATTTCTGTGATTTTGCTGTTTCTGGTTCCCAGGACATGTGAAGTTTTTACGTCCTATGACTCTCGATCTCTTTTCAAAACCCGTAGCGCCGTGTCCTGTGCGAATCTAACGACCCGTGACAAAAAAGCGCGGAGCGTGTCGTTATGTTATATGTCAAGAAAAATACTAGGCATATGGTACAGACAGACAAGGTACAGACAGACAAGGCGAGACCTGAGGTTTGAATTTTTATACGCCAGTTACGCACACTTGTAAGACTATTGAAACAGTTAGACTCTATCCTGACCAAAAGAGATTGTTGGCAGGCTCAAGATACGTTTATTCAGGGTCGCGAGTCGAATATTGGTGATATCGTTGAAACACTGGGTAGCGACTCGCCGGGAATTCGTAGATAGTCTTCAGCTCCTTGGTAGACTCGTAACAAATCCAGCTGGTCCGCTTCTCCAGACGTCAACAAGAGATATGATTAGCGCCAGGAGGATTTTACAACTCGGCGTGGAACCCCAAAGGTTGGGGATTATAGAGAATTTTTATAGCAACATCTGCACTTTACAGCAACTCGACATTCAGCTCCAATAAAAGGGACTAGCCCATCGCCGCAACTATAGGCGTGACTTAAAAAAATTGTGCAGAAGGTCCGTCCTCACGTTACAGAGCTCAAACCAGGACTGCGTCAAAAAAACAATCAGCTGCCAGACAAGATTCTAGACTACTATTTACGAATTTCTAAAGTTTACTTTTTATCTGGCTAATACGCCAGTAGCCAATATGGTCAAAGAGGTAGTACGTTACACTATCTATACAGAATGGCTTTTGGGTCGTGCGTGACTCTTACATGTTTCTAATTCGGTAAATGATTGCGGTTTCAGCTATTAACTAGCATTTAAATAATCACAACGATGCGTTAGTAATTTAATAAATTAATTATCCTTATTAATTCTGAATGTTTGGTCACCTTAAAACCTTTTTTCAAATAAACTAATTAGAGGAGTAAGAAGTGTCAAAATCAAAGGCCATAAACATTATGACAAAGTCAAGAGACAGTTGCGCTTGTAAAGTGTGTAGGGTGACCAACTGACCCTGAACCAAAATAGGACATACATTTAAATTATTTTTTTGTAGCAAAAAAAAATATGACTTAGCGAACTCTCATCTACAGCATAATATTCCTAACCAATTTATTAATCTGTGCCAATAGGCAAATCTTAGGTTACTTTGTTGCTACACGACCCCGCAGTCACCCTGTATACTACAGCCAGACCTTATACGATGAGATAATCGTTTATTTATAACAAATGAGTTTACAAATTCACTTATTAATTAGGTATTTTGTTAAGGAATCACATATCTCTTAATTAAGATCACCGGCGGCGGCGGCGGCGGCGGCCGGCCCTCACACTAGGTTATACGTGTATCATTATGTTTCACTCAGTCACGGAGGTACCTAACGTTTATTATTCGGATGAAAAACACAAATAATCAGTACACTTCACCGATGACCGCAACACCGCGTCATATGTAAATGCAGAACAAACGAAAGTAAAAGGACAGTCAGCAAAAACACGAGTGAAACTAAATTTAAACGCGCGTGACCAAATAGCACGCGACCGAATTAACAGCATTCGATATTCCGTTTAAATATGACCCATAAGGCCGTGATATAAGACCACCAAGGCGCAAAAGTTGACAGGAAAATAGGAAATTGGAAGTCGAGGTTTTTATAATTTCCTTTATAAAGATTTGTGGCCGTTTCTTTGTAATTTCCGTCAAAAATAGGGAAGTAGGTGACGCGTGAGGTGTTTATGTGCCAACTAATTAGGTTATTACTATTAGACAGACGGAACTTAATGTCAAGTATGATTAAATATGTTTTGACTACGTCTGCTGCGGCCGGTTTCCTGAGGCTTGCGTTGTGTTTGACACGTTTGGCAGGTAATGTAGGGCAGTGAGTGATTGTGAACAGAAATAATAAGATAAACTTGTGAGTAGCTTACAGCCCTTATAAACAAATAGATTTGTAAATGTAAAATGTAAATGTAGCCCATTAATGTCCCCACCGAGGGGCACAGGCTTTTACTCGGATCCGAGTAAGATTGAGCCATACTCCACCACGCTGGCTCAGTGCGGGTTGGTGAAGGGGTTTTTACGACTACTACATACTACATAGATTTGTACATTAAGTAAAATAATTTTCAAAACTGAATCACGAATCTTCCAATGCGGAACTGGCAGAGGCTGAGGCAGTTTTGCTGAACATAACCTATAACCTAATAACAATAAGTGACCAAATTCATATCGTGGTCGCATCATCAAAAAAATAAACTCATTCAATCTTTTCCGCACACCCTACTTTTGGCTGAATAGTATTTCTGAAGAAGTAGTCATTCTGAAACTTTTGATCCTACATTGTACCAATTTAGGCTACAGCAGTAAAATAAAATCGCGTGCTAAAAAATAGTCGGGTCCGATTTCACACAACGATTAACTTGTTAGTTAATCAGCAACAACACTTGTTATTAACCACACGTTATTTGATTACCGTTAGAGATTATGCGGCGTTATTTTGTTTTCTTTCAACAATAGCCAGTCGACATGCATCTGATAACGGAATACAACTGTTTTGTGAGGTCCTTCTGTGTTATGTATGATATAATTATGATCTTATGATGTGTAATGTTACCGCATTGAACGACTTAACGTAAACTTAGTGTTACACTTTTTCCCCCTTACGGAGTGACAATGGCACAGAAAAGCAGAACTTTATGTAATCATAAAGTGAATGAAGATGTGAGGGAAATGCAAATAAAACTATAGAGACACTACACAGACAAGACACACGACACAGACTGAAAACACAGAACAGAAACAGAATCCATGCATGTTTTTCGTTGTTTCTTTCTCATCCAGTTCCATAACTAAGTAAGTAATTCCAGTTCTAAAACACAGGGTTCACCCTTCTTTAGGGAGTAGTGTCTCACCCATTGTTATAATTATTATGTAATAATAATAACTATAACAAGTACTGTACCAATTTTACTGAATAAAGCATCATTATTATTATTATATATTTTTTCTCTCTCTCGTGTCTCCGGCTTGTCTGTCCAGTGAGTGTCGCGCCTAACACAAAAACCTGTAAGAACCAAAGAGCAAGATGTGTAATGAAATGTCACATTAGAAAACTGGCGTTATGTCACATTCGCGAACGATTTACACAAAACACGCGTCATGTTGCCAATGAATGATATTGCATGTGTGTTAGCGAGATGTAGTAAACACGGATACGCACCGACCGACCAATCTGTCCGACCGATCCGCCGCGCCGGTCGCTGTAGTCAGTTTTAAACATTTCAATACTGGCGCCTTGTAACTTACAAATAGATGAGAGGATTATCTTACAAATCAACGATACTTGCCTAATTTAACACGACCATTTATTTTACAAAAATATGAACAAGGAGACTTGGTGTGCTGGAAAATCTATCTAGATATAAATAAGCTCACCTTAATGCAATCAATGCGATACTTGCCCTATTCTTTTATTTGTTGTCAATTAATTACATTATAAAATTCGTTCTGTACCCCTTTGAAAAAAACAAAGTGGCCAAGTGCAAGTCGGACTCGCCCATGAAGGGTTCGTAGTATCATGTAATTATTAGACTGGATTTTTGTGTTATAACTTTTTTGAAGTAAAACTTCTTGGGGCACGGGGGTAAAATTTATTTAACCTCTCAACTGTGGGTTATTCATATATTTGCTTTTCATCTGCTACTAGCCGGGTGCTATCACGAGTGGCTAAGAAATGTAACGGAAATTGGAATCGGTGACGTCAGGGTCGGCTGAAGACTTTTAAAACCGCAACTATTTTCAATACGGTTTTTAACTAATCAGATAAGATAATAATACATTCGTACAATAAAGAATGTTAATTAGTGAGAGAAAAACCTGATGAAACGTTAACAAATAAAAATTATTTTAAGCATTCTTCCACGAGTTCTTGATTTCCGGTATGGCCAACCAGTGACGTGACCAAAAACTACTTCGTTCAACCTCTTTGTTGGAACCGGAACTTATGTTTGACAGTTGTGCGATGCGATCCATACAGTTTGTAAGAAAAGAGTTTCATCAATGTCACACGGGTCGATATGGATTTCTAAAATGATGAACGAATCGTTTTGTGGCCGGTAACTATGGAATAGGTACCTAAAACGCGCTGCGTAGTCGCGCAACGGGCAGCTAGTAATCGCATAAAGTCACTTAGAATCATCCAAATGTGATATTTAGTTTTCAAGCAAATTCCGATGTGATGGATGGCTGCATTAAGACTTCTTGAAAACAATAAGTAGGTACCTAGAACTGTTCTAAAGCCACTTTTTATTATATAGTGCAGTTCAAGTCACAAATTAGCAGTCTAGCTACTAAGTACGTGTTATACCTACCTATTTAATGTTTATCTGTAGTAAACGGCCAAAGCGAGGTCTACAGCTTACAGAGCCATAAGTTTAATGGCTTATTGTTTCGCTTATTTGTTTGTATGTAATTTTTGTAATACATATTTTAAAGTTGAATTGTTGTTATAACTGTTGAAATTATACGATTTTGATTTTAATAAGCTTTTGTAATTTTAAAGTTAATGCTTCATGCCAGTCAATAATGTTGAAGTAAAATATCAAAATCGAGGTATGTCGTATGGCGGACTAAGGAAATGTCAAGAATAAAATTAAATAAGCTTCGCGATGAAGTAACCCTAAAGAATCCTAGCAAAGTAGGTATGTATAGGTTAGCGGGGGTAGCATAAGGCACGCCAGTCACCCCAGCCACGCATTTTGTCACAATTTAATGTCATATCATAATGAATGCGCGCTATTTTATGGAGAAACATCATTGAGACGCGAAAGGAGTTGGCAATTTGGCAAAATGACTGCCCCAGACATGTACAAAGACTTCTCAACAGCCAATTAATAGCATTTAAATATTCTCTCATAAATTACTGCGTCTTTAGTTAGTTTGTAGAACTTGAAGGAAATGATTAAATAATTAAGAGTTGTCACTTCATACTCTATGATTCCGCCATTGATTAGTGACTTTTGCCATCGTTAAAAATAACATGCAACATAATTGCCAACTAGCAAAACTGTTGAAAACAGGAGGTTTCCAGAGGAGTGGCTAGATGGCGTTATGTTGCATGTTATTGCAAAATGGTGCTTATTTCTAGCGACGGCAAAGGTCACGGAATCATATTGGAATCACGGAGTATTGAGTAACAACTCTTATTTACCTATATTTAATTATTTTTTTCTTCAAGTTCTACAAACTAAATACAGACGCAGTAAATTAAATTTATGAATGAATATTTAAATGCTATTGGCTGTTGAGAAGTCTTTGTACATGTCTGGGGCAGTCGTCCATATATTGATTTAGCCATCTTCTTTGTCATTTATCTGCGCGACTGAGGTGAGTGGCAAGCCTTATGGTAGCCCCGCAGGTACACATTAACTTGGAATAGTTGAAAATACGTACTCGATCAATTAAATAAAGGGACTGGGCACAGAGACAAGCAAAGCAATGCATACATTTGAGCGAGACGGCTTAAAGACGTGACGTCAGATGGTATATAATCTGAGCGAGATGCAAATAGTAGTGACACTATTGAATGAGTTAAGTATATCACCACAAGCGCGACAAATTGTAGATAAGGAATGGTGGGAAATAAATGACATGACGTATTAAAAGTAAGTACAAGTATAAAATAATTTCAAATAATCGGACGTCTGAAACTTAAAAGTAACTTGAAGCAGAGATTGGATGTCAAAATTGGAAATTTAAATCTCTTTTAGTATAGGTAGTTATAGGTGTATAGTATAGGTACCACTTAATGATCTAGCTACAGAAGTTTTACTTCTAACACGTGTACGGTGCTACACGCGTATTTTTTTTTTTCATAGTCTTTGTATGAATGACAAAGTTATCTTTGCAGTTTTTAATAAATGTTTTATATCTTAAAAACTGCTCATTATATTTTGTTCAAACCAATTTTCATCGAAAGTTTATATTGAGATACACAGCATATATTTTTTATAGATTCATCACTCTCTTACTTTAAAAGTTAGAGGGGGTACACAATTTTTATGTAGGTTTGATGAAAAAATAATTTTTTGGTTTCAGTTTCATGTATGGGGAGCCCACCTTAAATTTTTATTTTTTTCAGTTGTTGTATAAAAATCGTAAAGCGGTTCATAGAATACATCTACGTACCAAGTTTCAACTGTGTAGTCCTAATAGTTTTGGAATAAAGTTGCTGTGACATACGGACGGACGGACGGACGGACGGACAGACAGACTTGACGAAACTATAAGGGTTCCTTGTTTCTCTACGGAACCCTAAAAAGCTCTCGGCCGTGTGTTGTAGGTTCGGATTGTCGATGTGTGGACAACTCAACATTGCTGGTAATGATTGAGTCAAATGAACACAACCGCTCGGCAGGTCAACGATGAGTCGATGACAAATTGATTTCATTACGCATGCGCTCACCGAGAGTACAATTCTCACGATGTTCAAACACAAATCAAATCTAATCATTTATTTGTGAAACATAGGTGTAGGTTATATACATTCAGGTCTTGTAAAATATTACGTATGTTTAGCCATCGGGTATACAAATATTACATGCAAATATGCACATGTCAATAGTTTTAACAGAAAAAAAATATACGCGTGTAGCACCGTACACGTGTTAGAAGTAAAACTTCTGTAGCTAGATCATTAAGTGGTACCTATACTATACACCTATACCTACCTATATTAACACGCTGGGTAGCGTAAGGACAATCCAGTCCTTGGAACAATATTGACATTAAAATTATAAAAAAAAAAAATGACATTAAAATTATTTTGACAGTGGGTACCAAGACGTCAATTTAAACTATTTTTAACTATTTTTTTTTTTACAAAAAAAATAAAAAAAATGGCTGCAGCCAGGCGGCTAAAAGAGATTTAAATTTCCAATTTTGAGATCCAATCTCTGCTTCAAGTTACTTTTAAGTTTCAGACGTCCGATTATTTGAAATTATTTTATACTTGTACTTACTTTTAATACGTCATGTCATTTATTTCCCACCATTCCTTATCTACAATTTGTCGCGCTCGTGGTGATATACTTAACTCATTCAATAGTGTCACTACTATTTGCATCTCGCTCAGATTATATACCATCTGACGTCACGTCTTTAAGCTGTCTCGCTCAAATGTATGCATTGCTTTGCTTGTTTTAGAAATCCATATCGACCCGTGTGACATTGATGAAACTCTTTTCTTACAAACTGTATGGATCGCATCGCACAGCTGTCAAACATAAGTTCCGGTTCCAACAAAGAGGTTGAACGAAGTAGTTTTTGGTCACGTCACTGGTTTTGTTTGTCGAGTGTTTGTCCCAGCCAGCGGCGGCGGCGGCGGCGGCGCCATCTTGGCCATACCGGAAATCAAGAACTCGTGGAAGAATGCTTAAAATATTTTTTATTTGTTAACGTTTCATCAGGTTTTTCTCTCACTAATTAGCATTCTTTATTGTACGAATGTATTATTATCTTATCTGATTACTTAAAAACCGTATTGAAAATAGTTGCGGTTTTAAAAGTCTTCAGCCGACCCTGACGTCACCGATTCCAATTTCCGTTACATTTCTTAGCCACTCGTGATAGCACCCGGCTAGTAGCAAATGAAAAGCAAATATATGAATAACCCACAGTTGAGAGGTTAAATAAATTTTACCCCCGTGCCCTAAGAAGTTTTACTTCAAAAATAAAAGCACTTATATATAACATCAGTCAAATCACCTTAAACTTACAAGTTATTATCAAAGAGGTATTCTGATATAGAGTAATATATTTTGTTTATTAGAAGCTTACGTAATTCCCTTTTAAATTGCAATATATTATCGATATTACGTATATTAACAGGTATTCTATTAAATATTTTTGTTGCCATACCAAAGCTGTATGGTGTTGGGGCATACTAATTTTGTTAAGATCAAGCAGAAAGTGAAGCTTTGTAAGGACGCGCGTGACGTCTCAAAGACGTCTCTTGAGAATTTGAATAATTACAATCCATACGTATACAATAGTTGTTTCTGTCTTCATGTGTACATTTTATTTCCCACTTGTTTCTGTTTGCTTCATATTCTTCTGCTGTGTCTTGTGTATTGTGTGACAGTTGCATAAAATGTGCCTTCTATTCTATTCTTTAATAGTTATTTTATGTGTTTTTAGTTTATCTATAAAATAGGATGTCAATGATCTTCGTGGAAACGAAACATGAACCACTAGGTATGTCAAAGCTCAAACCTACAGGTATAATAGGTAGGCACACAAACCTACAGGTATAATAGGTAGGAACACACGAATCTACAGGTATAATAGGTAGGAACACACAAACCTACAGGTACAATAGGTAGGAAGGAACACACAAATCACAATGTACTAAAGATACCTAAAATCCTGCATAAATTACATGTGTATCCACTGAGCTTCATTGAGACGGGTCAATAAAATATGTGTCAGATGCAGTCAGATGCTTCATTACTTTGAAACGAGGGACAGAGATCACGCATAAACCACGCAGTTTCCGTGATTGCTCCGTAAACATAGATTTAAAAAAAAAAAAACATTTTTGTAACATGGATACCTAATAAAAAAATAAAAAGTTTTTTGAAGTGAAAATCACGTTGTGCAGGGTTGTAGCCTAATTTTGCTCGCCTTTTGAATTGTTGTGGTTCTTATGAGAGAGAGGTAAAAATATGAATATTGTTTATATTTCAGTAGTCACGTTAGAATGACACAGGACTCGTCATGGTTAAGCAAGATCCTAAGAACCATGTGGACGTCGAAGATAGAGAAATTAATGGAAAAATAGATTGAGATGAGATGTTTTAGTGATAGAAAGCGCTACCATACCCTATCCAATATAACATCCAACTTGACAGCTAACCTAAAACTTCATAGAATCCACTTTTTAATCACTAGGGATGTTACCAAAACAATCGGAAATTGTTTATTCAGTTGAACAAACAGAAGAGTTGTCATCGCCATCACTGCTATTAGCACAGATATTGTTATTTCATTTTCAACCATATTTAAGGTAACTGAAGAAGCAAAAATTGTTAGACAACATTCCGATTAACAAATGTTTAATGGGTGTATCGATTTATGAGCAATATCCCCTCACTAACAGGTGACATCTGTCAGGTTGGCTTTTAAAATTATAATGGATAGGGTATAAATGTTAAATCCTATGTTTTGTGAACTACTGACATAATTAAATATTACGTATTCAATAGTTGGTGGCATTATTAGCACGTAAAAGCGAATGACAGAGAAAACTCTTCAATTACTGGAAAGCCACAATTTGCTCACATCCTTTACATTTTACACATTCGCGCATTTCGCCCAGTCACCTTGACATACCATGCTTATTCCGTACATCATAGAGACTACAATCGTTCTGCCCAGGGGTGTCTGTTCTGATCGTAGGAGTATGGCCCGGTCGAGTTAAGTTGACGCCTGGCGCCGACGACGTCACACTGCACGGGGCGCCAACTCCTCTCGGCCGGGTAGTAGCATACAAATGCACCACACAACATGATGTCATGTGCGTTTAGAAAACCGTAATAAATAGAGGTAAAGCTGTGTTTATGCAAATGTAATGTGTCACGGAATAGTTTATTGGTGAGATGCTGTGAGAATTGCGAAAACGCTTCTTACATGGATATGCTCACGCATTACTCCTAGTGGGGGGCAGGCAGAAACTCCTAAAATTTGTCATAGTTAATTTATTTGAGTAGGACTTTAAATTGACGGCATTTTATGCTATTCAGATTGAAAAATTATAATAGGTACAAGGTAACATTCGGTAGAATTTACACATAACTTAAATGGTCCTTCGAGTCGGAACGAAATAAGGAATTGAATTGAAGTTAGCGACTTTCTATCTAAGAAAATCTATGATGATACTTTATCATATTTGTTCCGTTCGCGGGTTCGAATCCCGGCTGGGGACAAAAAAAAACCCAGGTCTAGAATGTTTACATGTTTGTCATGTCGCTGTTTCTGGTTCCCACGACACAGGGTATCCTGGTGTGGGGCCAGTAGCAATGTATGTGCCTGTTTATGTTTATGTTATGGCGTAATAGCCGTATACAATATCGTGTAATCGGTTTCCTAGCAGCACCGAGTGCTAAGCTGGTCTAATCACGCGACTTCCTAGCTTCCTTAATCCCTGCCCATCCCCCCTAACAACGCGGCGTAAAGATAAAACAGATGCGTTAGCAAACCCATTAAGTTTCACCACGCGCCTACGTGCCTTGTCAATCTTATAAGCAAGAATTCGCGCTTCCTCTCACAAACTAAATTGAACGCTATAGCAGTTTAAATAAGTGGTACATACGGGCTGGTGAATAGAACATTATTTTCCGTATAATTTTAATTCAAGATACGGGAAGTTGGGAATTGCTTTGATTCAAATATCGGAGTGAGATATGGGAATCCGGAAGTAGGCGAATTAAAAGTAACTCTATCTTTGGTCCGGATGCACTGACAATCACTCACTCAATGTCTATCGCCCGGGAAACATCAGCTTCAGTATGACATTTAAGCAGCATTTAATTTGAACACCAGGGGCCCGATGCTGCTCTGAGAAACGCACTTATATTGGATCGCTATCGCTTCTAAAACACCCAAAATGGCGTCATTCGGTATGCTCCTAAAGAATCGCATATAGATCGTAAATAGATTGCAAGCGTAGCGTAGCGTAGCGTATGTACGCGAAACATCGGGCCCCTTTCTGTGCACTCTGCCAATAGCAATGTAATACTCTATTCCACTTTGCGGGTGAACCTACTCACCAAACTAGATCCATACAAGCGCGTAGGATACTTAATCTGGGGGCGCGGCAGCGCCCCCAAGCCAAGTCGAGCAAAACATACGGGCGCAGCAGTAACATCCTTTACAGGAAGCCATTCAGAGCATATTTGACCTACCTGTTGCTCCGTTGTGGATAAAGATAGAAACCTGAATTCCCGGCGGCTAAAAGGCACCATGTCATAAGACATATTCTCAAAATTTCAATAAATTTGAACCAGTAGAGTTGAAGGTACAGCAATTCAAAGTTCCTCAATTTTGACACTCACTGACTCACTGATTCACGATCATGAAAACTCTAAAGGTTACTTCTAGCGAACCCACAAGCTTAAAATTTTGAGCATGGTTAAAGTTTAGCCTGCAAAGCCAAGGAAAACTCAAACATTGCGCAATTTTAGCCCCAATTTCATAATATATTAATTATCAATAAGCTCAGTACACGATTACTTCGATTCATCGCTATTCCCCATTAGATGTCGCTAGGTGTGCATTTCCTGAATCGCGGTATGGTTTGGTTTGAGGTATGATTTATATTTATATAATTCACCGCCCAGACTTGTCACAAATCGTAACATCAAAGCCACAGAGAAGAGCCCATAGAGATTGGGAGTGGGCTTTGAGTAAGTCGGTAGCTAACGCACAAGAAATAGTACCCGAAAAGAAAAAAAGGAAAGTTACTTACAAAAAGAAATGAGATCCCAACAAAACATGCATACGCATATACAAAAACGCCAGTCTCGCAAACCTGCGCAGTTTATTCTACCGTAAAAAGTTGTGAGATCTAATTTTAAACCAAGTCGGATAATTTAACCAGTATTTGTGTATGGTAGAATCTTTCCAACAACTTTATTATCGTATACTGTTAAGTAACTACCTAATTAGTTAGCTAATAACATTTATAGTGATCGGATCAATATAAGACATCTTTATTTCTTCAATAATAATTAGAATAACTTGGCAATCGCGCTCAACTGACCACTCTATAGCACCCAGAGCACAAATGAATATTATTACTCAACACAACACATCTCTAAATATCTTTAACTTTGTAACTTAACTAATAAGAAAACAACGAATTATTTCGGAGCGAGAGCAATAGGTACATTACGTTGCACACACGGTCCTATAGTCGACAACTTTTCTACGTGCGATTGCCAAGTCATTGTAATTATTATTGAAGAAATAAAGATGTCTTATATTGATCCGATCACTATAAATGTTATTAGCTAACTAATTAGGTAGTTACTTAACAGTATACGATAATAAAGTTGTTGGAAAGATTCTACCATACACAGATACTGGTTAAATTATCCGACTTGGTTTAAAATTAGATCTCACAACTTTTTACGGTAGAATAAACTGCGCAGGTTTGCGAGACTGGCGTTTTTGTATATGCGTATGCATGTTTTGTTGGGATTGACTTTACAACTAAAAACACCCTTTTATATGAGGAAAGAAATGAAGAATGAAATGAGCCAAAAGTCGATTACTTTACAAATATGAAACTGTCCGGTTCCATCAACACAAGTGATGATAATGAGATCTTCGCTAAAAGTAATGAACACGTCTTGTCACGAAGAATCGAAGGAGCCCAAACTCAAAAAGGTAGAACCTAGGGTTCCTTCTGCCATCGTCGAGCTCCATCATCTGACCAGCACGATGGTACCATATCACACTGTCAAATTTCGCCTCATTTGCGGTCATCTGTATTTTATGGCTTTATCTTATAGATCCAGTGAAGTACTACTACTTCTGTGAAGAAACCATATTTCTTTTATGTTTAGTTTTGAAGGTATCTTAAGTTATGCTGACATTAGCAAAAATCTGTTTCTTTTTTTACATTTAAAATAAAAGTCATATTTACATATTTAAGTTATTTAATGTGACAAAACTACAATATCTAACTGCATGCAAAGTTTAGGTCGTGTATCTACGATATATAAGGAGAAAACGTACTTTTTTATATTTTCATTGAATTGCGGTTTTCTCCGTATTTATGTCGATTCCGCAACTTCTTTTGATATCGAGCATGCCTAATGTACTTATGAATAACACAAAATAAAAATCAATCAAATAACAAGTGGGACTTCAGAGATATAACATTTCTAATGTTTCCATAGACTTTCTATGGAAATAGGGTTGACAATTTTTTATATTTATAATAATTCGAATAAAATCTCAAATATTAAATTGATATCTTGGAGTCGTTGCATTGTATTTATTTACTGATCTTAATCTTAAGTCTGATCTTTCTTGGACCCTCAGAAGTTATTAATATTAATGAACTACATAGGAATAAGATATTATGAACACATAACATATTCAAATAGACGTTTCATCTACTTTAAACTCTAGCGTCAAATAAGTAAGGATATACCAAAGAAAACTATAATAACATAGCGTCACGCCTTTTCCCATACGGGGTGGCAAAGGCACAACTGTGCTCACTTTTAGCCAGTTATTCTTATTCCATTTTGCGTGACAGGGGGCTAGCCCATTGCCTCACCTTGGAGTAATGAAGGTTTCCTTACGATGTTTTCCATCACCGTCAGAGCGTCCGTATAACGTACTTAAGACTTATTGATTGTATTAAAACTATTATATTTTATAATATATCCTGAAAGTGAGTAAATTGACAGTCAAAGTTATCGAAGTATTGTTAATTAGGTAGGAGACAACCCTAAACTTAAAAGTAAAAATTTAATATCTCAGAAGTCCCACAACATACGCACCTGATTTTTTTTTACAATATAGTTGATAATAATATGAACCTGTTAGTGTAAAAAGAAGATGCGGAAACAATGGGACTTTCCAATTAAAAATAATTTTAATTTCTGATAAAAATACTCAATATACCCTCTATTTACGATATTTTTTTAATCTTTTCGACTAAATTAGTAGATTTAATAGGCTTTTTTAAGATCCTATTTAAATAAATTGGAATGCCTTATATTTAAAACCAATGATGCAATTTTATGGTTTCTTTGGTGTTTTCTCGAGTTTTAATATAACTTCAAAACTAAACATAAAAAAACCATAGTTCCTTCACAGAAGTAGTAGTACTTCACTGGATCTATAAGATAAAGCCATAAAATACAGATGACCGCAAATGAGGCGAAATTTGACAGTGTGCATATTGCTGTGCTCTCATCAGAACTAAATACCAATTTCCATTTGTTTCACGATGTTATTTAGTTATAACTAGTGGCTCTGTGAGCTGTAGACCTCGCGTGTATGTCGGTGGGAAAGCTGAACTGCTAACACACATAAAAAAAATAACCCAAATAATTTTCTTTCAATAACACATACAAACTTATGAATGTACCTGGTTACGTACATGCAGTATGAAAGTAGCCGCACCAATAACTTTGTAAACTACATTTCGCGATCTTTTATACAACCTATTGACTTTTTACTAAAATTATATAATCTGTTTCACTCTCATAGTCTTTACAAATCCAACGACACCTCATTTGTTAATATCCATCGAGCCGTTTGGGTTGTAGCGTTTTTTTTACATTTTAAAACCCCATATCTCCGCCATTTTGAAAAAAATCAAAAAACTGGCTCGAGTAAAAAATTCTATTTATTTTTTCAACCTGCTCACAAAATTTCACGAGAATCGGTTCATAAATGCGACCTGTAGAGGAGAACAACCGGACATACAAAAGCATTTTTGCCCAAACCTGAAACGGAGACGCTTCGCTCGCTTCGCTCGCTCATCTGTTTCACTCTCATGATCTTTACGAATCCAACGACACCTCATTTGTTAATACCCATCGAGCCGTTTGGGTTGTAGCGATTTTTTTACATTTTAAAACCCCATATCTCCGCCATTTTGAAAAAAATCAAAAAACTGGCTCGAGTAAAAAATTCTATTTATTTTTCCAACCTGCTCACAAAATTTCACGAGAATCGGTTCATAAATGCGACCTGTAGAGGAGAACAACCGGACATACGAAAGCATTTTTGCCCAAACCTGAAACGGAGACGCTTCGCTCGCTTCGCTCGCTCGGTCAACTATTAGACAAGAATAATATGTTCTAGTTAGATTTTTTTTTATTATCCTTTTATCAAAATTACGTGTGGTAGTCCTGTGTTCCGAAGGTCCGGCTGAAAACCAGCGCTGGGCTGAGACCGTCTCAGCTCGGCATTGCTGAGCCGGGTCCTGTCGGCACTAACTATGACGCTGTAATCTATTGTCTGTTCTATATAATGTGTGCTAATAAAGTCTTTTTCAATTTCAATAACAGGCTTGCGTCCAAGGTAAACCAATAAATCTGTCATGGGACAACACACTTTCAATTGTAAAATGTATTATTTTGTGCAATAAAGTATATGAAGTAAATCTAGGAACAAGTCATAAGTTGAAGCATTATGTACGAAATGGCTTGACATTCTCAGAATTGTATATTTCCAGCAGATATATTGTATAAAGTCAATTTTGTGCAAAAAGACAGCATTTGATGGCACTTTTACATTACTGTGGTTATTTTTATAGAACTCAGGAACAAAAGTTCCGTTTTGACAGTTCATAAAAAGTATCTATTATGTTTATGACTGGACACAGGCCACAAGCCTATTACACGACGACCTAATAAACAGGTGCTAATAACTCCCCCAGAAATCGCTGATCCTCGCCCTAACCCTGGCCTCCGCGCTCGCCCAGTACGAAGGGTACGACTTCGACCAGCACGGCCTCTTCCAGCCGCCCTACCACAAGCAGCCAGCCCACCAGACCCTGGACCTGCACGGCCACGAGGAGCTGGAGTACCACGGCCACCAGCACTATAAGCATGAGGACCATGACTTGGACTACCATGTGAGTAAAACAGGCTTTACGAATGCGGTCTTTTTCGAATACCTACCTCTGGAAAGGAAAATAACCGGCCAAGTGCGATTCGGACTCGCGCACGAAGGGTTCCGTACCATTATCTATAAAAAAACCGCAAAAAAAATGTATGGGAGCCCCCCCCTAAATATTAATTTAATTATATTATAATTATTTATTTATAAGTAAATAATATAGGTACTCAATATATTGTGATATTTTAAGCGTCTACCTGCTACCATTATTAATAACGAGCAAAAATGAGCAAAAAAATCACGTTTGTTGTATGGGAGCCCCCCTTAATATTACATTTCTTTTGATTTTTAGTATTTGTTGTTATAGCGGCAACAGAAATACATCATCTGTGAAAATTTCAACTGTCTAGCTACCACGGTTCATGAGATACAGCCTGGTGACAGACAGACGGACGGACGGACGGACGGACGGACAGCGAAGTCTCAGTAATAGGGTCCCGTTTGGCACCCTTCGGGTACGGAACCCTAAAAAACGAGTTGATCTCTAACAAGAGTCCCCTCTTTTTCCAGGCGCACCCGAAATACGCGTTCGACTACTCCGTGAAGGACCCTCACACCGGAGACGACAAGGAGCACTGGGAGACCAGGGACGGAGACAAGGTCAAGGGTGAGTCAAGTCAAAGTCATCATCATCATTGGCCTATCATCCATTCAGTGTTTATTACAGCTGCTGTGTGTTCTGGGAGTCACATTTTATCTTATGACTGAACCAGGGAGCACTTATCCAGTGGAGCACTTATCCACTTATCACTTTGCTCCATCCCTAAGCCCACAAATTCCGAACGGGCGGTAGTACACAAAAATATTAATATTATATTGACGTTGACTAAGTAATATGCATGATTTTATGGTCAATAAAATTTTGACAGAGCGCATAGATACATTTTCCTTTGAAACACAACTCACCAATTGACGGGCGGCGGGGGACGAGGTAAGAGAGCTGTGATTGGTCAGCCGCCGCGAAACTGTCCGGCGGCCCGTCATCGTACATAGGTTGCATAGGTACATTGAATACAACTAATGTTTGGCGAGCCGCACTGCCCCGCAGGCGCAGGCAATTGGATATATAGTCTCTGGACTGAGCATACTGATACGGGATCTGAACTGCTTGCCACAACGGTCACAAGTAAATTCGGCGTTAGGCGTCGGAGCCGGAGTCAAAATCCTTTTATATGTCTGTACATATTATCAAATATCTATTGGCGTATTTGCCTATGGGAGAAGCAGGGCGAACAAATAGAGGCTGAATCGTTAAAGTCACTGAGTGTCTGGCCACTAGTCCGAGGGCCCTACATGATCCCTCGCTGAGCCAGCGTGGTGGAGTATGGCTTAATTTACCGCGACCTCGAGTAAAGGGTTGTGTCCCTCTGTGATGATATCCGTAATAAAGGAAGGAGGTTCAAAAACTATGTCAAAAACGGCCTATTGAAGAAGTCTTATTACAGTGTAAAAGAATATTTAGATGACAAAACTGCATGGTCTTTACCATCTCAGCGCACAGAAATCCAAAGAGGGGCGATGGACTGAGTCAGTACGTCTCTCCTCGGTGTATTTCCTAAGAATTAAGTAGAAATACATAACATTGGTATTATATTATAATATTGATATTATATTGACGTTGACTAGTAATATATATGATTTTATGGTCAATAAAAATTTTGAACTGAACTGATAATGGACATTATTTACTTTATCTTATTAATCACTCGACCGCTCAAAAATCGACATGTAGACCTTCAAATGACGTTCGACGCTTCTGTACCTAATGGGCGAAATATTCATGGGCTGTTTTCCTTACATTGCTTGCAGGCTCATACACTCTGACAGAGACGGACGGTACTAAGCGCGTAGTGGAGTACGAAGCAGACGACAAGAACGGGTTCAACGCAGTCGTTCACAAGATTGGTACTCCTAAGGTAAGTTGCTTACTTCCTATCGTCTTGTTCCTCTTGGGACCTGCAGGAGCATGGGGGCTTCACATCAGCCTTAGGGGACATCCCCACTGGACAGACAAGACAGAGACACGACACGGACTGGAAAGAGACAGAGACAGAAGGGACAGAAAAGAATGAGAAAGCATAAATGATTGTCCTGATTCTTTCTCATTCTGATCCATTGCAGTGCAGTCCGCATGATATTTATTATTATTACGAGCTTTCTATGTGTACCACCGCTGGGCAAAGGCCTCTCTCCCACTCTTCCAATCCGTCCGATTCTAGCGGTCTCCCTCCTGGCCCCCGATTCTCGCGCTATCGAGATCATCTCCCCAGTCGAGATATCGGTTTTGATACCGCCTAAATCCGTCGAAAGCGATCTCGATTTATATTTATTTCGATCGAAAGCGGGTCGAGATATCTCGTTGGTCGAAAGACTAGTCGTAAGAATAGCTTTTTCTTGTTTTTGATAGAGATTTCGGTTTATCAAAATCGATATTTCGACCATGGACATGATCTCGCTAGCGCCAGAATTGCCCCCCAGTTCTGTTAGGTGATCAAAATCATCACGAGGGTATTGCTACCATCTCTCTCGCGGCTGAATGTGGGCACCACCCTGTATCGGATGGGAAATGACGTGAGCAATATATGTATGTGTGTATACATACATATACCTTAATATACCTTAGTATCTATGTATATATTATATTTTGTCTTTTTTTGTTTTTATATGTATTTATGTATTTATTAGTAAGTAGTCTATATTATTTTAATCTCTTATTAGAGATAAGCTCGCCTTTGTACATATTTTTTCCAATATTAAGTGTCTGTATTATGTTTTCTGTGCAATAAAGTATAAAGTGAAAGTGAAAGTGTGTAATGTTGCTATTGTTTCGTTCCCCGCAGGAGCACCCGGCTGAACACAAGAGGCCGCTGTTCGAGGTGAACCACGGGCACGGCTACGAGCCGCTGCGGTTCCACAACGAGCCGCAGCACGAGCTCTCGCACTTCGACGAAGGCTTCCAACCGTTCGTGCCGAATGGCTACCACTAGAGGGCGGTGGTGGACTTGGTTCGTGACGTCACTGCTTCATCGTCATTCATAACTTCTATACTCCACACAGATTAGGAAATAAACGGTCAAGCGCGAGTAGGACTCGGGGTTCCGAACTCACTTGTAGATTGTTACGTCGTAACTGCGTTGGCCAAAGGGACCAAAACCCGAGCGATTGATATCAATTTCAGCTTGATACGACACACCACGCGTTCCTATTAAAACAAACTTCACAGATGGACAGATGGACAGACGGACGGACGGACGGACAACGGGTGTTACAATAGCTGTCAGGTCCAATCAATAAAATAATTCGACCTGGACAATTCATGGCTAACGCCTGCGCCAATCAGGTAACCGGAAATTATAATTCATGCTACAGAAATCTACATGTCAAAACCATGGAATCAAATTAAGCTTGAATAAACCAAGTCCAAGAGAGATTTACTAAGTATTAACACAGTTTCTAATTCTAACTAATATTAGAAAAGTAAATTGCAAAACGACGAAGTTTGCAGTAGACTCATGTTTATAATGTTGCCTTGTTATATGTATACCTTGTGATAATAATGAGTATTGCTTGCGAACGCATTGTCAATAAATTATTTATTAAAAAGAATGAATGATTGGTTGTATTGTTGAAAATTATCCTAGATTATTATTAGCCTGTGTTTAGTCGGTAATTAAGCGTCGATGATATGAAATGTTTAGTAGTTTTTAAGTGTTGTACAAAACTGTCAGAAAAATAAATCTTTTTTACTGTTTGTTGGAAATATTGCTTTATAATAAAATAAAAAATAGCCTATGCGGTGTCCCACTGCTGCTCATTCCTACATAGGCCACGCAAGGTCTCGCCCAATTTGAGCCTCTACAACTACTAAGCAATAGGACCGAAGCTGGATTGCTTCTCGATTTGAGCATCTACAACTACTAAGCAATAGGACCGGAGCTGGATTGGTTCTCGATTTGCTGCGGCTGGTAGAAATTATGGCGATCGGTACTATTATTCGAAATTCTTGCAATTACATCCCTTTACTTTTAAGTAGCGACATCTACCGGCTGCACACAGAACTTCTTGCAACCACATCCCGCCAGTCACTTACAAGTAATATCATCTGGCGGCCGCCCACGGAACTCCTTGAAACTGACCTCTGCGCCAGCGCCAGTTTCAGCCGTTCGTCCTGCGAGCACAGTTATGCTGCTTGCAAGTCGTGGCGACATCTCTCGCTAGTTCGTAAGCCTGCACATAAACTAACGCCATCCAGCGGCCACTCCTCAAGCTCCTACCTCTGCGCCAGCGCCAGCTTCAGCCGGTCATTCTCGTAGCGCAGCTGTTGCTCGCAGTCGCCGGCGGCGGCGCTGTCGGCGGTGGAGGCGAGCGCGCCGCGCGGCGACCGGCCCACAGTCGCGTAGCCGCCCTGGTGGGGGAAAATTACACTAATTACAACAACAACAGTTTCATGCCATTAAGAGACCGGTGACCGCGTGAATTTCCCATACAAACGTAACACAAAAATGATTGGAATTTGAGAAAAAGTTTAACGTATTTAGACTGTTAATCGGATTCATACACTGTCTACGCAGGTTCCTGGTCTGTATACCAGGGTTCCTCTTCAACCAATTAAAAAATATTTTTAAGTAATTTGAATATGAACCTTGGTATACGACCAGGAACCTGCGTTAACACTGTATTAATCAGATTAACAGTCTAAATGCTTTGAACTAGTAGTTCTCAACTTCAAATCATTTTTGTATTACGTTTGTATGGGAAATTCACGCGGTCGCCGGTCT
>OY735276.1:5954239-6041049 GCA_963457715.1 Argyresthia albistria | reverse complement strand
TTATCTAATTTTATTTTAACTATTGCTATACTAGACTAGATTGAGGGCAAGGCATAAACTCGCGTCGACTACATACTTTATATATGGAGTGTCAAAGTCTAGTCGATTTTAATGTGTAGCGGAGTTATGTCGGAGTCCACCGACGCACAGTGAGCGGGAGAATATCAAGATCTAGCTGTATTTAATACCTAAATGGAACTAATCCCAATCCTATTACAAAATATATTTTTTATTACCTTAATACCTACCGCCAATCGTGGCATACTTAATTTGTCTGCTGGTTACACTTGTCATCAAAGAAAAAATCTTAAAGTGGGTAGTAGTTAGTAGTAGTTGTCATCATCACGTATTTACTTTTCGCCGAACGGTAAAACTTCCCCAACTTATGATCGATTCTTAGCGAATATTCGGAATTAGAGTGCGTTTTGTTTTGTTCATTGTTTCGGTAAAGTCTTCAAGGTAAATTAAGCAACATTTTTATTCAAATTCACTTGAATGATTTCGACTTATCGCCCTACGTATGTCACTGAGTTTATACGAGTAAAAGTTAGGGTGCTTCGTGGAGTGCCGTTATGAAACTTTCAGGATTATTAAATTGAAGTATACACACAGCTTCGTAAAGGGCTATAGAATATTCTGCGAATCACATTGCTTTTGATAGCACAGAAGCCATATATTCACATCCCATTTACATTTCTTGCGCGTTTTTGCCCCGCCCATACATATTTTTTTTGCAGAATGAGAATCGTGTATGAGTAACGCGTCCCTAAAAAGAAACATAGCTTAATAGAGCCAGAAGTATTGTGCCTGCTGGCCTTGCCAACCACAAGTCCAGCTCCACAGGAAAACAATAGTTTAGTTTAGATACTGATTAATTCGATTAAATAATAAAAATTTCAAATTTTTATTTTTAATATATAATAATAATTAAATATATAATTTATCATTTTTAAAAATATTTAGCATTTTTTAATTAATTGACCAACAAAAATAATTAAGAACAGCCAGAACTTCATATTCTCCCACTGTGCGACGGCTAAGGGACACTTAGCTCTTTTTCTTATCTGTCTAGCAACTGTTTCGGAGGCCGGCCTCTTAAATTTAGGGGGTCCCCTAGTAGCCTAGATGATCCGTAAACTTAGGCCAAAGCGAAACAACCGGTAGGTGGCCCCTGAAAGGAAATAAAGTGTCCCCTAAAGATAGGGTTTATTGGTGAAATCCTCCATTAGAGTGCCGATTTGATGATATTGATAATAATGTTGAGCTGATGGTGATGGTGTTTACCTTGGTGCCCTCGACGCTGATGATGCGGTAGAGGTTCCTCGAAGAGTCGTAGAAAAACGAGACGGAAACAGCAGCGGAACTCGCGCTGCAATCAACGGTTCATTCTATTACAAACTATTACTAAAGTCTTCACAAAATAAAAGGCCCGTTATGACAGTTCACGCCCATGAAGTTTTAACCCCTATGGCTGGATTCACACGGCATAGTCCTGCACGTTTTTTTGCAGTATACGTCTTAACGGATAAACAGTGGCCTTGGTTCACACGGCATTGTCCTGCACGTTTTTTTGCAGTATACGTCGTGTGAACCTAGGCCACTGTTTATCCGTTAAGACGTATACTGCAAAAAAACGTGCAGGGCTATGCCGTGTGAACCACGCCTAATGCGTAGGTAATAAAAGCCAACTGTTGCAGACAAGCAAAGCGTACAAGTTGCACCTAGGAAAACCGCCTCTATTACCTACGCGTTAGGGGTTAAAACTTCATGGGCGTGAACTGTCAAAACGGGCCTTTTATTTTGTGAAGACTTTAGTAGTCGCGCCACGTTTCTTGGCACCTGAGTAAGGATTGCTTTAATTTGTTATTTTTACACGAAGAATTATAGTACCTAACATTAAGGTGTAGTCATATTTTAGGGGGCTGTTACGGACATCATTCTGAGCAACTTTCACTATGAAACTGATTTGATCAGAGCAACTTTAATTTTCACTTCTCTATACAAATCAGTTGACCGCCCTGACCAAAATGTATGGAGCAATGAAAAATAAAGTTGCTCTGATCAAATCGGTTTCATAATGAAAGTTGCTCAGAATCATGTCCCTAACAAAGCAGTTTCTCATTTTGCGTTAATTCATTTACACCATTTAGAATGCCTAGATATTCTATAGGATGACGGTGACATAGAATAAATAAATTTTAACCTAAAGAGTATTTCTCTATAAATACCTGTTCCATGATCGTTTCGTCTTCTGGTCTATGTGAAAGACGTGCGCCTTGCACGTGAAGATTGGCTGCTCACTGCAAAGACAATCAACAATTATCACGGTGATTATTATGTAGTATTTTCGTGACGGGACAGCGGTTTGGGAAGGCCCTAACGACATGTCATACGAAATTGAGAATATATTACGTGTACGCTTGCTTTTAATTCGCATGGGTGAAAATTAGGCTCCAGACTTGACCGGGAGGCCCGATTCTCACCCATTAAGGGCCCCGTAGACTATCAAGCATGTTTGACAACCACGTATGTCGTCAAGCATGCTTGATGGCTTACGGCCATGCTTGACGAGCTTGTCAGGCAAATGCAGATTGATGTGCTTGAAGGAAATTTTGTTTGACTACGTGCTTGACAAGCATGTCTGAACGTCTTCGGGGGTGCTTGATCGTTATATTGCAGTTGCTTGAAGTTTGACCAACATCCTTGTCTACGGGGCCCCTTAGTCTCTCAATGCGTATTAGACAAATGGGGGGAGCTTCCTCTTTCAATAGGCAAAGGTTCTTCGCGATTAGTCCCTGGGCAGTCTGTCCATGAATGTCGTTGATCGACCATGATGATCATCATGACGATGGATTTCCCATGTAGGCGACAGAGGCAAAGACGCGGCACATGAACGTCATTCAAAACGAAGATTCTTATAAAAGAGTCATGACAGTAAAGCCCAACACCGTCCAAACTATCAGATTGAATGAGATACCTACAGTGGTTTGTACATTACAATAATTATCACACTAATATTATAATTGTGAAAGTTTGTGTGTTTATTTATTTAAATGTTTGTGTGTCTTTATCGCTGAAACGGCTGGACGGATTTGAATGAAATTTAACATACATATAGTTTATGAGCTAGATTAACATATAGGATACTTTTTATCCGACTGCAACAAAGGGAGGGTAATGATTTCTTGGTAAATGATAATGCCTAGGTACACGCAGACGAAGTTGCAGGCACCAGCTAGTTAAAACATAAAACTGTAAAGGAAAATACACTGAAATAGGCTTGCACTAACTTACAGAAAAAACATTTGCAGAAACTGAAAAAATCCTTTTGTTATAGTCATTTTCAACAATAGAGACACCAGTTATCTTTTATTAATTCACAGTGTATACCGACAATAGTTCGGTTCATTAGATGACACATGCATCTAAAAATAACTCCTCCGTTGACACCTATTACAGTGGCGATAAAGGTCAGACGAAACTACTTAATGGTCCCCAAGAGAATAAAACCATGGTTAAAAGTAGCTAGCAAATACTGTAACCTATTTACAACATGTTAACTGGTAAGAAAATATTTACTGAAAAATATTTTGCTACTGCATGATTGAAAGTTGGCAGAGAAAACATTAAAAGTAAATATTTAGTTCATGTACAATATAATGATTCATTAGCAAAAACCCATTACCTACTAAGAATGAACAGTAAATGTATGCCATTTGTGCAAATATTATCCAATCCAAGAGTTAAGGAAGACAATTGAACAAATAATCTCACGTTTTCTTTTGATGAAGCTCCATTATTGTATAATTATCCAATAACTAAGTGATATTTATAGTAATGGACTTGTCAATGTGTGTCTGGGCTGGGTTCACATGAAAACTAACTGAGTTTCGCTATCAAGTTTATCTACTTTGATAAAAATACTGATGTTCACTTCAAAACTAACTGAGTTTTGCTATCAAGTTTATCTTTTTGATAAAAAAACTGATAATGGGTTTGCAGGTGTAGTTTAGGGCAATGAATGCATTCCACATAACTCTGCAATATGTACATATAAAAATGTTTCATACTGACTGACTCCAAAATAGTCTTCACAAAATAAAAGGCCCGTTTTGACAGTTCACGCCCATGAAGTTTTAACCCCTAATGCGTAGGTAATAAAAGCCAACTGTTGCATACAAGCAAAGCGTACAAGTTGCACCTAGGAAACCCGCTTCTATTACCTATGCGTTAGGGGTTAAAACTTCATGGGCGTGAACTGTCAAAACAGGCCTTTTATTTTGTGAAGACTTTAGTTTGTAGTCCAATTCTACAAACACAGTTATGGCACAACTTTTAGTCCTTTAAGAATGAAACACAGGCCGAAACTGTACTTTTGCCTGGCCCCACTCTAGGGTAAAGCATACAAGTTACACCATTGTATTTTGATCTGTGTAACCAACTATAGTAGATTTGTTTTTACATGGCAATAGCGGTCATTGCCCCGCGAGCGAGCAAACATCAAATCGCATACATTTTCTAAGCGGGTCAATGACCACTATGGCCATTGGCCATGTTAAAAAATCTCACTATAGACCAAAAATCTTTTAAATAAGTGTACAAAGACAACTCTTTTATTGTTTGTTTGTTTTTAAAGATCTTTATTTACTTGAGACATAAAATGATACAACCCAGTGTAGATTTAATCCTAGGTTATAGCTAGTTCATAAGTATTAACAGATGTTTAGCAGGCTAGAATAACCTCTTAAAACTTATATCATAAGTGTAATCAAGACATAATTGTATTGTAAAAGAATTAGGAGAGTATAACAGAGTTATTTTGCAAACTTCGTTGTAGCTTGCAATCTTTGCAATCGGTAGTAAAATATTACTTAAAAGAGACTACCTGCGGGTAGAATACACAAATCATACAGAAGGAATTTGTTAGAGTGAGTAATGTGTTGATACTAATTGAAACTTACTATCATAACACGATACATAGGGTTCATTTACAGGATGAATAATGGCGATAACATATTAGGAGACGCGAGAGAATAATCATGCGTATTGCATAATCAGGTGCGAGCAATGCGAGCTGCCGCTGCGCTGCCGGTCGACTGGTCAGTGGAGTGCGTCGTCATTTGTGGTAGGGCGTAGTGGTGTGGGAGCCTTGTTATGTATCGATATCGATGTTTGTTGCCGTGTGGTCTAGACATGCCAATTTTAGCTATTAGCTTATTTGTGTGGTTGCTGTTAGAGTATTTATAGAAGTTTTTAGTTAGTTTTATGATGAAGTCAAAAAGTAGGGGCAATTTAATTCGCTCATGTATTTTGGTAAGGTTAGTTCGAAAAGGAGTGTTATAAGAAATTTTTATAGCGCGATTTTGAACAACTTGGAGTTTAAGGTAGTTCGTGTTTGACGTACTGCTCCACACTGGGCATCCGTAAGTGAGACAAGGTCTGATCAGTGTGGTATAGATGGCAAGTTTGGTTTTGGGACTAAAATTTGAACGTCTATTTAGCAGAGGACTGAGCGCATTAAATGCTTTTATGCCTTTATTCCTAATATGGGATATATGGTCGTTCCAGTTCAGGCTTTTGTCAAGAATTAGGCCAAGATATTTTACTGAATTACTCCAAGGTATTTGGTGGTCCCCAATTTTAATTGATCTGTGGGGAATTTTTCTCCTGCGGGTAAAGATAATTGCCTCGGTTTTAGATGCATTAAGTTTCAGTTTCCACTTCGTGAAATAATCGCATAGGCGGTCCATTGACAGCTGTAAGCGGTCGACTAATAAATCGAGGTCACTAGATGTAGTAAAGCAAGCCGTGTCATCCGCAAAGCAGGCCAGGCTTGTCCTGGCCTGTATCGGGATATCATTGATATAGATTAAAAATAAATAGGGCCCCAGGATAGATCCTTGGGGGACACCGGCAGGAACTGAACGGTAATTGGATATTGTGTCAATGCCAATGTGAACGCTAAATCTACGGTGGGACAAGTATGAATCGATAATTTTAACTAGGGATGGAGGGGTGTTGATTGCAATGAGCTTATGTATGAGGCCTTTATGCCAGACTGTGTCAAAGGCCTTTTCGATGTCTAGCAAGAACATGCCTGAAGACTTGTCGTGATTAAGGCCTTGGACAACATTTTCTGCGAGCCTAGCCAGCTGTTGGACTGTAGAATGAGAGGTTCTGAATCCGAACTGTTCGTCAATGATGACCGAGGCGGTGGCTTTGAGGAGTCGAATATTGAGAATTTTTTCGAAAACCTTGCCAATGATAGGTAAAAGGCTAATTGGCCGATAGCTAAATGCGGATGAGCAGTCTTTTCCAGGTTTCTTTATAGGTATGACTTTTGCTGTTTTCCATGCGGTTGGGAAGTACGCTAAGGATAGGCATGCATTAAACACTTTACTCAATAAGATCAAGGCCTTTTGGGGTAGACTTTTTATCAGACAAGTAGTAATTTGATCAGACCCAGGGGCTTTTCGAATTTTGAGACTTCTGATGATGCGCCATAACTCGTTTGGTTTGACCGGACAAAACTTGTTGTGTGTGGGGTATTGTTCAAGAATTGATATTGAGGAACCAACTTCAGACTCAGCATCCTCACTTGGCCAGTTATAGGTAAGTAGCATGTTGTCGTAAAAGGCTGAGGCTAGTACTTCACATTGTTCTTGTGGGTTGGATGTCATTGAACCATCATTGAGCTTAAGTGGTGATATTGCTGTGGAGTTAGTAGCGCATTTTAGAGATTTCGCTAGCCTCCAGAGATCTGGGCCTGGATTGTCAACCTTAAGAAGTTTCTTGTTCCACAGTTTGTCATTGTGGTCTTTTATACTTTGGTTAATGTTTTTATCAAAAAAAATTATTTGATTCCGAATAATTTTACGACTCAAACAGTTTGTCTCTTTTTGATCATATCTCCTAAGGCGGTTTTTAAATTTGATTAAAAGTCGCTTTACTTTTCTGGGAAGAGTACTTGGGTTTTTATTAGTTAATACTAGTGGGACAAAAATGTCCTTCGCCGACAGCATGCACGAGGTAAGACTGCTAACAACATTGTCGATTTCATTTCTGGATTTAAATGTTTGCGAGGAGAGGAATATACTATCGTTCAAGTAAGATTTGTAGCCGGCCCAGTCTGCTTTGGCGTAATTGTAGCGCCTGATAGTTTTACGGTCTATAGGTATGTTGATTTTGAAGTAAGTGGGGAGATGATTAGATGAAAGAGAGGGAACGCATTTTAGGTCTTCAATATCGTAGATGTTATTAGTCAAGAGAAGGTCAGGTGTTGATGGACTTAAGTCATCACGATAGTGAACTAGTGTCGGTGTTGGGGATGCAAGTATGTTGTAATCCCTGGACATCATATGGCTGAAGAGAACGTTACCACGCGTGTTGCCGGCGCCGCGGGACCAAAGTTTATGTTTGGCATTTAGGTCACCCATAATAAGGACCTTCTTGTCAGCTTTTAACAAGAGGTCGATATCGCTGGTTGTGAAAGGGATTTTGAGATTGGGGGACTGATAAACGGTGAATATTGTGAGCGGATCTGAGGTGTGCAATTTGATTCCGATAGCCTCTAGGTGTTTGGTATTTGGATTGTTAGTTGGGGTATGAGGAATGTCATTTTTGACAAGGAGAGCAACGCCTACTCTTTTATTAAAATTGCTATAAATGTATCTCAATTACATAAAAGTAGGTTGAAAAGCCCCGCTGATAAGAGCATGACAGCAGAATATTGATAGACAGCATATCACTTCTGACACATCTCTCCATCAATGTATTCTTTGACAAGACATCTCACAAACCTATGATACTGAGAATTGAAACTTATTAAAATGACAATATGGTGCTTTATTCACTGAAAGTTGTAGACAGACAAGCTATTGGGGTCTCCTCAACTATTTATTGATAAGATAAATTGGGTATGCAACATATTGTGTTAAAGTTTGTTTGGAAACTAAATTCCTTTACCATTACGAAGCTTAGATTTGATCTATTGGTTATTTTGTACTTGATATGTAGTTTTTATTGCCAAAATTCATATAAAATCAAGAGAAATTGATACCTCATTATAATATAAAGCAGTTTTGGCCGTTAATATTAGCACTGTCCTTTCCTTATTGAGAGGATCCACCAGCTCGATTTTAAGCCCCAGATGCGCTGAAAGAGAGTGGCCAAACTGTTCCAAGAGACGGACAAAGTCAGTCGAAATAAACTGGCCAGAAATAGTTCATGATTGACAGTGGCAAGTGAGTGCCATTATTATGACCACTCCTCAACGAGTTAGATTGCCCAAGAAGAAGAAGAACGATACTGTCATTTCTCTCATGTGAGAGATGACGGTCATTGCTTCACTCTTTATTAATTTAATTCTATAATAAAACCTTAAACATCGAAGGTTTTGTATGAATGTACACCGTAAAAACCGGTTAACTGCTATAAATATGTGCCATCTCAGTCACTCGACATTGGTAGAATCATCTAATAGATGGAAGCCACTATAACCAAAAATTGTATTGAAGTATGAATGAAGAGTTATTAGAACTATGGACATTGTTCTTTAGTACACAAAAGTCAACACAACTTGTGAGTTGTGACCCCATTTATTCAGTCCAAACATGCAATAGAATTGTAAAATTGATCAAGACACAAGATTAGGAAACACCTATACATCTTTTGTAAAACTTTTCCCACAATTCAACAAGAGATACTTCTGGTGAGATTTGACCACAACATATTTGGTGCTATTGTAAAATAAATTGGTAGAAGTTACCACTGGATTTCTTCATCACTTGTGGTTGCAAATAGAGAAATCATGTACCTACCTCTCATCTTCATAATATAACATGTTACACTGTTTGTCTCCAGAAAAATACGATGAGAAAAAAAAACACTACCTACGCAACAAGAATTTCTTTCCAATAGCATCAATCAACAAATACTGAGCTAATTACTTCTTATTCAATCGGTAGTGGTGGGTGCAGTGCATCAGAGGGAAACCTCTCGATTACAGAAATAGCCTGTTTGCCCTCGACTTGCAGTGGTCTAGTAAAGGTAAACGCAATCGAACGTGAGATATTGACGGACAATTGATCGTCAAAGCGTGAATACTGGCACGGCGCAATAACAAGGAATAGGCGTTGATTCTCGACTCGGAAGATTTGCAAAATGGTTTGGAGGTGTTCAAGGGATGTTTTGAACAGTAGCAGCAAAGAAAAAGTTCAAGGTTCTTGGTGGAAAGGACGAAAATATCACGCTGCTTTAGTAATTCTCACCCCCTCCCTAAAAATAACGAAGCAGCCGCAAAGCATATTTGGGCACTTTTCAGACATTTTTGCTGCCTGAATTGGGAAGGATTGGTTGGAAGTTATTGTATATGAGCGTACTTACCCCATGGTCTCTTTTCCAGCAGTCATTTAACACAGCAAAAGGCAAAATAATTCAGATCATACTTGCACCAAGTTTTCTCTCACCAAACTGTCACAAGCGGCGATATAAACCATAGACTAGCTCAATGTTAGCAGTGCTGCCAACATACCAAACAAACAAAAAATAACCGGCCAAGTGCGAGTCAGACTCGCACATGAAGGGTTCCGTACCATTATCTATAAAAAACCACAAAAAAAATGTATGGGAGCCCCCCCTAAATATTCATTTAATTTTAATTTAATTATATATTTTTTAAGTAAATAATATACTCAATATATTGTGAACATTTTAAGCGTCTACCTGCTACCATTTTTAATATCGAGCATAAATGAGCAAAAAAATCACGTTTGTCGTATGGGAGCCCCCCATAATATTAAATTTCTTTTGATTTTTAGTATTTGTTGTTATAGCGGCAACAGAAATACATCATCTGTGAAAATATCAACTGTCTAGCTACCACGGTTCATGAGATACAGCCTGGTGACAGACAGACGGACGGACGGACGGACAGACAGCAAAGTCTCAATAATAGGGTCTCGTTTGGCACCCTTCGGGTACGGAACCCTAAAAAACAGTTTAGCAGTCTATGGTATTAGACTATCTCACCGCCACCTGTCGCGTTAATTATAAATTGAATATCAGCGCTACTGGGTACTAGATGGCGCGACACAACTGCTTTTTTAATTATTCTATTCAACACTAGATGGCGCTAGATCGATGCGATGATTACAAATCTCAGTACATTTTGGCCTGAGTGGATCAGCTGTTTGTATGAAGAAGTGAAAAATAAAGTTGCTCTGATCAAATCGGTTTCATATAATCAAAGTTGCTTAGAATGATGCCCCTAACATAGTCGTTTCTCATTTTGCGTTATAAATTCATTTAACACCTTGTATACTTACTTATTTTTTGAGAAACGGAAGTAGTTTCAGCGTTGAATTCAGCCTCATGGGCCCATAATTCTATAAATAAATTAGTATGGGAATCTATAGCACTACCTAAGCCCAGGTCTCTCAAAAGACGGATAAACAGTCAAATAACTTTTGACACTTTTTGTACGTGTGAACTGTGAAATGTCAAAAGACCCAGATAAACAGACAGAAAAACGCTATCTGAGGAATGAGAGAACGGCACTAAGTTTTCCAAAAAAAAAAAAACGCGGTTTTTCGAGTGCTGCAAAGTTAGCACAGGTCTTACGAAGCTGAAAATTTAGGTATACAATCGCTACTGGTAGGTGGTCCTAAAGACTTATTTATAGATTTACAGCTATTCAGAACTAGCTGTTTACCTGCGATTTTAGCGTTTTTTATTCGACTTCCAAAAGAAGGAGGTTTACAACATAGAGTAACTTATAATGTTTATGTCGGCGGCCGATCGTAGAATCGGGCACATCATGTGCCCCGCCATTTCATGATATGCCCAAGCAATTACTGGGCACATCATCTTGTGGCGGGTTGTAACGAAAACATGTCTTTTTAAAAGCATTTTTATTCAGCACTACGTGACGTTTTTTATGTTATACATGTCAAACGAACACGAAGTCTATTTGGGGGCTTCGCTGCGCTCGCCCCCTTTATCTAAGCTAACGCAGTGTGCCCTATTCTACGATCGGCCACCGACATTTAAAATTCGTCGAGTTTTTTATGTATTACACGGTTACACCAATTGCGCCAAGACGGATGGACCGATTTAGAAAATTATTATTTTGTTTGAAAGTGTTTACCTTCCAATTGGTCCCATTGACACCAGGTCAGGATCTGATGATGGGATCCTGGAGAAATCGAGGGAACTCTTCAAATATTATAGCCAGACCTATAGCGATTTTTGTGTTTTTCATAATAACTCGTGCATTTATTGTGATGCGGAACTGCTGATGAAGACCACTCATGGCCACCAGAACTGCTCAATACTAGGTACAAATACAATCTACTAAGTATTATGCGTGGCTGACGGGCAACGCATAGCCTAAACCGGTGGACCTAGAGCTGTGAAACTTTGTACAGGGGTTCCTTATGTAGCGTAGGGTTGCACTGAGATGGGATTTCACTAAATTAATTCCCCTACTGGGGGGATAGGGCGTTACAGAATCAAATGGGATTTGTGGAAGTCGTTTTTTTTTAAGTTTTACTTTTTTTTCATTTAAGTATTTGTGTCAAGTTAGGCGATGGTGTACCATCCATATTGACCACGACTTATGGATGGCTTTCAGGCTAGTTAATAAAATATTAATGAATAATGGATAACTCAATAAATACATACTGTGCTGAGACTGAGATGGAGACACTGTACAAAATAGACAAGAGAGAATACAAAGTATCGACCAACCATCGATCTCCACCTACTCTACCTACCCCATTATTTAATTTCTAAAATTGGACCGACTTACCTACACTATACCTACAATGCTATACATTCAATATGTCGAATTAAATAAGTACCGGTATTATTAGTGATACAAAAGCATCGTGTGTACAGAATAATTGCTATTATTATACAACAGGTCAATGCCTCTTATTTGTTAATATAGTGCACAAACTTAAATATCATTCACATACGGAAGCAAGAGCTTTAGTACGGAGTTATTTAGAGTGAATTTAGCTTGAATTCGCATGCAAATCTTATTACTTATTATATTAGGTAAGTAGTACTTTTATGCTTTTTTCATGGCGTAAATTCAATCTCGGCTCGGAGGTTTTAAGGCGAAGCATTTTCAATATGAAATTTAATTAGAGCTGACTACACAGCTGACCATTTTTAAACCAGGGGTTAAAGAAATATGGCTAAGAACAATCACAGACAAGACTTCTCCTATTTATAAAAAAAACCGTATCAAAATCCGTTCACCCGTTTGACCGACCGCTAGGGTGCCACGTTCACACAAACACACACACCCTTACCTTTTTTATGTATGTATTTGAGACACCCCAGTGCTTGAAATTTATAACTACTTATTACCCCTCTTTTTCCGTCGGAAGTTAAAAATACAACACATAAATAGGCTTGTGACCTGTCAAGTCAAAATAGATACTTTTTATGAACTGTCAAAACGGAACTTTTGTTCCTAAGTTCTATGAATAACAACAGAATGACGTCATGTAAAAGTGCCATCAAATGCTGTCTTTTTTTGCACAATATTGACTTTATAAAATATATCTGCTGAAAATATACAATTCTGAGAATGTCAAGCCATTTTGTACATAATGCTTCAACTTAAGACTTGTTCCTAGATTTATTGGATTACCTAGCATGGCCACAAGCCTATTAGTATTTGATGCTGTCTTCATCTTAACAGAGCGGCTCCGATCTTTTTTTTACATAACTCGGTCACTTTCACTCTCGCTGGTGTTCAACCGCAGTCAATAACAAATGCACTGGCCTACAGTGCAACTAGCACATTTTGCTGTGGGAAGACGAAAGCTTACTCACTTAAGCTTACTTACGAAAGCCTTCTCGTAAAGCTGTATTATGAGTCCCTATTATGGCAACTTGATATCTTTCTGACTATTGGCGCACTAGTCATTACCCGCACTGAGCCAGCATGGTGTAGTGTGGCTCAATCTGACTCGTATCCGGGTAAAAGCGTGTGCCCCTCGGTGGGGACATTAATGGGCAAAATTTACTTTACTAAACTAAAACACAGAGACTATATATCCAATTGACTGCGCCTGCGCGGGAATGCGGCTCGCCAAACGTTTGTTATATTCAACAAACGTTCGCATACGCAACCTATGTACGATGACGGGCCGCCAGACAGTCTCGCAGCGGCTGACCAATCACAGCTGACTTACCTCGTCCCCCGCCGCCCGTAAATTGGTGAGTTGTGTTTCAAGGAAAATGTATCTATGCGCTCTCCACTGGATAAGTGCTCCCTGCTAAACACTACAGCTGGCATTCACCAGTGCCTCTCCATAGTACTATTATGCGCGTCTGCACATTTGCATAACTAACTGCATTCCACTTCCTTGTGGTGTCATCGTCGACCTTCGGTTGGCAGCCATGACTTTCGGCGACCATGACACTTTACCGTATCAACCTGCCTAGTAGACTATGCAAAAACCAAGACCTAAAATCTTGTATTATTTTGTTAACAAACAAATACAAATACAAATACGTTTGTTTTGCCAAACAGAGTACAATAATTATAAAACTTACTAAATATGTGGGTACCTACCCAGGATTTTAGGATTTTTAATTGTAGTTACTGCGATCTCCGCACTAGGCTAACCTGTATCGCGGAGACCGTCACAAATCGAGTGCCATCAACATATCGATCGATCGTAAGCGGAAACGTGTTTGATTAATTAAAATAACATAACATAACATAACATAACATAACATAACATAACATAACATAACATAACATAACATAACATAACATAACATAACATAACATAGCGTGACGCCTTTTCCCGGGGCGCACACTGGTACCAATATGAAAGAAACTGAGAATAGGGTCGAAAGTTGGAGGACTGCCCCCAAAATTTTTATATAGATAGTTCATTGGATTTCAAACAACATTTTCAAATACCATTTTTTGATAAAATAACTCCTTTGCACTTAAAAAAAATACTGAAGTTTTTTTTGTATGGAGAAAAATTGTTTTTTGATGTACATTTTCACAAAACCAAAAGTGTAAAGATGAGACTCCATACATATTGTAGAGGACATGTACCTCGATGTTTTCTCCAAAGTAACTATGTGCGTATCGGTGCGTCCACGGGAGCCAGAGGCCCCTAAAGGTTGTAACTTTGACATAGCTATATTGTTTAAATTTATTGCATTTATCTCTCAAAATTAAAGTTAAATAGAGTAAAAAGACTTATTATAATATTACAAATGGTCAAAGGCCATCAAAGATTACGAAATCGGACTTAAGTTATTTTTCTTTAATTCCTAAGTAAAAGGCATTTGCTATGCCTACTTGTATACTAAACTTTAATGGAAGTACTTTTAGAATGCCCACACACCTATTTTACACTAATTCCGCATGTACAGCCAGTGGATGAAACCTGCTATAACTATGACTCATGCGTACATCACAAAGGTCCACGAATACCCTGCGTAACAACAAGGGTACTGTTGTTGTTGCGCAGAATAATTGTTCAATTACACGTGGTATTTTTTTAAATCAATTACTTTGAATTATGACTATGTTCCGTAAGTAAGTATGTATGAATTTAGAAAAATAAAACAGATAATATTTGTATTGAAGGTTTACTGTTTACAGTAAAATCCATATACTTAAATTAAAAAATACCACGTGCAATTGAACAATTATTCTGTGCAACAACAACAGTACCCTTGTTGTTACGCAGGGTATTCGTGGAACTCTGTGAGGTACGCATGAGTCATAGTTATAGCAGGTTTCATCCACTGACTGTACATGCGGAATTAGTGTAAAATAGGTGTGTGGGCATTCTAAAAGTACTTCCATTAAAGTTTAGTATACAAGTAGGCATAGCAAATGCCTTTTACTTAGGAATTAAAGAAAAATAACTTAAGTCCGATTTCGTAATCTTTGATGGCCTTTGACCATTTGTAATATTATAATAAGTCTTTTTACTCTATTTAACTTTAATTTTGAGAGATAAATGCAATAAATTTAAACAATATAGCTATGTCAAAGTTACAACCTTTAGGGGCCTCTGGCTCCCGTGGACGCACCGATACGCACATAGTTACTTTGGAGAAAACATCGAGGTACATGTCCTCTACAATATGTATGGGGTCTTATCTTTACACTTTTGGTTTTGTGAAAATGTACATCAAAAAACAATTTTTCTCCATACAAAAAAAACTTCAGTATTTTTTTTAAGTGCAAAGGAGTTATTTTATCAAAAAATGGTATTTGAAAATGTTGTTTGAAATCAAATGAACTATCTACATAAAAATTTTGGGGGCAGTCCTCCAACTTTCGACCCTATTCTCAGTTTCTTTCATATTGGTACCAGTGTGGGGCGTACGGGGTGGCAGAGGCACCACTGTGCCCGCCTGCGATTCCGAAGGCGACACTAACTAAACTAACTAAACTTATTAAAATGGTGTGTTTCAAAATATGGAATCTGTGGCCACCGCGCAAGAGCTGTCGGATTTGACGGTTGTCAGTTTAGTGCCTTTAGTTCCTCTAATTTAGTGGTTTTGACACCTCAAGAATAGCCCACATTATCTGTTTGTTCCTTTGGCCGTCATCGAGACCACTGGGGTATGGGGTTCTGAGGGTAGGGCCTTCATCAGGGACATCGGGTGTCGTTTGAGGGTCCGAGGTTTTGTTTAATAATATCGTTGAACCATCTATTTATAAACATGAGCAGTCCACCCGGTAAACACCCTAAATTATCCGGGTAAATTCCCTTAATTTTCTACCAAATATATGGGAGTTTATAAAACATGTTTGCAATTAGGCCCAACCATGGACGTATTGGTAAAACGTATAAGGGCCCAACAGATATAAAGCGAGTAAGCTAAAAACTAGGGTAAATTACTTTTCATACCTTCATAATTTCCATGGAACGTCTTTACTCGAGTTTCTATTAACTCACGTTCAATCTGGCGAGCCTGTCAAACAAAAAGCACTTTTAAAAGCTATCCTAAAAAAGCTTTGAAATGCCAATGAACCAATCGATTGTATGTATAGACGATTGAAATATTGCAAAAAGTATAAGACAATAGGCCGAAGACACGTAATCTATTCACCGACCGATGAATTGTTCTATGTTCTATGTTAGATCATTCTCGTTATGCGCTGTTTTGTCGCTCCATTTGCTATGGAGCGGGTTCGCGTCTGATTAGATTTTAATGAGAAATACTTTATTAATGTAGAGAACGTGCTAGTATGAACATTTCTGCCTTTACTAGGGTTCCGTAACCGAAGAGTGCTATGAGGGACCCTATTACTAAGCTTCCGCTGTCCGTTTGTCTGTCCGTCAGCGGGCTCTAGGGCACGAACCGTAATAGCTACAAAATTGCAATTTTCACAGAATGTGTATATTTGTTGCCGCTATAGTAACCCATACGAAATATTTAAAAATAAAAGTGTCCCCATACAAGAAACGTGTTTTTTAGGGTTCCGTACCCGAAGGGTGCCAAACGGGACCCTATTACTGAGACTTCGCTGTCCGTCTGTCCGTCCGTCCTTCTGTCACCAGGCTGTATCTCATGAACCGTGGTAGCTAGACAGTTGAAATTTTCACAGATGATGTATTTCTGTTGCCGCTATAACAACAAATACTAAAAATCAAAAGAAATTTAATATTAAGGGGGGCTCCCATACAACAAACGTGATTTTTTTGCTCATTTTTGCTCGATATTGATAATGGTAGCAGGTAGACGCTTAAAATGTTCACAATATATTGAGTATATTATTTACTTAAAAAATAAATAATTAAATTAAAATTAAATTAATATTTAGGGGGGGCTCCCATACATTTTTTTTGCGGTTTTTTATAGATAATGGCACGGAACCCTTCGTGCGCGAGTCCGACTCGCACTTGGCCGGTTATTTGTACTTTTTTGGTACCTACGAATGGTGCGGAACCGTTCGTGTAAGAGTCGGACTCGAACTTGGTCGATCATAATCGATCGCATCCTTTTTATATTAATAAATAATAATTATTTATTAACATAAAAGGGATGCCGTTAACATCGTATATTATGGTAACAGTAAAGGTAAAGGTATGGTAAAGGCACTCAGCTCATATCATATCACACCAGAAACTATATATCCCATTGACTGCGCCTGCGGGGGAATGCGGCTCGCCAAACGTTTGTTGTATTCAACAAACGTTTGCATACGCAACCTATGTACGATGAAGGGCCACCAGACAGTTTCGCAGCGGCTGACCAATCACAAGCTCTCTTACCTCGTCCCCCGCCGCCCGTAAACTATTTGGTAAGTATTGACTAAAATTTATCCATCTGTGCTGTACCTAAGCCAGTTTTCAATTTCGATTTATAATTATTAACTTCGTATGTTTATTTATGCAAACTCATGATTAGTTTCTTGCACCGAACCTCAGTAAGGTCAAGTTCGTCAAGCCATCTACTATTTTCCTAATACTTACTTAACTGCAAATAAAATAGACGTCTTTATTAATCAAACTTAATTACATATTTTAACTACTTTTGATTGCCGACAATCAAAACAATTCTCACGACTATAAACTACAAAGTTAGGTACTTCATTTTACATTTTAATGATTCTGGTCTTTAGTGGTTTTTACAGACATCTGCCAGCTCTGCAAATTCTAACATTTAAAACTTCATTAACTAAGTAATTGTGCTTCCGCACGACTTCCGGATTCATTCGAATCGATATTTTCGATGTTCGATCATTGGAATTATAAATGAATAAATATTATTAATGATCACTTTCAAAGCCATTATTTATTACTGTGGAAGGGAGGAATACTGGTTTTTTAATACTGCATTTTTTTTTTAACTGATTAAACTTTACTGCATTTGAATATGGATATCTTCGATAAATTAATTTATTTCGTAACTTATTATTATTATCGTTTAATGCAAGATGACACTCGTGGTCAACAAACTAAGATAAAGATACAACTTCTTTAACTAACGACCTCTGTGGCGTGGCGGTCGAGGCTTTGCTTCCCAAGCCAGAGATCCCGGGTTCGAATCCCGACTGGGGCGGAAGATAAATGAAATCTCCATGTCTTGGATGTTTACATGATTGTGACATCGATGTTTCGGGTTCAAACGACACAGGGTATCATACTATAGGGCCAGTAGCAAGGAATATGCCTGTACGTAATTAATGATATAAAAAACTCCTATATTTGCGCAAGTTGAGATTTACAAAAGGCTGTTTGGCATTATGACGATTTAGAAAAATATGATCTGGCTGCTTGGGCAATCATCTGAATAGCGACCAACCACGTCGTGATGATAATCAATCAGTCAAGGTAACCAGGGTCAAGCAAGGACCCACTTTCTCGCTCTGTCAATGTCGCCAGTAAAAAAAAACTCGTTTCTTTATAAACGTCTTTAATTCATACTCTTTGCTAACAATAATAGGTATTTTATAAATTAAGTTCTCAGATATATTACAATCTAAAATGGACGTGAGAGCACCTTTTAAAAAGATAAATTAAGATAAACTTGAGCGAAATAAATAAAAAAAAATTAAAGGAGGAAATGTTCGCCAAAATTGGCTACAAAATAATAAGAGCAAAATATATAAGTTCTTAAAGCATTATATAGTCGTTACATAAGAAGATCGCTGATACGAAAAAACTTAAACTATTTACACAAATAAAATCACAACGAAAACTTACATTACACTTTTACAAAAAAATCTTAAATAATCATGACATGGCGCGAGTGACTTAAAAATACTGACTTAATTTTAGTAAAAACGAAAAAGTAGTATAACGATTAGTTTCGCCGAAGCGCGCCGCGGGTTTCAATTACTTGGCAGAACGATTTCGTACCTTCGCCTGTTTTACTTTTACTTTAAGAAAAGTTATTCTACATTTGGCGAGTTGCGTGTAGGCAACTCAAGATGACGCAACAGTGACATAAAAATGCACGCTCTGTTTAAAATCGTTCGGTGTAAGAGCATTTCTCGATGGAGAGTCTACAATCTCTCTAAATGTCGATTTTGTAAATGTTTCCTCTGCGGGGCCAGTATTCTACTAAAAGTATGGCGACTGGATGTTTAAATTGCGTCATGCGCAGTTTCTTGATATTCAAGCCTAGCCTTGAATCTAGACAAAATTGGGCTCTAATTATCTTTGCCACCCAGTACAGGAAATGGCGTGACAATATGATTTTATAACATAACATGTCATAACTAGCTGATTTTATTTTAATAAAAATGCTATACAAGACAGAAGAAGTACGAAGTCGTACTTTAATCCGTACAGGTATCAATTAGTGGAACAGGCCCCCAGGTATTTTGTGCTCACAACTCAGACATAATCTGGATGAAAACTCGACCACAGCGCACGCGCGTCACTCGTAATAAATTACGCGACTTAACAACTACAGTATAAATTAAACTATATTAAATTAGTTACAAACTAACCACAGCTGTCTGTGCTTTATGTACTAAATGAGCTTTTCCATCACAGGTGTCAAAATAGGTTACAGACGTTTCAAGGGTAACGACCTTCTTAGCTTTCAATTAGTTTTTTACATTTATGATACGGATCGGTACAGATTTACCATAAAATCTGGGTCACAAAAAGAAAAACTGAGATTCTCATAGATCATTCAAAAGCAAAATCGCGGCTTTCTTCCCACGTCACAAATCGTCAAATCTGCTCCATTACAGCACCGGAGCACGACAAAAGCCCAATCGCCACCGGAACGCATGCGATCACACTTAGCTTCCTCGGGCCAAACAGATCGTGAAAGGTATTATTCAACTATAGAAAGGAGTCACGGTGTCTGCCCGCTTTCTACCGCGAGTAAAGCGCTAGGTCGGATATTCTGCGTTGCCGTGCCGCGGCGTGGAAGCCGCGGGTGCCGTCCGGGCCCTGCGGCGTGCGCGGCTCGAACCGCGGCGTGAAGCTGACCCGCCGGCCCCCGCATTCCGTGCCGGACAGCGAACAGCCGGATAGCCGCCGCGCCAGCCACCCCTCCCCACTGCTCGCACTACCCGTGCTCACTTGCGACGCCCGGCGAGATCCGCAGAAAAACGACACACCTGAATCGGAACTGTGGCTGCAGTTCGAAATCCTCCGCGGCACCCACGATTGGATTTCGGGAGAGCGGGGGGCGAAGAAGCCGCTGGAATTGCGTCGGTAGTTGAACGGGGTTCCGTATCTATAGTCCGGTCCGTATTCCGCTTCGGAGCCGCTGCAGCAGGAAGAATACTCGCACTCGTGGCGGCGGATTGGAGCGCGGCGGGTCGCAGTCTTCCGTTTCGGTTCCCGAGGAACCCCGTTCAGTTCGTAAACCTTCATTCCTTCATCGTCTCCCGGCGCTTGTAAGCGAAGGGCTTCTCTTGCAGACTCGGATTCGGTAAACTCGACGAGCGCACACACACAGTTCACTAAACTCGGGTTCTTGTTCAAAAACTGGCGCACATCAGCGGGGACCGGGTTACCCGGCCTCAATACCCGGATCAGGGCTATCTCCCCGCATCCGGAAAACAGCCGCGACACGTTCTCGACCGACGGCTTGTCTATCGGCATTCTCACGGCTACGACAGTCCTGGAAGGCGTGGTCTCGTCGTACGCGGGCAAGGGATCGATTCTCCGTAATTTCGTACCGACATCATTGATTTCCAATTTCGTAGATCGTTTCAGCGCCTCAGCAACGACCCGCCAGTCCTTGGTTAAATGCTTTACGCGTTTGAAGCTCGATATCAATTTCAGCGACACATATCCTTCCTTATTCCTCCTCACGTGTTTCAAAAGGAACGCATCTTTTGTAATATTTGCGTCGGAGAAGTAAAATTCGACTTGCGAGACGATTCTCTGCGACAGCTCTTCGTCAGGAGGGTTGTAGGGCGGTTCTTGGGCGTCCGGCGCGACTTCGCAACCCGAATCCTTGCCGTTCCCGGATCCGGTGTCCGAGGCTGAGTCGGATAGGTCAGCCTGGTCGTCAGTGGAGGGTCGTCGGTCGGTGGAAATCCCCTCATCGGGCTCCTGCACCAGGCTGGGGGTGGTCCCCTCCATATCGCTGGCGTGTGTGGACTCCACTATTGCATAACACGCGACGTCTGTCTCGCTCCGCGGTTGGCAGCTAACTGTATGCGCGCGGCTGTTCCGACCTCCTTTTATAAGATCGGGGTGATCATCGCGTAAAAGGTGCGCGGAGGAAGGAAAGCGTTGACATTGCGCCGAGCGAGCATGTGCGGTAAAATTAAAACAATTGCCGGTCGCCTTAACCTAGTCCTTATGACGTCATTTCGGAACTGTTTTGCGCGATAGTTTTGTTTATTTTCTGGCGATTCTAGGCTGCCAGGTCCTAAACTGATTTGAAGCACAAAAATAGGTTTCTTTTCGCGATTTTTGCAAGATTACCACTGTTTCATAGCTATCTTAGCAAAGTTCTCATTCTTATTTATCTTCACGTTTTTTTATTATAAGGCGTTCTAAGCTACTGAGTTCTGAGTGTTGGTAGTTTTGAGAGCGCGAAGTCAGTTTTATTACGCGAATTTCATTAGCAATTTAAGTGTGTAACGTGAAATATCTACACAGAATCTTGGATAGATGATATGATATAGAAAGTTGTGTAAAATGTTTTAATAATTTAATTATAAGTTATGACAGTCATAAAAAGTGCACTCGTATTGTAATTGTTATTTACTTACTTTGAAATATTACGTGTAATTGGAACCAACTATTTAAATCACAGTTCACAATTCTCTAGAGATTTGTTACGTTGAAAATTTTAGTCTCTCTTCCTAACGTACCCCGTAGCGAAGTCCTGCTACGAGATTATGCTACGCGCTACGAGCTTTCGTAGCTTGTAACGTCCTTCAATCCTTCGTAGCAAAAGCTCTGATTTTCAGGTTGTTAGTGATATGTTTGCCTTTGTATCGTCTATCTATTATCAGTTTTCTTTATGGTATGTGGGTATGGTTACATTTACTGACCTGCACATTTGAGTTCAAATGGCTTTAGTTTTAAGGTATTTAAGCTTCTTTTATCGTAAGGCTTGGACATCATAAAACGCTTAATTTGAATATTAACTACATTACTTGCATTACATTTACATACAAGCACATACATCATTGCTCATGGCCCTACCCTGTGCCGTGGGAACCAGTGGGGACATCACAAACATGTAAACATCCAACGCTGGGGATTTTATGGTTTTTTTTATTTATTTATTTATTTAATTAGGCACATCAACAGCACACATATACAAAATTATACAATAGAAATATGGCGGTATTGTTCTTATATGAGTGCCTATTATAGATGAGCACAGCATTGGCCATTGTTGTACTAAAATTTAATATTATATTTTAACTTAGAATGTAAGTACAATAGTAATAAATAACAGTTAATTAGGATTTGGAATTTAAGTAGGGTATCTATGTATATGATAATATTTATGTTATAAACTATAAGAAGTTTTCCTCCTCCCCAGCCAGGATTCGAACCCGGGTCCTCTCACTTGGGAAGCACAGCCTCAACCATAATACCACAGAAGTCGTCAAAACAGAATGAGATTTATGTAAATGAAGAGAACTAAAACAAAATATTGAATCATTACATTACAGTCACACTTAAACCGACTAACACACTATCCAATTAGTTGGACGACTGTACTTACACAACGGTGAGTGACCCACCGCTAATCAGATTAGTATGAGTCGTACGATTGACGGACTATCTTATTAAACACACATACATATGTGGGTGGTGTGATGTCTGGTGTAGGAAGGATGACGTAACATAATTGTAACGTTGAAGAAGTTGCCCGAAAATTAAGAACGAACTAATGTCGTTTACGGAATGACGCAAGTAAGCATAGCAAGTTTAGCCCATTAATGTCACCACCGAGGAGCACATGTCTTTAATCGGATACGTGTAAGATTGGGTTGAGCAATACATATACTCCAACTGCGCTGGCTCAATGCGGGTTGGTGATGCGGGGTTTTACGACTACTACATACTACAAAGCAGCGAAAGTACCTGGACCTATAGCTTAACGTGTCAATAGGAACACGAAACATCCGATAATGTACCTAAGACAAATCAATTATCTCATAATACTGGAAGGATCTACTTTGATTCTTTCTTCTTACAAGTTTCCACAAGAAGAAGATTTATCTCATTGTTACATGGTCAGCACCGGGATTCGAATCTGCATCTGCGGGCAGTAGTGGGCACATACAGACGGAAGGCGAAGTAGGAAGTGCATACGGTAAACATACTATACCCTACACTCATTATGCAAATCTGCTAACACCATCAGTGTCCAGCGTGTAATTATGTCTTGTCACGAGGGAGACATTCTGCTGCCTAAAATATTTTTATCATCATCATCATCAACTGCAAAGATGCGAGTCATTCCCAACACAAGTATTGTAATTACTTACTGGGAAGTCTCGTTATGTGTTATGTAACAGTTTTTATGAAATAAAACAACTTTTATTTGTTATTTTATTTATCAACTGTCATGGCATGGCACCCACTGTGGAGTATAGGCCTTTCCATCTCGGTCCTGTGCAACCTGCGACCATTGTTTTCTCCTATCCTCGCTATGTCATCGAACCATTCGGCATATTGTGGTCTACCGAATGATCTCATCCGGACCAGCGGAGCAATTCTGGCGCTAGCGAGATCATGTCCATGGTCGAAACATTTATTTTGAGCTACCAAAATCTCTATCAAAAACAATAAAAAGCTATTCTTACGACTAGCCTTTCAACCAACCGAGATATCTCGACCCGTTTTTGATCGAAATAAATATAAATCGAGATCGTTTTCGTCGGATTTAGGCGGTATCAAACCAGATATCTCTACTGGGGAGATGATCTCGATGGCGAGAGAATCGGGGGCCAGTTGTACCATTGGCCAGTACCATTGAATTGGTACTAGTTTATCCCACTTATGATCTCTCCTCTTGGGCACCACTCCCACTGGTGCCGTCTTCTTGTCTTGTCAACTATATTGTTACCTTTTCTCAGGAACGCGTGGAGGTATCATGTTGAAATTAATATCGACTACTCAGGTCTATGGTCCCTTGGAGCTGTAAAAAAATTAAACTTCTAGGTCCACGCAATCAAAAGATATCGCGATATTATGTCATAATTTTGCTGAATTTGTATGAACTCGCGTGGAACTCGCAAGGGAATCAAAACCTTTAGGGTACTTCCGGTTTCCCTAGGGTCATGAAATTTGGAATGAAGGTGGTAGGTCTTATAGCACAAGTAAAGGAAAAAATCTGAAAACTGCAAATTTCTGTCTTTCTTAAATAAATATTCAATTTGGTTTACATGGATGACATCACACTTCAGTTTTGTATGTGGAAACCTAATTACACGTGTTATGCTCTCCAAGTGTGATTGGAACCCTTGGTGCGCGAGTCCTACTCTCACTTGGCCGGTTATTTCTTTTTAAGGATCGGAACCCTAAAAACACGTGACATTGGCGTTTACGTGAGTTGTTAGACCGGAATTGAATTGAATTGAATCAAAACCTAAATCCCAAAATGACTTAATCGTAACCAACAATCTTTGAATTAAAATACAGCTAATTAAAAGCATCATAATAAATCATCATTATAGCAGAATAGTTCTATAACTGTTTTATAAGAGTTCAATGCAACGCTGGTCACGCGAATGCTTATTTATATATAGAAATACTTCCGGTGTGTATATTTATAGAAATCGCCAGTTCTCTTGCAAATAGCCGCACATTGTAAGGTATATTTCTCGCGTGATTTGCTATACTGATGAGTGTTTGACCTCATCTTGTCAGGAAAATGACGCTACCCATACTAATTGACCGATCAGCTGAACATGTTCGATCAGCTGACCATTTTCTATTCATCTATTGTCTCTATGTAAAGTCAATTGTAACCTACTTGTACTTGTCTTAGAAATAAATCATAATGTCTTTATTGCACACAAACAATTACACAGGACAAAAAATAAATACATAGGTGTAAAAGTGTACAAAAGACATTTTATCTTGAATAAGATATCTCTTCCAGCAAACCAAGTACGTAGGGAGGAGACAAGGTGTAGTGATGAGTAGGGGTAGACCTAAATGTGTTTTATTTAATTAATTTTCTTTATTTGATTATTTTGATTACCCGAGGCTTCTTTACAGTAAAACAAATGCCATTGGTTACAGAACTCTTATGAATGACATGACAAGACTATCCACAGACTACACCTCAAAAATAGGATTCGAAAGAATTAGGCGCCCACATGGTAACCTAATATCTGACATAATTCACTCGGCCAACTTAAGTAGGTTATTGGTTATATCATACTGAGGGGCTTCTAAATCAATAGCAAACGTAGCCCAAATATAAGCTATGTGGTACTGAATACGAGGCTTATTGGGGAACGATTCGATACAATATGAATAATTCAGGGAAAAATCTCTATAGTTTGTAAAACATAGCTTAATCTCTGATAGAAGTCATCGCAGTCAAGCACGCCTATCAAGTACCGTATTTTTTGACAGTGAAATTTATACAAGGTGGAAATGAATTAACGCAAAATGACAAACTACTTTGTTAGGGACATAATTCTGAGCAACTTTCATTATGAAACCGATTTGATCAGAGAAACTTTATTTTTCACTTCCCAGTACACTTTGGCCCGAGTGGATCAGCTGATTTATTTGGAGAAATAAAAAAAAATTGCTCTGATCAAATCGGTTTCACAATAAATGTTGCTCAGAATGATGTCCGTAACAAAGTAGTTTCTCATTTTGCGTTAATTCATTTACACCTTGTTTAGAGATCATACTTTATTCGCAAAAAAGTGATGTACACTCATCGTATACGATGAGTGCATCGTACAAGACAAGTTATCAATGTTGACTTGAAAAAATGAATTGTTAATTTAATAGTAGACATAAATATATAGCAGAAGCTTCAGTTCAGTGAGTCCGAATCAGACTTTGATGATGATGATTTGGGAGAATAAAAACGTGTTACAACTTCCTTTTGTTTGATTTGTTTAAGACATTCAGTATCTTAAGTTGGAATTTCAATAATTTATATCGACCTATCCCCAGATCTAGTCATGTCAAGGTGAAAGCTGTCGCAGAGATCAAGCTATGTTTTACAAACTATAGATGTACAGCGTGATAATTTTATCTGTCATTTGTTTCATGTATTGTAAAACTGTAAACATTAAAAAAATAGCCGTTAGTAAAGTAAACTTTGTAAAACTCAATCAAATTGATAAAGATTGAGAATCTTTGGTGATGTTATATGGTTTTAGCTTATCATTGGGTCATGGAACTTACTGAATTAGGGCATCGTTATTATGTAAGGTATGTCAAGTGTTCAGAATTCTCGATTGAGTTGGCTAAAAACAAACTCGGCAACAGTTTTGTATTCTACTTAGGGCGTAACGTACATAAATACTTAACTACAAGTATAGAAATATAGGTCAAATATTAAGCTAAGTATATGAAAGCAAGACCGAAAAACAAAATCCTAGGCTATCTAAGTATATTTATGTTTTACATAGTAGGTAGGTACCAATTACCTACCTACGTAGTTTCAAGTTAATATAGGATTTATTTTATATCTGAATTAAAAAAAGATTAATTTCAGATTTCAGCGAATACCGACTATATTTAAGATACTTTTATGCTAAGAAATCGAAAATATATAAATATTTGTTAATTTTCAATTATTTATTTATGCACTTTATAAACTATAACTGGGAACCGAGCTTTGCTCGGCGGCTGGTGGCACAAACACAATAAAATATTATATTTCATATTCATCAGACTGCATTAACATAAATCAATATGCTGGTCTGTTTTGAAACAGCTGCAAACGAGAAGCAAGCGAGGAGGATGAATAGCATATTATGAATTTAGATTCAACCTTATTTGAACGAAACTTTTTTGTGCGAATTCTTCGAGAACACCCGCCAAAAAGTGTCACGTGATAGGAAGTCGCAATGAGATCCTAAATTTTTGATTGTCATTGGAATTTATGCCTTATTTTTATTTTCATAAAGTGAAATTGCCAAAGCATGAAATCTCGGAAATATGTGATTTTTCAGTTATGAAACCTAGTTCGATCGATTTTTTACCCCCAAAATTGTTATATTGCAAAGAACCTTTGGAACATTAATTACTATGGAAAAATTACCCACAGCCTACAGATATGAATTATGGCTTATTTATTATAAACAGCCTGAGACATCTACTTGTTATGGACTAAAGCGCATCATTGTGGGTAATGGGAATCTTGGGATATAATGGCCTAACCGTTTCATACAAAACGTATCAGAATTTAGTTTAGCTTTCCAAATTCATCAATCACATAATCGTAATTTTTTCAACATTCCAATAAGATACGAAAAATTGCAGCATTTTAAAGGACGTTAAATTATCTAACAACTACCACAGCTTTCATTCGTGTACGCAAAAGTGTACACAGTGTTCGGTGGCTGACAGATGACTGACACGCATGTTACTATGCTGTAAAACGTAGCGTTTTGTACATTCGTCAGCCTTCGACTGGTTCTCAGATCCACCAATTAGTGATGATACAATTACTTCAATTTATCTAAGCTATTATCATAAACATAGCATTTAATTTTACAAGATCATTTAGCATAAAATTTTCCTCCTAGATAAATCATCTCGCAAAGAATACCTTTAGCACCAGTTTACCGAAAACGTAAAGAATTTACACAAACTAAGCCATATTTTGTATGATAGCTCGGCTATGCAGGCAACTAACTTTTTAGCTATACAGGGTGAAATTAAATTAACTGACCATATTTTGAGGAATGACAGTACCCTGTAAACAACTTTCCCTATGAAACATATGGTCGCAAATGAAAAACATTTTTCGTCCCCCAGTACATTGCCCTGATCAGCTGATTTCAAGTTACTATGGGAGACCCAAAAATTTATTTCGTTTGCGACCATATGTTTCATAGGGAAAGTTGTTCACAAGTTGTTCCCCGAAATATGGTCAGCTAATTAAATGTCACCCTGTATAGCGGTGTGATTGTGGAGAGTTTATCAGTTATAGTCAGTTCACAGATTATGGATAATCCCTGCTGACAGATAAATCTCGATAACCTATTGTGATAAATCACAAAAGACATGGCTAAACTTATATGGCCCAAAGTTGAAAATAAATAATGATATTTTATTCAGCCATTCAGAAATGTGTATCGCTAGTTGCAATGCCTGTACGCTGCTGGGGCACTAGGCTATACTTTGATTTTGCCATGTCCTTTTGTATGTAATCTTTCGAAATCCTTTGGAACAGGCAATTTATTTAGTTATAGCGATTACAATCTCTCAATATCTCCATGCTCGAGGTCCTACGGTAGGTTTCCGCTCAGACAATTTTGGCTCTTCGGCCAAGATCTTGACATGACCTCAACGTGACATTGGCACTGGCACGACTCGCGAATGCTAAGTGCAGGTTCGATTCCTGTTTACGGACATTTGCTGTTGTGTCGTTATTTTGAGGCTAGTGGTTAGATTTGATATTGGAGATAATTTATGGATGGAGGGTTTAGTTCAAGTTTAAATCTTATCTCCAGATCGGTTATGGGCTAGCTCCATATCTGACAAAAACATGTTGCCTTTGCACCCAGTGCCACCTCGTTTGGACATACATATCTACCGTATTCCTGAGAAAATAAGTCCTATGACCAAAAAGAGTATAATTAAGGTTTTTATCGGTTAATTAATAAAAAGAATAATAATTAATTAATAAAAAGAATAAATAAAACAAAATTGAAGTAACCACTAAAAATTCACAACGAAATTGATCAAAAATGTGTTTGCCCCGGGTGAGGATCGAACTCACGACCTTAAGATTATGAGACTTACGCGCTGCCTACTGCGCCACCGAGGCGGTGATGAAACTCATGAAATATTGAGTCATATGCTATAAGAGCGTCTGCTACAGGATATTTCCGTCACTGATACAAGTCAAGGTCGAAACCTCAATACGATTACGTTGAATGGCGGCGTGATAAAATTGATGAATGAACCTTGTTGTTTTCGTATCTGTATGTAAATTATCCATCCAGATTCCGGTTTTTCCTTATTTGCATGCTTATTAACAGGTCGACCCAGTTAATTTTGTTTATTACTGTTAGGTACCTATAAGCCCCGCGGAATGGTAACGCGCAAAACGTCAAAGTTTTGACAGTGTCATGCATGGCATGACCATTATGTCTTAGGAATTAAGAGCTATGGAAATGGAGCGAACAAATATATGGAACTGTCAGGGACTCTCAGGGTCATTCATTAATTAACATGCGAAAAGTTTGTCGGATAACTTTGATATCATTATTTTCTTTTAAGCAGTGAAAATAAAATAAAACATTTATAATTATATGTAAACCATGATAAGAAAATAAAGTTTATTATTGCTTGCATATTTCTTACATCCACTACAGCTATTTTTAACTACCACACATAACACTGACAGGATGTCCACATAGGTACCGACAAAAATAAATGAAATCATTTATTACCATGAAGGCCGATAAGTAAAAATAATAATAAAGTGAAAAAGTAGTTGACCGCAGAAAACCTAAAGCTGTTATTGAAGTGTCTTATGAAATGACCCTCGGATACAGTGTTGCTACGACTATCCTGCTCGCAGCTATATTCACCATCATTACAACTAGCTCTTCATCAGAAGAGCTGACCAAAGTTAAAATGCTAAGTTAAGTTAAGTTATATAAATAAATACAAATAAAATTAGATTCAATTATTTCGCAGTGATTCGCTTTTATATGATAAGAAAAGGATACCAACCAAAAATAAATTATTCTTATGAAATGATCATCCTCATTAAATACGCCTACAATTTTTTCCGGTAGTTAGGAACTCGATCGCTTACCGTAAACATGGCGTCACTTCTTTTCCCATACGAGACGGCAAAGGCACGACAGTCTTGTTTATCAAAAAAAGTTGGTATAATTAGATAATATTGGTTGGTATATTTACAAGAGAAGTTCAGTGGCCCACACCCTAGAATAGGATACCCAAAAGGATGCCATGCCACCTCACCCTTTGCACAGATTAATAAAGAGTTAGGATGCCCTCTGTCAGATCCATGTCACGCCACGATGCCTTACGCTTACTCAGTTACTCACTAGATACGTAACTCCTTACCTGAGCAATATATTAACATACATGTTCGTCCTTACCTACACATTACACACATTTAGACATTTCATTTGCAGCCGACCTAGACATACAACACACCACGGAAGAAACCTTCGCATATAAAGGAAATGCAGACCTAAAGGGTAGATATAGGTGTAGGTATAGTATAGATAGACTTGAATAAGGTATTGAATGTGAATATGTGACGCGCAAGCCACTTAAATAGATTTACATTACACATTCTTACAAACCAGAAATATATACAGGGAATTTGTCAAAATGATGTCAACGACCATGTCAGTCAACTCAACACAGAGGAAGTTGAAATTTTTACATCACTTATGGATATTATATAAGGGCCTACAATTCCTGACTGACAGTGTCGTTAACGCAGGGGGTAAGCCCTAAGGCGTCTAGGCCTAGGGGCCCAGGTTCGAATCCCGGCTGGGGATAAAGAAAAACAAAAAAAAACCCCAGGTCTTGGATGTTTGATGTTTACATGTTTGTGATGTCGCTGTTTCTGGTTCCCACGACACAGGGTATCCTAGTGTGTGTGTATGTGCCTGAAAAAAAAATAACCGGCCAAGTGCGAGTCGGACTCGCGCACGAAGGGTTCCAAACTATTATCTATAAAAAAACCGCAAAAATAAAACACTTTAGTTGTATGGGAGCCCCCCTTAATTTTGAATTTATTTTGTTTTTTTAGTATTTGTTGTTATAGCGGCAACAGAAATACATCATCTGTGAAAATTTCAACTGTCTAGCTACCACGGTTCATGAGATACAGCCTGGTGACAGATAGACGGACGGACGGACGGACGGACAGACAGCGAAGTCTCAGTAATAGGGTCCCGTTTGGCACCCTTCGGGTACGGAACCCTGACCTTTAATATTATTATTTAGTGTATGGGAAGTACATATGGACTATGAACTGAGATACCTATGTTAATTTGAACAAAAAATGTAACTACGTAGACAAACTTGTGTGTGAGCGAAGACAGACAAAATATAAACCATTAAGTAAGTATAAGATTTGAAAAAAATATTTTGAAAAAAACAAACATTTTTTTGCAACTAAGTAGTAAATTATTTTCGATGCTTGCTTGTTTGTCAACTATTTTATTGCGCACTGTTTCAAACAAGGTATAATAAAACAATTTATTCACATTAGATACGCATTAAACAACGCGTTTTATTACAATTATTAAATAACATGGAACTGCCAATTTTAAATGACCTATATCCGTAGCCTAACTAGCATAGCGTAGCTACTGGAAGAAATAGACTTGCCCATACAACTCTAGTAAATGAAACATACATTTATTTAAAAACCGGCCAAGTGCGAGTCGGACTCGCGCACGATGGGTTCCGTACCATTATCTATAAAAACGGCAAAAAAATCATGTCTGTTGTATGGGAGCCCCCATAAATATATAGTTTATTCCGTTTTTAAGGTTCCGTACTCGAAGGGTGCCAAATGGGACCCTATCACTGAGACTTTGCTGTCCGTCCGTCTGTCACCAGGCTGTATCTCATGAACCGCGGTAGCTAGACAGTTGAGATTTTTACAAATGATGTATTTCTGTTGCCGCTATAACAACAAATACTAATCAAAAAAGGAATTCAATATAAAGGGGGGCTCCCATACAACAAAAGTTTTTTATACATAATGGTACGGAGCCCTTCGTGGGCAAGTCCGACTCGCACTTGGCCGGTTATTTAGTATTTGTTGTTATAGCGGCAACAGAAATACATCATCTGTGCAACTGTCTAACTATCAGGGTTGAGATAGATGAGATACAGCCTCGTGACAGACGGACGGACAGCGGAGTCTTATAGTATAGGGTCCCGTTTTACCCTTTAGGTACGGAACCCTAAAAAAGTACGGCCATTGCCCCAAACTTGGACACCCTGTGTCGTGGACCAGAAACAGCAACGTTAAAAGCATCGAAGATCGAAGATGTTAGTGACTTATGGCCGATCCCAATAACCTTTAAATCTCTATCCGTGATCTGCAGATTACGCGTTACATTTGACAGTTGCGCTATGGGTTTTATGTCAAAATTGACACTAGCAATCTCAAATCTACAGATTATGGATAGAAGATAGGTTATTAATTTCGGCTGTTAGCAGATCATTGTCCAGCAGATCAAAAATAAATTAGAGTTCTGCTCGCATGCAGCATACCTAGTTCTGGAGTTCCTGATACTTTTCAAGAATAGTTAGTTACTGGCTTAGTTACCAAAAAAAATCACTTGTCAAAATGATCTGCCAACTTCCGGTAGCAGATCATTTTGCAGCAAAACAAATAAAAAGTGAGTTCTGCTTGCATTCAGCATAGTTCTACAGTTCCTGATGCTTTTCAAGAATAGTTCTGGCATTTTTGCTTAAAAAAAGGTCAAATGAATAATTGAAACAAAAAGTAAACTAGTAATAACCGACTTCCACAAACCCTATTTGATTAGATTGAGTTTAATACAAACTGTAACCCCTTATCACCCCCCCCCCCCCCCTTGGGAATTAATTTTGTTAAATCCCATATCAGTGCTACCCCACGCTACTAAGGAACCTCTGTACAAAGTTTCATGGCTCTAGGTCCACCGGTTTAGGCTATGCGTTGCCTGCCCGTCAGCCACGCAACCGACTTCCACAAACCCTATTTGAATAGATTGAGTTTAATACAAACTGTAACCCCTTATCACCCCCCCCCCTTGGGAATTAATTTTGTCAAATCCCATATCAGTGCTACCCCACGCTACTAAGGAACCTCTGTACAAAGTTTCATGGCTCTAGGTCCACCGGTTTAGGCTATGCGTTGCCTGCCCGTTAGCCACGCATTGTATTTGCACCTAGTATTGAGCAGTTCTGGTGGCCATATGTGGTCTTCATCAGCAGTTCCGCATCACAATATTATGCTTACCGTGTGCATTTGCACGAGTTATTATGAAAAACACAAAAATCACTATAGGTCTGCCTATAATATTTGAAGAGTTCCCTCGATTTCTCCAGGATCCCATCATTAGATCCTGACCTGGTGTCAATGGGACCAATGGGAAGGTAAACCCTTTGAAACAAAAAAATAATTTTCTTAATCGGTCTATCCGTTTAGGCGCTATCGGGGCACATACATAAAAAAAATAAAAAAAATATCCGGACGAATTGTAAACCTCCTCCTTTGGGGAGTCGTTTCAAATCAGCCTTCGAAGGCTAGAACTGTTTTGTTTCTCACAGATATTCATCAGACCTATAACTTAAGACGCCGGGGAAGAGCATTGCAATTCAAGGCAAGCGTCAAAATTCGTTCGGTATATCGCTAATATCGCTATCTCTTTTAACCAGGGAGCACTTATCCTTAGATATACATATAGTCTCTGGATATAACATAGGTATTTTTATATTTACATTACATATTGCAATTTATGTAGTGTTCTACATTGATCTAAAGGACCTCGCACACCATTCAACAGCAGTCGTGTTGTTCCATATCAAGTAAACACGCGAGTGTGTCATGTGCAGTACAACCTCATTTCCTCTTGAATGACATTGGGACGCTCGTAAAAGGCATAACTATTCTTTCCGATTTGTGTGCGTGTAGTGGAACGGATGTTTGGGTGTATGTGTGTTTGTTTACGTTTTAAGGCTACTTGGTATTGCATAAAATGGCTGACTTATAATATGGGTAAAAATACTATTGACTGGTTCAGTGGTTGATGTTATAATATTTTTTCTTAGTTTCTCACCTACATATATTTTCTATGAAAATCATCGATAACTTGGCAATTTTGTAATTATAAGTTTAGACTATGCATAGAATTTTATTTAAAGATTTCTCATCTGTTGTATTTTATGAGTATAAATACAGTTTTAACTTTACTTTACTTTAGTTATAAATCAGTTAGCTAATGTCAGTTATATCAGTGAATAAACAACCGACAGGCCTCAAATTGCTCAAAGATTAAGGGAACCCTAAAAATATAATTTAATATCTAAAACCGCATATCTATTCGTTAGTGCATCTTAAAAATCCAAATATAGCCTTCTAAGCAAGTACAATCGAGTCCAAAAGTGGTGCTGTCTGTTGTGATGTGAAGTACACGTGACCTCATTGTGTTGTGAGCGCGACTGTTGACATTGACACAGCCAGGAATGGCAATCAAGAGTCTCATCAAAAGTGCTCAGATGTTAGACACAAGCTTACTGGGCCTATGGACAGCTACGGGAAAAAAAACTAAACCGGATGGTAACTGGAAACCATCGTGGTGTGTGACATGTGATTTGACGGCCGTTCGGGAACTGGTAAACTAGCCCGCGTCACGATTTGACGGCCGTTCGGGAACTGGTAAACTAGCCCGCGTCACTATTTGACGGCCGTTCGGGAACTGGTAAACTGCCCGCGTCACGATTTGACGGCCGTTCGGGAACTGGTAAACTAGCCCGCGTCACTATTTGACGGCCGTTCGGGAACTGGTAAACTGGCCGCGTCACTATTTGACGGCCGTTCGGGAACTGGTAAACTAGCCCGCGTCACTATTTGACGGCCGTTCGGGAACTGGTAAACTAGCCCGCGTCACTATTTGACGGCCGTTCGGGAACTGGTAAACTAGCCCGCGTCACTATTTGACGGCCGTTCGGGAACTGGTAAACTAGCCCGCGTCACTATTTGACGGCCGTTCGGGAACTGGTAAACTGCCCGCGTCACTATTTGACGGCCGTTCGGGAACTGGTAAACTAGCCTGCGTCACTATTTGACGGCCGTTCGGGAACTGGTAAACTGCCCGCGTCACTATTTGACGGCCGTTCGGGAACTGGTAAACTAGCCCGCGTCACTATTTGACGGCCGTTCGGGAACTCGTAAACTAGCCCGCGTCACTATTTGACGGCCGTTCGGGAACTGGTAAACTAGCCCGCGTCACTATTTGACGGCCGTTCGGGAACTGGTAAACTAGCCCGCGTCACTATTTGACGGCCGTTCGGGAACTGGTAAACTAGCCCGCGTCACTATTTGACGGCCGTTCGGGAACTGGTAAACTGCCCGCGTCACTATTTGACGGCCGTTCGGGAACTGGTAAACTAGCCTGCGTCACTATTTGACGGCCGTTCGGGAACTGGTAAACTAGCCCGCGTCACTATTTGACGGCCGTTCGGGAACTGGTAAACTAGCCCGCGTCACTATTTGACGGCCGTTCGGGAACTGGTAAACTAGCCCGCGTCACTATTTGACGGCCGTTCGGGAACTGGTAAACTAGCCCGCGTCACTATTTGACGGCCGTTCGGGAACTGGTAAACTAGCCCGCGTCACTATTTGACGGCCGTTCGGGAACTGGTAAACTAGCCCGCGTCACTATTTGACGGCCGTTCGGGAACTGGTAAACTAGCCCGCGTCACTATTTGACGGCCGTTCGGGAACTGGTAAACTAGCCCGCGTCACTATTTGACGGCCGTTCGGGAACTGGTAAACTAGCCCGCGTCACTATTTGACGGCCGTTCGGGAACTGGTAAACTAGCCCGCGTCACTATTTGACGGCCGTTCGGGAACTGGTAAACTAGCCCGCGTCACTATTTGACGGCCGTTCGGGAACTGGTAAACTAGCCCGCGTCACTATTTGACGGCCGTTCGGGAACTGGTAAACTAGCCCGCGTCACTATTTGACGGCCGTTCGGGAACTGGTAAACTAGCCCGCGTCACTATTTGACGGCCGTTCGGGAACTGGTAAACTGCCCGCGTCACTATTTTCTATAGCTCCGTGTATACGAGGCCTCTTGATGGTGCTCATCATCTTAAGTCCACGGCCCGAGATTTAAAAACTATACCCACATCGTAATAAATCTGTCAAGTTGCCTGTTATATTAGTTAGATACACTATAGGCAATTCAATTCAAAAATAGTAGATTGTTTACCAAGGGAGTAAAGAACTATTTTTAGGGCGAGAGTGTTTTTTGACTCCTGAGCGACCGAGGGATTCTAGAGTTGAGTCCCGAGTGTAACGAGGGACTCAAAAGTAGAATCCTGAGGGAGCGAGGGATTCAAAGTACATCACTCGAGCCAAAAATAGTTTTTACTCCTGAGGTGGACACTCTACTTTTCATCACCCTCTATGAGAAAAGTAGTAAGTAATCAATAAAATAACACACTGTACCTATACAGGGTGTAACAGAAAGGGGTGTATAAGCGGAAAGAGGGACATCATTCTGAACAACTTTCATTATGGGATCGACTTGATCAGAGCAACTTTATTTTTAACTCAGTACATTTCGGGCCTAGCGCTCAGCTGATCTGTATGGTGAAGTGAAAAATAAAGTTGCTCTGATCAAGTCGGTCCAATTGTGAAAGTTGTTCAAAATGATGTCCCTAACAACCTTCTTTCGGCTTGTACACCCCTTTCTGTTAGACCCTATATTTATTTACACAATTGTCGTGATATGTTGTGTGTAATGGTTTGTTGGAAGAAATCTCTTGTTATCTATTATAAGTTTTCTGTATGTCATTCTTGTCTTAGTACAATAAAGAAATTACGAATTACAAATATGTCCTCCACATAGTTAAAGATTGTTTAGTATTGGCTAAATCTTGAAAATTGGTTCAAAAAGCATTTTCAAATAACCACTAGTTTTTACATACCTATATTCCTCGTGATTTTATTGGTAACAGATCTTGTATTTGTCATTCGCGTTTGTTGTTATCATCTGGAGTTAGACACTCACTTTCACTCATATTCTTTACTCATATCCGCAAACGAAATTGAAATAATTACAGCATTCAGATTTGGCGCGCTTTGTTTACAAATTTTCCACAACTTTTTAAATTATTTGGTCCGTGTTTCGATATCAATTCTGTAAGGTTGTTTCTCTATTGTCACCAATCGATTCGGTCGATCGGATTATCTAATCTGTGTCGAGTACGCATTTTAGTACAAACTTATTTTTTTATTGGCGGCGTTTAGAATCGATCTCTCTTTTAATTGGGTCTGTCAGCCTGAGTGGTAGTGAAACTGATTAGTGACAGCATTTTTTTTCCTTTGTACTGGCAACAAAATTAAAAAGTTACTTTTAGTCCCTAGGGACTAAATGACCTACTTTAGTCCCTGTTTGCCGGGACTAAAGTAGATCTTTTTGAATAGATGTGACGAAAAAATATTGACCATAAAATCATACATATTACTTAGTAAACGTTCAACGCCTCCAGATAGGTCGACGACAATTTTAGCAATGTTAAAGGTTCCGGTCACGCTTTTCGCAACACACGGGTAAGCCCAACAGTGCAATAAATATGATGTGTAGATAAATATTTTGGATAAAGTCAAGGTTTACATACAGATCTACGCGTAGATAGTATGGGAAAACCTGCAACTCGAACTCATGTTATCCAATTCTCGAAAACGATTGACCCACATAACATATCTCTCAGAGAACAGAACATAACAAATATGCACTGCATGAGTAAGCACTTGGGAAGTCAAAAATATATTATTTTTAACATGAATTTTTTCACGCAGAGCCGAGAATTCCCTTATGGGGGGAGTGGCAGGGAAAATATTATGGCCGTGAAAACAAATGAAAGATATACTATTATGGGATTTGTACTCGATATGTGCGCTTGTGTGAGCTTCTGACATTTGCACTCTTGGCAATTTGAACTCATTTGTCATTATTTTAAAGCTTTTCATTTTGTGCATTTATCATTATTTTACAGCTTTTAGATTTGTGCAGAGCGTAACAATGTATACGTACACAAATAAAACAATAGTTGTTAAATCTCAGAGATGATTAATTCATTTTGACCATTTTCCAAGAATTTACACAATTATCGAGTTTTCTCTATTTTCCTCTCGATATACTCATCTAGACTAGACATATTATAACTATAACGGAAGTCGCACACCATGATAAAATTGCATAGAGCAACAAGTCGCGTGCCACTTAAGAGTTTATAAATAATCTTAATTGCGTAAATGATAACTATCATCCATTTTCCTGATCAATCTCACACACACAAGGTCGGACCTCGCTTGACCTAGGGCCTATAAATATGCCCTAACACATCCAGGAAATGCTCCACGGAAGCACTAGAAGGTCAGTAGTATGTCCGACGTAAACACGATGTTTATGAGGATAATTAGTAATTGTATGTTGCCTAGATAAGTTGTCGCGTTTGACACTTTTAAGGAAGACTGGGAAATTGATGATTGATAGGTCGGTTAGATGATTATTAAATACTAATTACAATAGCTTCAATTACCATGTTAGAAACACGACACTGCCATTACTGACGTTTTGGCGCAAAGACCGCTAGACTGGGCCGGACACGTGTGCCGCACAGGGAGGAATGGTCTGAAATAGGAGAGGCCTTTTCCCAGCAGTGGGACACTATACAGGCTAAAATTTTTTAAAAATACAATAGTACAAGCTATCTTAGTCACCATTAACCACGACATTACGATAAGCTCGCCTTTGTAAAATTTTTTTTTTTATTATTAAGGGTTTGTATTCTGTTTTTGTGAAATAAATCTGTGCAGTGAATCTTAAGTAAACAAACATAAACACAGATAATTAGATACCCCGTGTCGGGGGAACCAGAAACAGTGACATCACAAACATGTAAACATCCAAGATCTAAGGTATTTTTTGTGCCCAGCCGGGATTCGAACCAGGGACCTCTCGCATGGTAGGCAGATGCGCAACCGCTGCGCCACAGAGGTCGTCAAATGCCTTTTGTTTAAACTGTTGCACCATAACTGTCCGTATAAATTAGCTCTTTTTAATGTTTTACCTGGACTAGTATAGACTGTTACAAAAACTCATGGTCATATTTTATGACATTGTCAATTGTCATGTCAGTGATGGATGTAATGAAGCAACGGACCTACCAGAAAGGAGGTTCAAAAACTATGTCAAAAACGTCCTATTGAAGAAGTCATATTACAGTGTAAAAGAATATTTAGATGACAAAACTGCATGGTCTTTACCATCTCAGCGCACAGAAATCCAAAGAGGGGCGATGGACTGAGTCAGTACGTCTCTCCTCGGTGTATTTCCTTAGACTTAAGTAGAAATACATAACATTGTATTTTTAAGGCTCTGATATTTTAAAAGAGGTACGGGGGAGGTTTCTTGCCCTTCTTTGCTCCATCCCTAAGCCCACAACTTCCGAACGGGCGGTAGTATACAAAAATATTAATATTATATTGACGTTGACTAAGTAATATGTATGATTTTATGGTCAATAAAAATTTTGAACTGAACTGAACTAACTTTGAACAACTTTCTCGAGTGTGTCAGGGTAGGTAAGGCCTAGGCAGCTTGCTTCGCTTCGCTCACCCCCTTCATCCTTCGTGTTAGAGCGACAATGAATACATCGTTTTGTGGTCAGTACCCAAATAAGCAAACTAACGAATTGAATAAACTAAATCCTTAGAGTATATATAATCTAAGACTAAATCAACGCAACACCTATTCTATTCTTCTGTAAGGGGGTTGAAGTGCCTGCACGTGGCCCACATGTGCGGGGCCTTTGTGCATGTCCCCTTCTCCCACTCTCTTATCTCAGCCAACCCAACTCCTCCACAAGTTGGAGTAGGAGGCCTGGATGTTCAAGGAGCTCCCGGGTCGATGATGCTTCTCCCAGAATCACCTAACATTAGCGTAATAATATGATTATGATTAGCCAATCAGCGATGTTCATTTTTAACATCTGTCTGTACTATATACCGTTCAATTGAATTCAATTTGTTTATTTACACTTGTAACACACAGCATATCCATTTTGTTACAAAGGTGGATCTCAGATATTATATTATACAACAAATACATTATATACTTACATTTTATATTCTACATAAGTAAATATACATTATAGTTTTGTCACGAACCGCATCTATTTCTGTAAAACCTTGCGAAAGTGAATCTTGCACATCTGTTATCTGCACTGCATTGTGTTGTGTGTAAACGAGTAAATACTATTAATAGTCATTTCCGTGTTATAATATGCTAGGTCGACCATTTGCGTCATTAAAATTGCATTCCCATGTCGGGTAGCTACACTAGAGCCACAATAAATCAGTCAAATTATGAACCCTCCTCCAAAGTTTTTTTTTTAGGAAAGGCTACTGTGCTATGCCATACTGCCTTGCTTGTCTGTTGAGTGTATAGTATTCATAAATGTTATCAAACGATAACTGTCTCTTGAAGGCCACAACACAAGGCCATGTCTTTTGTCGCTTTTCTGTAGCGTTATAAATATTTATCTTCTTTCGAAACCCCCTCCAAAGATTATGATGATGACAGACGTGTCAAGAAGACCTGAGATAACGTCTGTTTTTAATCGACTTCATAGAAGGATGAGGTTTACAATTCGTCGGGTTTTTTTTTTTCAATATCTTATTTAAATCCTGAATCTGCATTTGACATAAATTCGCAAATGTCAAATAACTCTAATAGGTACTGTGAAAGTCATAGATAGATTATTGAAAATGGACGTAAGATGAATGTCTTCAAATTCCACATAGGTACTTACGATACTTTGTTTTGCTACTGATTAATTTAAATAACCTAACAATAATATCAAAACAATAGAAACTGTCTCGTGATTCAATCTTAATTAAATAAAAATAAGCATAACATTAAAACTAATTGAGACTTACAAACATTAATCAGCAGCTGTCAATTACATTATTACTTAATCCATCTGTCAAATTTCCCCACAGATCGCGTTACCTACATCTGTCATTGACACACAAATTAATGAGATTGCTATTCTGCTGCCAATAAAAATGGCGTCTCTATGAAAATATCAAGGCATCAAACAATTTCATGGACCACCAATAATTAGTGTGCGGTGGTGTGTGCTAGTCGCAACACAAGTAGACAGTAAAGTAAAATCATTGAAGTTGGAATCTACTTGACAGTTGGTGACAACAATAGCTGTCAGTTTATTAATTTCAATTGATTCAATTAATGATCCATTTTAATTGTAAAAGTGAAAGTAAAGTAGACAACCTTTATTGTTGAGTATTGAACAACCGGCCACGCGTGGTTGTGCCTCTGCCATCACGTATGCGTTCATGACATGACGTCACGCACGTTTATCTCGATTTATTTGTGCACCCATATTAGTGGAATAGCCCAGCACGTGCATATAGTTCCGCTGCTGACCTTACACGACAAAGCGCAAGCGCACCGGAAACCCGGTGAAAGATTAGCGGTACCGTCAGCAGAAGTGTCGAGCTGATAATTACCAGCTAATACGTCGCCACTTACCTTGTTGTATCGGTTTTGTAACTTGTAGCATTATAATTCATGAAAAGTGTAGCCTAAATGAACAGGGGTTTGATTCTCGCGCATTCGAATACTTATATCGACACCTATATCGAGTGATTTAGTATGGGAATCACTTGATTTAGGTGTCGATATTCATATGTCGAAAGCGCGAGAATCAAACTCCGTATCAGTAGACTTACGCCCGGTGATGGAGTATTGAATCACTGGCTGAAAGTGGGCACAGTTGTGCCTCTGCCACCCCGTATGGGAAAAGGCGTGACGCTATGTTTGTTTGTTTTATTTTTAAGAGACACTGAAATCTTATTCTTAGCTGTCTAACGATTGTTTCTGATGCCTGCCTTTTAAAATTAGGGGGTCGCCTACTAGCTGATGACACCTAAAAGCTAAGTTGGCCCCTAAAAGGAAATAAGGAACCCCTAAAATATAGGGATAGTTGGTGAAATCGTACAGAGCACACGAAGACAAATACCAAGCAGGAAAAATCAAATATTTATTTTTCCTTTCCCCTACTTTGTATGCAGACCGTACCGCCCGCCCGCACTAGCACATGACCTTCCCCAATGTCACAAGTACATTATTGTTTCCTTTCACACGTTCTACAAAACACACACTTCCTTATACCCACGTATATAAGAAGCGATTTGGTTTGGCAATATTTTCGAAGTTTAGGAGATATCAGAATCTTTACTGGGTTCAAGGTCTGTAAAATTGTTGTATGAGCTTTTGCTGTTTAGTCTCTATTGTGTAGGGTTTAAGGTTCGTAATGCATTATTTGAGCGAGATATGTGGGTTTGTACTATTGTACACTTGTTTGATTAAGATTAATAATTTTATTGTATTTTTTTATTGTTGTTGTTATCTAATAGTGTTTAGTGAGTAGCTAATCTGACAGATAGGGTCAGTTTGTCAGTAAGGATCATTCATGATATCAAAACATGATGCCGTGCATGTACTTCAGTGTAAGGTTTATGCTACAAATCTGAACGATTTGAGCTAGAATAAAATGCAATTTGGAAAAATATTTAAATCACAAACGAAAAACATTTTGGAGTTACCTACTAAAAGTTCGCGAGAAAATTTAAAGAAAACGCGTTGCATGCGTCGCTGTAGCAGTTACGGCTCTGTAGCAGTTACGGCTCTGTAGCAGTTACGGCTCTGTAGCAGTTACGGCTCTGTAGCAGTTACGGCTCTGTAGCAGTTACGGCTCTGTAGCAGTTACGGCTCTGTAGCAGTTACGGCTCTGTAGCAGTTACGACTCTGTAGCAGTTACGGCTCTGTAGCAGTTACGGCTCTGTACAGGTTGTAACAGAAGGGGGTGCACAAGCCGAAAGAGGGTTGTTAGGGACGTCTCTGGGGACATCATTCTGAACAACTTTCACTATGGGACCGACTTGATCAGAGCAACTTTATTTTTATAAACTCAGTACATTTCGGGCCTAGCGCTTAGCTGATCTGATGGTGGAGTTAAAAATAAAGTTACTCTGCCCCCTTATTCGCTAACTCAGTGATGATCACTCAATGATGATCACCCAATGATGATCCGTAAAAATTACGGATTAGTTTTACGGATAATGATTGAGTAATCATCACTGAGTTAGCGAATAAGGAAGGGGGCAGATCAAATCGGTCCAATAGTGTGTTCAGAATGATGTCCCTCTTTCGGCTTGTACACCTCTTTCTGCTACAACTGTACATCAAATATCGATGAGAACACTCGATTCTTTATCGATCGAATTTGGTAGATATTTTGCTGCACAAAAATATGTATGATGCCTTCGAAGTTATTGAATAATTTTGATTAAACCAAGGACATATTTTCTAAAATAAACTTTATACTTTATACTTTATTGCACACAAATCAATACATTATGACAATTAAAAATGGTAATGACATGTACAAAGGCGAGCTTATCTCTATCGAGAGATTTCTTTCAGCAAACCCAGGATGGAAAGGATAAATATTACATTTGTAAATAAACATGTACATTTGTATTTTTACATCAGTCCTTAGCTCCATTAAACTTTAATCGATTGCATAATACATACAATACATAGCATACAATACATACAGCATCAATAGTAAGTATAGCATTTAAAGTAAGGTTGCTCTTGCGCATAAACAAACACACATGTGACACATGCTCTATTCAGTCAGAAAGCTTTGACAAATGCACGCCTCGACGAATTTGGGACGAGCTTTTGTGGTGTTAAGAACATTGAGCTTAAAACTCGTACCTGGTTTACTGTTAGATAGATATTGGTAAGATGTAGGTATATCATCATGTCATGCTTTTTCCCAGGCAAAGACATTGCATCCTCTTTTAGAGGGGATATTTTTGTTTAATAAATAAAACCAATATTTTTGGTTTGTAACAATTAATTGAACAAAGACAAACGAATGGGCCCTGGAGGGAAAGTATGTGGTGTATCTCCTAAAAATAATTTAATCTTATTTCCATACCTGCTTCGTTATTCTCAAATAATCTTAAAATATTAGTATTATGCCTCTACCACCACAATTGGCAAAATACCAAGCCAAAATGGAGTCATTCCAGCTAGTGTTCAAAAACCATCGCTCGCGCATGACCTCATCCATTGTATGGAAATCGCGTGAAGTTTTACATAATGCACTACATACAACGAGATAAACCCACATTGGAATCACTATAGTTATACCATGCTGTGTAGCAGGACTATAATGACATGCATAGAAGTAGGTGAGGACAAATTAAATATAAAAGTCATGATTAAATTAAAAAATCACGAGAAGTTATGTAAGTATTGCATTGTAATGATTAGTTAGTTTTTGTTTTTGTTTTGGACAACTCAGCATTAAAAGCAAAAAGAGCTCCCTGGTTTAGTGGTTTAACGCTCGCTTCTCACGCAGGAGATGCGGATTGGAATCCGGCGCTGATCATCAATCAACATGAATTGTACGGATACCTCTGCCACCCCGTATGGGAAAAGGTGTGAGGCTATGTTTATATGATTATTTATTACCACCATTTATCACTGGTGATATTGGCGTGATGAAAAACATCGTGAAGGAACCTGCATTACATTACTCCTCAGCTGTGGCGATGGGCCAGCCCCCTGTCACGCAAAATGGAGTGGAATAACTGGCTAAAAGTGGGTGCACTGTGCATCTACCATCCCATATATGCGAACAGCCATGACGCTATGATTTCGTTTTTTTTTAGGGTTCCGATCCTGGCCAAGTGCGAGTCGGACTCGCGCACGAAGGGTTCCGTACCATCTATAAAAAACCGCAAAAAGAAAAAACACGTAGTTGTATGGGAGCCCCCCTTAATATAAAATTTATTTTGTTTTTTAGTATTTGTTGTTATAGCGGCAACAGAAATACATCATCTGTGAAAATTTCAACTGTCTAGCTACCACGGTTCATGAGATACAGCCTGTGACAGACAGACAGACAGACCCTTATAGGATCAGTTTGTTGTCCGTCTGTCCGTCCTTCCGTGTGTGATAAGGCCTTTTATCAAGAACGCGTACACGATACAAGCTGAAACGAAAAAAAAAAACAATCTTCTATGTCAACGCAATCGAACGCTACGACTGTTTATGCTGTAAAATTGTTGGATTTTCATAGTAATCTCAATGGACCCAAAACCTAGAGGGTACTTCCCGTAATCATGACATTTGGCATAATGCAAGGTAAAGGGAAAAATCTGAAAACTGCAAATTTCTGTCTTTCTACAACAATATTCAATTTGGTTTACATGGATTTACAATTTGGATGACATCATACTGGTTTTTTTATGTAGAAACCTATATTTACACCAGTCACGAGGTAACAATCTCCAAGGGTGTTCGGAACCCTTGGTCCGCGAGTCCTGCTCGCACTCAACCGTTTATTTTTATATTGGCGTAAACGCAATAAACCCGACGCGGATCTCCGATACGCTAAATCCTTCACATCATGCCAAAGGTCACAACTCCAAGAAAAAAAAGCCGCAAACCATAATTATAAAACGACGCATAAATTGATTTATTTTCACGCATGAGACCGCACATACCACTCTGTCAAACCATATAACTATCACAGAACGCCCAAAAACGTACGAGAAAACGTGTTCTGTGTTTGTTTGACAAGGTGCCATGTACAATATCACATGCATTTATGGCTGGCAAACTTTTATTTACCGAAGCTTTAAACAAATACAGCTTTTATGGCTTTCGTAGTAAGGCTTAACGGGTCAAAGTGTTAAGGTTGTATTCGTTGATCAAGATCCGATTTTAAAAATCAGTTGTAGCCCTTGACACGGATTTGGTTAAACGTGTGTGAGTGTGTGAGTGTGTCAGCCTGACATGTGTACTTAGCCTTATAGTGTGCACTTACGGCCAACGTTCAATCCATACCAATGATCAAAATCATCATGTTCAGATCGACCCACTACAGGGCACAGGCATCTAAACTAAACCTCCCACATTCCTGTGCCTACGGCGCCATCCAGTTAAATCTCTTGACTTGAAGGGATCCACTAAATGGTATGTTTACCAATGCAATAAACATGAAAATTAATACCAAAATTTATGATTTTCAAATATAAATAAAATGCGGTGATGATATCTGAAACTGAAACAAGATTCTCTAAGAAAACCAGTGCTAGATATGCAGAGGGAACCCTTAGATGCTTGTACCTCAGGGAGCACTTATCCAGTGGAGAGCGCATAGATACATTTTCCTTTGAAACACAACTCACCAATTTACGGGCGGCGGGGGACGAGGTAAGAGAGCTGTGATTGGTCAGCCGCTTCGAAACTGTCTGGCGGCCCGTCTCATCGTACATAGTATGCTACGTTGAATACAACTGACGTTTGGCGAGCCGCATTGCCGCGCAGGCGCAGTCAATTGTATATTATAGTCTCTGTTGTACTTGTACCTAAGAACTTGTGAACCCATCTAGTTTGGGCTCATTTAATTCACAATTCATAATTCTTTATTGCACACAATAATTTAAACAGTCACATCAAAAGAAAACACATGTACAAAGGCGAGCTTATCTCTAAAAACCAGGCGTGAAAGGAAAAATTATATAATGAAAGGGCAGTCAGTGCACAATAACAAGTTTGAATAAAATATAAACGAAAATTAATGTCATGCATGATAAGGACTCGTGCGTCCGTGTTCGAACAAGGAAACGCCTTACTAAGTAACTCCTAATTTAAGGCATTGCTTAGAATACAGTTCCGTTTCACCAATCGATTTGTTCTATCCTAAGTGTAGCCTAGTTTTTTGACAGTTGTCCATGGTTTTGTTCGTCAATCTATCACATGTCTCTCTCTAACACATGAGACTGTCACATATGTCAGTTTAGGGGCACCTAAGCACTACGCCCTCCCAAATCGGTGTCGTAACTTTAGGTCATGCCTAACGTCGTTAGTCGTGACTTAAGGGTTAGTGAAACGTGTTTTTGCTCTAGGCAACTCCTAAATATTTAGGCGTTTCCTATGGTTAACGAAGACGGGTACGGACTCGAAAGGGTGTTTTCAATTTTTTTACTAATATTATTATTGTGATTTCGTCGCCCTGTCTGCCAGTGTACCTTAGTGACACGACAAGTTTAAAGCATTAACTTTTATTGCCATTAAGTTGCCTACACTGCATCGCAATGCATGACTTATGTTTGCTTAGCATGAATTCCTTAATTGTTTATGCTCAGTAATGATATGTACTCGTATTTTTGCTTTGACCCCAGTATGCAGCAGGATCAGGGCTGTTAGATGCAAAGTCTAGAATCTAGAATGTTTATTCTTGATACTAGACAGATTATACTAAACTGTGCTTCACATAGCTGATATGCAGAGTTTTATAATACAACGGAATTTTGAAATTAAAAATTAAAGTACATACGCTATATTAAAGTATCTGTGACTATACGGACGTTCTAACGGTGATGGAAAACATCACGAGGAAACCTTCAAGCAAGCTCCATAGCTGCGGCGAAGGGCTACCTACATGACACGCGTAATGGTGTATGAAATTTTGTGGGAGGTTATTATTAGCTCTTTAGTTAATAGAGTGTTTTGTATTTAGTATAAGTAAAGCTTTTACCTCTCCTAAAAATGTAAAATAAAATAAAATAAAAAAATATCTTGCTGAACGTGGGAAAAAATTTGCCTCTGCCACCCCGTATGAGAAAAAGCGTGACGCTACCTGTTTATGTGGTTTCCCCCATTTAACAAGCCTACATCGATTGCAAATGCAAGGCACTACAAGATGCGGAAGTTGTACGTTTAGCAGTTCGCGCCAAGATTCTTTATCTCTGTGCCAGCTGTAACCTCTATTTAAATTTCTAAAATATTTAAATTATCGTTAATGCTAGTAACTGTAAAAAAAAAAACAAAATTAAATAAACCTAATCAATTTTTCTAATTACCCAATTACCCACATTGTTATTGTTGTTAATAAATTCTGACAACCGGAAGACCCAAAATCCCTAAGATACAGGTTCATTGATATATTGATGACACCGTGTACAACAATTCCACTGTAATCTTTAAGTAAAAATTCTAAAAAGTACAAATATACTTTATCTTATCTCTCTCCCTCCCTCCCTCTCTCTCTCTCTCTATCTCTCTCTCTCTCTCTCTCATTCTCTCTCTCTCTCTCTCTCTGTCTCTCTCTCTCTCTCTCAATGCTTCGGCACATCACCACCGGCGGGCGCGAATAGAATGGGGCATTTCGAAGATGGCGGTAGTAGTTTTGAATTCTGACATTTCACATTATAACTTGGTAGGTCTGTAACGACATTCACAACAACCCCGTCGTCGCAGCCCCGCTCTCAACCCGTAAATAATGTGCCGAAGCGCTCAGCCCAGGGGGCAATTCTGGCATTATCGAGATCATCTCCATAAGCGAGATATTGATTATACCTCATATTTCCGTCGAAACAGACGTCAATTCATATTCGTGGGTCGTAAGAAAAGCTTTTTTCCTTTCAATGGAGATATTCGTTATCCAAAATTGATATTTCGACCATGGAGATGATCTCGATAGCGCGAGAATCTAGGGCCAGCTTACCCTGTCCAAGAAAGAGAGATCGCAGCTAGGTCAGAGCCAAAGAAAATAAGCGCGGTCTGTATAATCCGCACTGCAATGATGCAGGGTTTCTTCCTGCATACCTCGAATGTACTTACAACCGTTACTATGGTAGGGTGACTTACGCAGCCCACCCTTACCCTAACTTCCTAACTTACGTCAGCGTCAGCCTTTTTCCATACGGGGTGGCAGAGGCTTAAACCCCTTCACTCTCAGAAGCACATCGATCGAACGACCGAATGGCGAACTATTGTTATATGTGTAAGATTTGTCGGCGAACCAGTTAAGGCAGAGTCTTGCCTAAATTGAGGCCGGTTTTTCAATACTCCATTTTGCGTGATTGGGGGCTAGCCCTTCCATCGAACGCTGCTATGAAGATTGAAAGATTGAATTGAATTGAAGACGATGCATCGTGGGGAATCCTGATGTGCTTATAATAAAATCTCACTGGTACATTGGTCAGCGACAACAGATTCGAACCCGCATCTTCTGCGTGAGTAGCGAGTGTGAACCACTAGACCACGGAGCTCTCTCTGTGAGTAAAACCTTGAGTATTGTATAATCTTGTTAAAACTTACATGGCTCTGTGTCCTTTACGGTTTGTTTACGGATGGGATTGGCAGTAGAGATACCGGTTCGTTCCGGAATATACCTCTAAGTAGAGATTTCTTCCAGTTATCCATGATATTGGTTGCACGGACGTAGCCCAGGATAGAGAATTGTGGCTTCAACATGGGGAGGCAATTTCCAAAAAAAACTACAAGTAAGCTCGCCTTTGTACATGTTTAGGTCTACCTTTGCTGGTATATCAAACTCTCTCATCGGAACCTGGTTTGCTGGAAGAGATCTCTTTTTAGAGATAAGCTCGCCCTTGTATACTGTTTTTATTTACTTTTTGTCATTGCAATTAATTGTGTGCAATAAAGAAATTATGTATCATGAATTATGTTTTTTTTTCCAATATGAAGTGTCTGTATTAAGTTTTCTGTGCAATAAAGTATAAAGTGAGTAAGTAAGTAAGTACAAGTGAGTACCCTTCTTGGGCTGCAGTCAGAAGCTCGTATGTATAGTGTCCGAATTCATATTTCAGTCATAGTCAAGTGAATCCCCCAATTGGTGTCGATATACAGGGTGACTATGAAACCCCTAGCTATATTTTAAGGGGTTGTTAGGGACATAATTCTGAGAAACTTTCACTATGCAACCGATTTTGATCAGAGCAACTTTATTTTTCACTTCTCCGTACAAATCAGCTGACCCACTCAGGCTAAAATGTACTGGGAAGTGAAAAATAAAGTTGTTCTGATCAAATTGGTTTCTTAGTGAAAGTTGCTCATAATGATGTCCTTAACATTCCCTTAAAATATAGCTAGGGGTTTCAGTCACCAGTCAGTATGTTTTGTGTTCCAGAAAATACAGCTAGGGGTTTCAGTCACCAGTCAGTATGTTTTGTGTTCCAGAAAATATAGCTAGGGGTTTCAGTCACCAGTCAGTATGTTTTGTGTTCCAGAAAATACAGCTAGGGGTTTCAGTCACCAGTCAGTATGTTTTGTGTTCCAGAAAATACAGCTAGGGGTTTCAGTCACCAGTCAGTATGTTTTGTGTTCCAGAAAATACAGCTAGTGGTTTCAGTCACCAGTCAGTATGTTTTGTGTTCCAGAAAATATAGCTAGGGGTTTCAGTCACCAGTCAGTATGTTTTGTGTTCCAGAAAATACAGCTAGGGGTTTCAGTCACCAGTCAGTATGTTTTGTGTTCCAGAAAATACAGCTAGGGGTTTCAGTCACCAGTCAGTATGTTTTGTGTTCCAGAAAATACAGCTAGGGGTTTCAGTCACCAGTCAGTATGTTTTGTGTTCCAGAAAATACAGCTAGGGGTTTCAGTCACCAGTCAGTATGTTTTGTGTTCCAGAAAATACAGCTAGGGGTTTCAGTCACCAGTCAGTATGTTTTGTGTTCCAGAAAATACAGCTAGGGGTTTCAGTCACCAGTCAGTATGTTTTGTGTTCCAGAAAATACAGCTAGGGGTTTCAGTCACCAGTCAGTATGTTTTGTGTTCCAGAAAATACAGCTAGGGGTTTCAGTCACCAGTCAGTATGTTTTGTGTTCCAGAAAATATAGCTAGGGGTTTCAGTCGCCAGTCAGCATGTTTTGTGTTCCAGAAAGTGGCGCTGTAGTTTTCGATGATGTGAATTACTTATAGGGGTTTTTTGGGGATAAAAAATCGATCGATCTAGGTCTCATAACTGAAAAATCGCATACTTCCGAGTTTTCATGCTTTTCTCATTGCCGCGCAATAGGATTGGCAATTTCACTTTAGTACAATGAAAATATACTTAGGCATAAATTCCAATGAAAATCAAAAAGTAAGCTCATTTCGACCTCAGATCACGTGACACTTTTTGGCGCGTCTTCGGAAAAATCACACAAGAAGAAATAAGGTCGAATCTAAGTTCATCATCTGCTATTCAACCTTCTTGTTTACTTCTCGTTTGCAGCTGTTCAAAAACAGAGCGTTCATATTAATCGATGTTAATGCAGTCTGAAGATATGAATATAATGTTTTATTGTGTTTATACCATCAACCGCCTAGCAAGTACAATTACTTACCCAGGGAAGCATACACGAGTAGGTACTAATTCATTCACTTCATTTGAACCAAAGTCTACATACTTAGTTACAAAATGTAAGAACCGAGCAAAACTAACGCCATCTAGGACATTATGGTTGCATATAAGTTCCGAATTTGACGTATTTAGAGCCGGGCGGCCAGTATAGAATCGGGTATGGATAGCAAAAGAGAGGGACTGTGCTGTGTGTTTGTCTACTTTAATACTAATGGATTAGATAGATAGTTTGATAGATAGAAGTAAATGGATTATGAATTTTAATATGTTATTTTTTTTAATAATAAGTAGCTTTTTTATTTGAATATATATATATAAGCGTAGTTACTGGTGAAATGTAATAAAATGAAATTATCCGTCATCCGTATCCATCAGTCATGTGATCATGTCGTTTGAAAAATGACACTTTGTTTGTAACAGAATGAAAGAAAGAATTTGTTCGAAGATTATGCATTTAATAAAGTCAATTCAACGGTATAAGATAAGCAATAATTACATGAATCCTCTCCATCCTAGGTTTGCTGGAAGAGATCTCTTATTAGAGATAAGCTCGCCTTTGTACATGTTTTTTCTAATATTAAGTGTCTGTATTATGTTTTCTGTGCAATAAAGTATAAGTAAGTAAAGTATAAGTAAAGAATTGTACATTTACACATAAACATTTAAGACATTTTAAACGCATACGGATGCAGTTCGTTGCCGTCGGTACGGCTAGCGGCTAGCATGGCGTATGGGCGGTGTGGCGCATGTGTGCCACTGCCAGACAACTTGCAACAGACTGCAAGGCGAACGGCCGCGCCTGCGGACACCGCCGCTGCGGGCTAACATAGTGATGTGCCGACATCAATAGTTCTGCTCGATGTAGCTTCATTCGAGCTAGGTCTTTTTCTTTTGCCTATGCAATTGCTATAATCTCCAAAGCCCTACACGCAACCTAAATAATACACAGGACAAGATACACACATATGCTTGCCTAAATATGTCTGTTCTGAATTTCTCTGTATTAGTGGCTGAATTATCTTTTTTTCCTGCTTAAGCCGTCGATCATGTTAGTCAAAAACTAGTCAACTCAACAAAATCGGTTCGGTACAGTTGCCACAACTACGCATCGACAGCAGAATAAAACGATACAATAGATTTTAAAACTGAATAAATGAACCATGAGTCCCTTGAACTGTGCTGTGGTGAGGCGAGGGCGATCTCTTATCAGATTCAATATTTATCGATCCAAATGGCAGAGTACGCCATAAATAACCATCGCCCCCTGGTCCCGCAGCGGTGGTCCGGGTACAAATAATCAAATTCGAATTATAGTAACTGTATCAGCTGTAATTCACTCTTGAACAATTCCTTCATTAGGAGTAAAAATTGATGCTACTGTCGATATCGATAAATCATCGATATCCCAACACTAACGCCAGAGGCGAGTCAGCCGACAAGCCCACCACACTCCATACGAGTTGCATGTCGAAACAGACGCACCCGCATGTATGGAGGACGCAATTCTATGTGGCATATTCTTTACTTAGAATTTAAGCACCTACTTTAATAAATATACTAGCTTAGGCCCGCCACTTCTGAGGTATGATTCTCCGGCATTCGATATTCGGATCCGACACCTATGTCGAGTGATTGCCACACAAAATCACTCGATATATGTTTCGTTATCCGTATATCGAATGCGCGAGAATCATTTCATTAGTCGATGTAAACGACCCATACAAAATTACAAACTTTAGAGGTTTTTTATCCATTTAGGGTCCGACTCGCTAAAATCGCTTCCTAAATGATCTCTACATCAGAAAAGGAAGCTACTCCAAACATTTGTATTATATACAGCCGGAATAAAAATTATACTCTAATCTATACTTTGGGTGTCCTTCATGTTAGGGTTTCTCTGTACAGACCTAGATAGTGCAATCTAGAACAGGTAATGTATAGACCACGATGTATGGCCAGTATGTTGTATGGCATAGAGTGTGTTGTATGGGTGTTGCAACTGGTTGACATACACATAGCTGAGGGTGCGGCTGAATGGACAATCGGTTAAGTGTTTCAGTTACACCACACAATACTAGGAAACTAATGAGGCATACTAAACTCGGATTAGGATACTCGTAGAAAAATTATAAAAATTGGCCAATACAACCTTTGACATTGAGGATGATAAACACAAAAAATAATACCAGTGACATTTCATTTGCTGACCATACTTAGGGAATGATAGTACCTATCACTAAAAACAATTTTTCCCAGGAAAAATATGGTCGTAAATTAAACGTCACCCTGTATAGCCCGTCACGCCTTTTCCCATATCCACCCCGTCGCAGTAATAATACTTACTCCATTTAGAGCGAATTTTAAAAGCGAAAATAAAATTAAAATAATTCAAAATATGCCGTGGTGTGAGGATCATAAATGTATTTTTATAATATTTTATTTATTTATTCAGGTCATTTTAAGACTTATTTTGAAAAAGACGTTCTCAATAATATGACCGATTCGCATGCCATCATAACCTCTTCCCGAAGTCCTAAAAATCTGAAATTTGGTATGCAAGCACATGTTTGCACCCATATCCCATAAAAACTCCGAAATCTACTACTTTGACTCCCTAACCCACTAAACCTGGGGCTCAAATTTTGTATGAAAAACTGAATTTTAGGGTACTTTTAGGGTATTTTGTTGGTGTTACAATTTAATAATACCTATCTCATGGTAGATGGTCAGCACCGGGATTCCAAGTTTCCAACCCGCATGCCCTGCATGAGAAGCAACCGTGTAACACACTAGTCTATTCGTGATAAGAATGCAGTGAAATTTAAATTTAAATCTGTTAACACACACTCACAGGACAGGACACAACCTTCGCGTTCGAAAGTTTGCCTTCAACTGGTCACTGTGAACTTGGCTTGATAATTGGAAACGATTTGATTGGTTACGGGGCGTGGCTAGGCCGCCGGACAGTGATGACTTTACTGCATTCTTATCACGAATAGACTATTGACAGCTTCATAATTCATAATTTCTTTATTGCACACAATTAATTGCAATGACAAAAAGTAAATAAAAACAGTGTACAAAGGCGAGCTTATCTCTAAAAAGAGATCTCTTCCAGCAAACCAAGTTCCGATATATCAGCAAGGGTAGACCTTTGTGTACAGCTTATATAGCTATTACTTTTGTTAGTTTATCTATTAATTATTAAAGTGTGTATAAAATTAATTGTGAGACCTTAACATTGGACTGAAACGATATAAGCAGCAGTTATGAAGATTTCAGCACAAGCTGTACAACTAAGTATGTCAATGCCACTGCGCATTCCAGTTGGTGTATTTTGAGATGCACTTACGAACACTTGCACTTGCATTCCTGTCCTGCCTAGATTTGCTGGTAGAAATCTCTCTTTAGAGATAAGCTCGCCTTTGCGTATAATGTTTCTTGTAAATGTATTTTTTTTAAGTTTCTGTGCAATAAAGAATATATGAATATGAATACGAACATGGGAATTTCAGCAAGGGTCATATTTCAGCAAGGGTCAAATTTCAGCAAGGGCAAATTTCAGCAAGGGTCAAATTTCAGCCAGGGTCAAATTTAATGTTGTTTTAAAATGCCTGTAAAGATAAAGCTCCTTCCTAGTTTTATCGAGATTGCAAGTCGAGTGTGAAATGAGTATGAGTTAATCGATCAAAAGACATTTGATTCAAGTACCTAAGTGACCGTTAATCCCAAGATAACGAGGTTTAGTCAATATTACGCGAGGCAACATTATATCTGGTTAACTATTCTTTATTTTATTTTATTTTATTTTGTTGGTTAAGGTCCGCCAACGGACAATACATGTTTACTTAATAGTTACATTTTGAACTAATTGTAGATGTTTGTCCACTTATAGGCAAACACAGCATGCATCAAATTACATCTCATTATATAACAAATATTGAGTAAAATAGTTATTTAGTTAATTAATTACAATTTTTACAATTTCTTTTTAATTTTTTAATTTTTCTTTATTATCTACATAACATTAATCCCTTAACCTACTAATATTAACAATCTGCACAGGAGAAACTTATTCCTTTTAAACAAAGAGTACATATACACTAACAAATTAATTTCAGTTGAGCACGCCGTCTCCCTTGTTCCGGTACTGACGGAAGATCAGCGCCTGAGGAGTCTACTTCTCAGGCATATGCTGAGTCAGAACCCTTTTGCAGATGCCACACCACCATCAGTTCTAGAGCGATATAGGTACTTTGGTACCTATATCCTATCTATCTTAGTGCAAATTATCTGTGTCTGTATGTTTTATATGTTACTAGCTGACCCGGCAGACTTCGTACTGCCTCAATTTAATATGAACTTTATTGAATAGCAATAAAGTTCAAATTGACTCTAGAAAACGTTTGTATGGTAAATAGAAAAGGGCTGTTTTTAGGGTTTTCCCGGAAATTATTCGATTTTTTCTCGCCTTTTAAACATTCCCTAGACCTCCACGAACATTTCAAGACTAAGATAAGATAAATCCGTTCAGCCGTTCTCGAGTTTTAGTGAGACTAACGAACAACAATTCATTTTTATATATATAGACTAGCTGACCCGGCAGACTTCGTACTGCCTCAATTTAATATGAACTTTATTGAATAGCAATAAAGTTCAAATTGACTCTAGAAAACGTTTGTATGGGAAATAGAAAAGGGCTGTTTTTAGGGTTTTCCCGGAAATTATTCGATTTTTTCTCGCCTTTTAAACCTTCCCTAGACCTCCACGAACATTTCAAGACTAAGATAAGATAAATCCGTTCAGCCGTTCTCGAGTTTTAGTGAGACTAACGAACAGCAATTCATTTTTATATATATAGATATAGATTTTGTTTAGCGCTAAGTACCTTCTATGTTTTATGTTGTGTGTGTGTGCGCTGATGCAAATAAATAGATAAAATACAAATAAATACTTTGACAACTCCATATAAAATGGAGTTACCATCCATAAATCGTTGCGAAGTATTCCATAGAACTAGCGCCCCCTGAAAACCTCACTCAAGTGCCGAAAGATCGTTGGAAGTATACAGGGTGTAACAGAAGGGTGTAGGGGTGTATTTTAGGGGGTTTTTGGGACTTCATTCTGAGCAACTTTCACTTTGAAACCGATTTGATCAGAGCAACTTTAATTTTCACTTCTCTATACAAAAACGCCCGGACCAAAACATATTCTATTCTATTCTATTTTAGTTTATGGCACTTTGTTGCCTATCGACAAATTCTGCCAGTGTCAGGTGTAAGGCTTGACATGGGTCAGACAAGCCGCGAGGTTAACAGGTTTAGGGAAATATATCCTTGCGTATAATCTATGATAGCGAAGAATGGGTGACATTTAATTAGCTGACCATATTTTGGGGAATGATAGTACCCATCATTATGAACAACTTTCCACAAAAAATATAGGCGCAAATGAAAAAAAATCGTACATTGCCCCGATCAGCTGATTTCAAGTTAGGTACTATGGGAGTCACAAAAAATTTTGTCGTTTGCGCCCTTGGGGAAAGTTCTTCATAATGATCGGTACTATCATTCCCCAAAATATGGTCAGCTAATTAAATGTCACCCTGTATAGTTGCTGACGATGACGACGTCCGTAAAGTCGTGCAGAAAGCACAAGAGCCTCTATCCGTGTATAATTGTTACTGGGTCAAGTGCAACAGCAACACATGTGTTTATTTTAACTTATTTAAAAGGTGTGGGGTCCGACTCAAAACAGGTCCTTATACGCAGTGTGCGAGACGGATTGCAGGGCGGTGGTTCCGCAGGTGTACAGTTTGTTAAAACTGCTTGTTAAAATGGCTTGATTTGTTTGACTTATTTCATGATAGGAAATAGCTGCGGAATTGAACCCATTGACAGCTATTTACTCTTTTGTAGATCTGTAATAATATGTAATGTATCTGTTACGAAGCCGTAACTATTTTAATAATGTGCCATAGATTTTACTGTAATTCTAACGGTGATATTACACTTCAGTCAAGAGATTGTCATTCTCCTGGCGGAAAAGGAAAAAAAAATACATTAAAATTAGGGGAAATCAAGTTGTCATCCCCTTGCAATAGACATTAATTGACGTCTTGGTACCCACTGTCAAAGTCAAAGGGCTCTTCTGTCCTCAAGCGAAGGGGCGTGGATATACTTAAACCATCAGACGGAAACCATCATCTTCATAATATTATTATATACCTTCCAGACACGCAAAGTAGAGTATTAAATTAAATAGGTGGCTAAAAGTGTAAAAAGTAAATAATTGTATTTTTCTCAATGTGGTACAGTATGGTGTGGTTCCGTATTAAAATGCACAATTTAACCCTATTAATAATTTCGAAGGTCAAAATCGCAGAAGTACTTCAGTTTCAGGGTTCCGTAGAAACCGGACTTAAAATATGTTCCTTCCTTTCTTAATCTTATTCTGAAATACTAGTTTCTATTCCTGCTTACATTAACTAAACTAAAATTAGGACGTAACATAATTTCTTCATATGATCTGATCCTTCTGGGCAACTTTCATTATGAAGATTTCGGGAAACCCGGACATACGAAAGCATTTTTGAAACGGAGACACTTCGCTCGCACTTCACGCTCGCTCGGTCAATTATTGTGTAGCCAATAGCCATTAACATAGCGTCACATCATTAGAGATAAGCTCGCCTATTGAATGTGTTTTGTATTGTCATGTGCAATAAATACAGGGTGACATTTAATTAGCTGAACATATTTTGTGGAATGATAGTAAGTATCCATCATTATGAAGAACTTTCCCCAAGGAACATATGGCCGCCAACGAAAAGAGTTTTTGGGTATCCCATAGTAGTAACTTGAAATCAGCTGATCGGGGCAATGATGGGTACTATCATTCCTCAAAATATGGTCAAATAATTTAATTTCACCCTATATAGGTACACAAAATATAACATAACATAAATAGCGTCACGCCTTTTTCCATACGGGGTGGCAGAGGCACAACAGTGCCCACTTTATGCTAGATTTTCATTTTGCGTGACAGGGGTCTAGCCCATCGCCGCAGCTATTGAGTAATGAAAGTCATAAATTCACGTTCTTGCATTTAATAGTGGTTTATTTATTACGTTCAATAAATATACACGAAATATATTCGTAGTTTTCTGCAGGAAAAGAGTTCCAGTGAAGTTTCATTGATGGCCTTATCAGACTTATTGGCAGAAACCTTAACACAGGCAAGGCCAATAGCCGAGGATAACGTGTAGGTAACATGTTACATACGTAATGTACATACATACCTTCTCTTGCCTCAACCTTTAATAGCATCGTATACAGGGTGGAAATTAAAAATAATTAAAACTAAACTACAACTAAAACTTGAACTGAACTAAATATTTCGCCCCCGATTCTCGCGCTATCGGGATCGTCTCCATGGTCGAAATATTGATTTTGGTTACCGAATATCTCCGTCGAAAACAAAAGATGCTAACCTCACGACCCGCCTAACGATCAACCGAGATATCTCGACCAGATTTCGATCGAAATAAATATGAATTGACGTCGTTTTCGACGGAAATATGAGGTATCAAAATCGATATCTCGCCTGTGGAGATGATCTCGATAGTGCCAGAATTGCCCCCATCGATCGCTGCCGGGCGGGGGGGTGCCCAGAACGCTGGCACCATTACCTCGCTGTATCGCAATCTGAGACTTGTATATCCAATTGACTGCGCGTGCGGGGGAATGCGGCTCGCCAAACGTTTGTTGCATTCAACAAACGTTCGCATACGCAACCTATATGTACGAAGACGGGCCGCCAGACAGTTTCGCAGCGGCTGACCAATCACAGCTCTCTTACCTCGTCCCCGCCGCCCGTAAATTGGTGAGTTGTGTTTCAAAGGAAAATGTATCTATGCGCTCTCCACTGGATAAGTGCTCCCTGATCGCAATGCTGATGGGTTGAGCGAGGTAGGTGCCAGTTCCCTGGTCCCATGACGCTACGTCGAGCCGCTTGGAGATGTTCTTAGGGGCTGGTCGGGTGTCAGGCCCCATAGGTGTGACACTTTATTTACCCGACGCTATAGGGTAGTTCCGTGTTTCGGATAACACGCGGCTATCACTACTCGGTGGTAGTAGTCGTAAAGCTGTGTCAGAGATGGGCTTGATGATGGACTTCTGACAGTCGGTTTGGCCAATGGTCCATAATGTGAGACAATTTAATATAATTATTAAGACCAAATGTACCATTATGGAATGCAACTAAACTATTGAGTATTGAGTATTGAGTGTTGAATGGCCACTAACCCGACACCTCTTTATTTTATTTTATTTTATTTTATTTTATTAATGAACAAAAATCACAAAGCCTTTCTTACATCTGTCGGAAACATGAACTTAAAATAAGGCCAATTACGGATTTAACTATTTACACAGTTTACAATAATTAGGTGACGGTTATTTACCTAGTTGAGCTAAAAGAGCAACAACAACAAGACATGTATCAAAAAACAATGATTGTGTGTGGCAACCGGCATTGAGCCAGCGTGATAGAGTATGGCTAAATCTTACTCGTATCCGAGTAGAGGCCCGTGCCCCTCGGTCACAGAAGAGATAATAGTACTCCGTACAGACAGAACGGCCACTCCCTTCCCCGCGCTGATTCAGATACCGCACCCCACCCCTGGCGTCAAAGGATTGGCTAAAGGATCAATAGACAGGGCTGAACGCCGGACGAGTGACGACGCGTATACTTTAATATCGCTGCATTTGCCGCGCCACCAGCCCTAGCAAAGTTTACGCACACATCTGCACGTATACAAACATCATTTGGTTATTAGTAGTAATATGTGATTATTTTACGAGCGTTCTATGGAGTGTCCGGGGTGTGCCTCGGTGGGGACATTAATGGGCTACATCTTTATGGGGTAGTCCCGTACAATCGAACAACATATCCCACTTGTACCATCCATGGGACAAACCAGTACCACTTGTACCATCAATGGTATCTACCTACTGGCTAATAGATGCTAATAATAAGCACAATTGGATCCAGTAGGGAATGAAACGCATGTCATGAAAAACTTTCCGCATGTAAATGTTGTTCAGAATTGTGTCCCTAATCTTTCTGTAACAGTATCTATTTTAAAAGGTAGGTACTGAACTACTAGCGAGCGGTGGTCTGTCTACACGAAAATACAAGCTAATAGAAAACATTTAATTTTGCAAAGGCAAGCTAAATCTAATGACATTGTTCTTCCAGCAAATTATGTTTTCACTTCTCATGCTCGTAAAGTTCGTCTTTATGTCGGGTATAGCCAGCATAAAATCAAATTTTATGTTCTGGAGCATAAAGTAAAATCTTCGTCTAAATCTCAGACTCTGACAAAGGTCGTCAGGTAAACAGCCACATACACCTATGCTAAGTGCCACTGCCGGCGGCCAGAGCCGGCTGCGGAGGCACGTCCAAAAAAAAATGTTTAATGGCGGGAAGTCCTTATTTTTCTCGGTAATTTCAATTTGCAATTATTTCATAATATTTACTTTTTTGCAATACTTCTGTTTTATTTCCTCACAATCGAAGTGAAAAGCAGAGTGTATAACTCGTACATAAAACCCATTTTATGCCCTTGTTGTACAATCTACTATTATAATTGCACTCACACTCACATGGCAGCTAGGTCTCTACGAGTATGTATGTGCTCGTAAGTATCTACTTATGTATTTCTGACTATTAGGGAATGTCATGTACATATAGGATGTAGGTAGTCAGAACTTAGATAGATAGAACAGGTTGTAGGGTCAGCAGAAACGACACACGGTGGTCATGCAAGCACTGTCGACTAGTGTCGACACGACACACATTCATGTGTTTAAGGTCAGCAGAAAAACGGGAGGAAGTCTCGGCAATAATTGTTTTAACAAATTAACGCCCTCTGAATAAACAAACAAAAACCTACCTACTTATTCAGTCTTAGGGTTGCTTGGACATGCAGCAGGTACCTACTCTAGATGTAGAGTTTAAAAGCCACCCCCTCAATAAAAGTTTTAATAAAAAACGGGCCAGTGTTTTATTTTGTTATTCTTCAGCGTGTCTTTAATTCCTCCAGTTTATATTTTTCCACTTGCAAATACATTTGCGTCTTGTTTTCTGCATCCTGAATTTCTGAACCCGCCAATAAAAATGAAACGCCAATAGGTAAGTTGACAAGCGTAAAAACTATTATATAATTGAAACAAAAAGTAAAACGTAAAAAAAAAACTACTTCCACAAACTTAATTTCGTCAAATCACATCTCAGTGCTACTCTACGCTACATAAGGAACCCCTGTATAAAGTTTCATGGCCCTACCTAGGTCCACCGGTTTAGGCTATGGGTTGCCCGTCAGCCACGCATTATTGAGCAGTTCTGGTGGCCATCTTCATCACCAGTTCCGCGCGCACGAATTATTATGAAAAACACAAAAATCACTATAGGTCTGCCTATAATATTTGAAGGGTTCCCTCGATTTCTCCAGGATCCCATCAGCAAAGCCTGACTTGGTGTCAATGGGACCATTTGGAAGGTAAACCCTTGGAACCTTTTCAAACAAAAAAAAACTAAATCGGTCCATCCGTCTAGGCGCAATCGGTGTGTGTGTGCATACATTAAAAAAACCCGGCGAATTGTAAACCTTCTCCTTTTGTGAAGTCGGTTAAAAATTGATATTTGTATAGACAAAATGTATGCACTTAATAGTTTGTAAAATTGCTTTGCTGACTCTATATCAATTGCAAAATAGACGTCAACTAGATTGATACTAACTGATAAGGTGAACATGTGAACGACCGGAGTTAAAGGTAAGTGTAACATTGGGGTTAGCTAGCCCCCTATCACGTAAAATAGAGCAATTATTAAGTATTGATTAATAGCAAGACATTTTTTATTTATTTTTTTAATTTGTTCTTTGTATCTTAAGTAGGTACTTAACATATATGATTTCGTAAAAAGTACTCTTAAACCACTGAGGTTTGTCTGAGCACAGAACATTCGTAGTTGTCAGTGCGCACTTTACATACCTAGATAAATTACACTACTGCACATAACTAACCTAACACTGCAAAATTATTCTAGGTAGGTAGACGTTCGCTTTATTTGATTTGAGCTCAACTAATAAATGCTCAATATAAGTGAAACGCAGGTGCAGCAACAAATAAGTAATTATAGTATCTGTGGTATCGAATAACCAAGTAAACGTGGATAGAATGCCTGCACTGCCACCCCATGTTATGAATGACGTAGGTAAATAAGTTGAACCTACCCTTGTAATCTGTAAAATAAACATACTTAGCCCGGGTCTGTCAAGAGACGGATAAACAGTCAGATAACTGTTTTTACACTTTTTTTTCGTGTGAAAATTAAATGTCAAAAGCCCCAGATTTATCTGTTTACAGACAGAATAAACGCTATCTGAGGAATGAGAGAACGGCACTTAAACATTTAAATATTATACTTACAAAATGTATGTCTCGTAAGGCACATAATTATACTAGGTATTGCTTAAATAAGGGTAAAATGTTAATTTAAACACGCTGAACTTTTCAGTGCAAGTTCCATGACCCCGTTGGTCATCCGCCAAGATAGAAAATGTATGAATAGGTTCAAGATCAAAATATGTTCCTCCCCCCTTAAATTATGTAGGTATATGCGCGCACGCAGCCACGCAAGCAATAGATCTAGACATTCTAAACAACCAGAAACATCTAGACCCGAAAGTGTCAAGAACTCATTACCTACACCTAATCCAAACCACGATACATTACATAGGTACACGTTCTTACGTTGAATTAGGTACATGGTACTTCAAAATCATAATGTCTTCTGGTGGTCTTCTGTGTGAAAATTGTACTGAAATAAATGGTTTTCTTTGGTATATTGTGGATTTCATAGACACGTTAGTAAGATGAGATATTAAACTGCCATTGTCCTTTTGGCGGTCAACAACCGATAAAAGCGAAGCGCGGCAAAATAGCTTTCACTTTGACCACAAATACTCACTTACCTACTAGTAGCGACATCTACTACCAAGTAGCAGAACTGGCGGAATTACAGAAAATACATGTAATGCAATATTTCACACGCCACTTCGGACTCTAAGGTGGTCGATTCGTCTCGGGTGTTCGGCTAGTTTTAGTAGAACTTGCGAAAGGAAAAGGTGCCCTCTTGTAGAATGTGCCGCGCGGCCCTGGAGGGCCCCCGGACGTTTCGCTTGCTCTACCTCGCTAAGCATTGGACGACAACGGTGTCGGTGGTAAGATCAGAATATGTATGGATCCACGGTCCCACGTGAGATCTGCATATGTCTGTGAGCACGCAACAGAAGACTGTTCCGTGCGTGTGTGTCTATGATGAGAGAGGTCTTCAGCGACGGCTGAAGAGAGACGGAGATCACGAGACCGGTTTGGGTTGGTGTTTAGCGGGAAACGCGGTAAGCTACTCCCCCCCTATCGACAACCTTGGAGTCTTTTGTGTGGCAGAATTTAGTTTTTATGCTAGAACCAGAACCTAACTATGAATGAAAACAATGTACCTAATTTAATTACTAATTACTCGTCTTCGTCTATAGTCTATTCGTATATATTTATTGCACATATCAGAAAAAAACACAAACAATACAGAAAAGGCATGAACAAAGGCAAGCTTATCTCTAAAAAAAAATTATTATTACTTTACTGCATTCTTATCACGAATAGACTGTAGAATCTGTTTTGTGTAGTCAGGTAGGTATTCCCGGAATTCCGGACGTAGCTCGCGTAGTGAGTATTTTAGATTCGGCACTTCAGGTTTCGTAAAGCAACAAGCAGTTTATGTAGCTGTGTTACTATGATATAATACTTACCTGTAACGAATGATAGAGTGAACATACCACGAATCACGTATCCGTAATGTGCGTGCGTTTGTTAGGGAAGTTAAAGTTACAGTCCGCGCCAAGTATTTTCGCTCTTTCTCGCCTGAGATAGGGGGTGAGAGAAGGAGGTGACAGCTCGCTGAGAGAAAGAAACAAGGCGAGCACGGTACGCGCACGGCACGCATCATCAAAATCATCATCATCCTGATCCCACATACACCCACTGCGGGTATAGGCCTCTTCTTTACCACGCCATCTACCGGTCCGGCGATACTACTCGGATCAATGAAACTCTTTGTTTACTTCCTTCCTGCAAGAGCGATGACCGTTTTACGGCCGATCCCAATAACCTATCTCTGCAGATTACAGATTACGCGTTACATTTGACAGTTGCGCTATGGGATTTATGTCAAAATTAACACTAGCAATCTCAAATCTGCAGATTATGGATTGAAGAGACAGATGACGTCATCCGTCCTTCTGGCGGGAGCATACGATGCAATAATTCGCCGAAAGCGGTCGATTCGTCGGCGTGTCCGGTGTCGTCGCAAGTACTCAGCTAAGCGTCCCTCCTCGCAGGGGCCCCTACGGCGGACCAGCAGGCGACCTAGGTGTGGTGCTTTCCGGATCGGACCCCCTTATCGGCCGACCTTGGTGTCCTTTTACGAATTCAAACTCCATTTTCGTATGTAGTATTTTTTTCAATTTTTGTTTTTCTAGCAAATTAGGTACTTATGTGATAGTTTTTAGGGTACCGTACCCGAAGGGTGCCAAACGGGACCCTATTACTGAGACTTCGCTGTCCGTCTGTCCGTCCGTCCGTCCGTCCGTCCTGTCTGTCACCGGGTCCGTCTGCACGAACCGTAATAGCTAGAAAGCTGAAATTTTCACAGAATGTGTATATCTGTTGCCGCACCAACCACAAATACTGAAATACGAGAGATATTGCAAATTAAAGGGGGCCCCGATACAAGAGACGTGTTTAGATACACTTACGCATTTCAAAATGGAGATCTTGACTGAAACTGGTTATTTATTGTCATAGCAACCATGTCATAGACACACATACTACACTTAGTTATTGTTCTGAGTACTACACATTTAAATATGATAGCATATTTCGCGTCAACCTACATGGTTGTGGTTAGCCGGTATGATGTAGACTCTCAATCCGGAGGTCGTCGGTTCAAATCTCGTGAAGGCATAAACTTTTTAAATTTTCTTTTTGTTTATTTTTGAAGTAAAACTTCTTGGGGCACGGGGGTAAAATTTATTTAACCTCTCAACTGTGGGTTATTCATATATTTGCTTTTCAATTGCTACTAGCCGGGTGCTATCACGAGTGGCTAAGAAATGTAACGGAAATTGGAATCGGTGACGTCAGGGTCGGCTGAAGACTTTTAAAACCGCAACTATTTTCAATACGGTTTTTAACTAATCAGATAAGATAATATAATACATTCGTACAATAAAGAATGTTAATTAGTGAGAGAAAAACCTGATGAAACGTTAACAAATAAAAATTATTTTAAGCATTCTTCCACGAGTTCTTGATTTCCGGTATGGCCAAGATGGCGCTCACTCTCTTTCGCTAGATGGCGTTAGTAGCCTAATATCTAGCATGACTCAAACTACTTCGTTCAACCTCTTTGTTGGAACCGGAACTTATGTTTGACAGCTGTGCGATGCGATCCATACAGTTTGTAAGAAAAGAGTTTCATCAATGTCACACGGGTCGATATGGATTTCTAAAACAAGCAAAGCAATGCATACATTTGAGCGAGACGGCTTAAAGACGTGACGTCAGATGGTATATAATCTGAGCGAGATGCAAATAGTAGTGACACTATTGAATGAGTTAAGTATATCACCACGAGCGCGACAAATTGTAGATAAGGAATGGTGGGAAATAAATGACATGACGTATTAAAAGTAAGTACAAGTATAAAATAATTTCAAATAATCGGACGTCTGAAACTTAAAAGTAACTTGAAGCAGAGATTGGATCTCAAAATTGGAAATTTAAATCTCTTTTAGTATAGGTAGGTATAGGTGTATAGTATAGGTACCACTTAATGATCTAGCTACAGAAGTTTTACTTCTAACACGTTTACGGTGCTACACGCGTATTTTTTTATTTATTGTTTTGAGTGCTTTTGATTTGTTGTACGATAGTACGGTACCCTTCGTGTGCGATACCGACCCGCACTTAACCGATTTTATTGTTAGTTGGATTAGAGCATTCAGATTTGCTGATTTTAACGGAACAACGCACCTACACCAAGTCTGTGCCTACAGGTTGGCAAGAAAGTCTAGAAATTAAATGACGGCAACAATGGCTTTAATGTCATATTTGGATTGTCTATCAAAACACGCAATAGTGCTCTAATATGTCACTTATGTTGCCATTATTTATTTTCTAGACTTTCTTGCCAACCTGTAACTGCCTACACCAATATTTTAGCAATATGCTCATTAGATAGTGATTGTACGATAATTTCGCCAATGTTTAACAAGTCAGGATGGCCGAGCGGTCTAAGGCGCTGCGTTCAGGTCGCAGTCCACTTCTGTGGGCGTGGGTTCGAATCCCACTTCTGACAAATGTTTTTTGTTTTTTAGTTTTTGTATTTTCACTTTTCTAGAGTATGTATGTAGGTATAATCATTTGTTTACTTTTAGTGGCGGTGGCGGGCGACCTACGGGTCGATTCTCGCGCCTTCGATATACGGATATCGAGACCAATATTGACAGATTCCCATACGAAATCACTCGATAAAGGTGATAAACTGGAGCCGCCTGCTGTGTGCGCTTGGAGTGGTGTGTGTGTTTGTGGTTCGTAGTACTCACCTTACTTAGGGTTGCCAGATATAGCCTTATCAATTCCTGGACATTTTAGGGTTACCAAAGAAGTTGGTTAGATTTTAAGTTTCATTATATTAAAATTCATTTATTATAAACGTAGTGGTATTTTTAAAGAAAAATAAAATGCAAATCACCGTTTACACATAGGTATATTATATTAAAATCTTATGCTATACATGTATTTAGGTCATTACCTATGTGAATATTGCTCTCACTCTCTTATCAATACATCGTCGTGTACGCGGCGGCCACGCTTGCTCGCTTGAATTGGACTCGTTTTTGGGAATTCCGGGACATTAAAGTGTAATTACTGGACACGGGACCAGACGCAAAATTCCGGGGCTTTCCCGGATTTCCCGGCCATCTGGCAACCCTAACCTTACTACCTTTTTACACCCTAGGTCGCTACCGATATCATGTCGTGTGTAGCCCGCTATGTACCTATTAGTTTTAGTACATTATCGGACACTCCGTGTTTCGGATGGTAGGTACGCTGCCTGTCTGTAGGTCCCGGCTACCATCACAACTTGGTATTTTATAGAGTCTGGCCAGCGAGTCCTGTCATCTCAAAATCAAAAGCGCGGCAAAAAACAAACTAATTGTGGTGTGGCCACATTGACTATACACCAATTAACGGAGTTGATACTTTTGTTGGTTTTTTTATTTAAGTTTCGATAAGTACCTATTTTCTCTCATGACTTGGTTGATTGATGGAAAAAGAGAATATTATATTAGTAAAAACGTGCCTTCGTAAATTCGGGATGGGTTAAGTAGGTACCTATTAAATATATTTTTACCATGCCTATACAGTTTCCCACTGCTGGGCAAAAGCCTTCATTTCGAGTATAAACTAAACATAATAATATACTTAATCAATAAACTAATTATTATTCTGTTTTATAATCACAATCAGACTCAAATAATTCAAAACCCATATTTAAGCCACCTGGAAACATTTATGAGTAATTGCAATCAACCACAATTAAATAGATGTATAATCAAAAGAACAGAATAGTAGCTGAAATTAAAGAAAAATAATAAATGGTCTACTTGAATCAAAGTATCAAAATGTTGTAAGCCTAGTATAAACAAAGTAACAATAGGGGATTTTTTGACAGCTAAAAATAGTTCTGAAAGCTGCCGACAGATGGCTTTGTATAGACATGAATTCATATGACACAGTCTGTTGTCATCACAGAGTAAGTAATTTTTGACCGATCTTGAACGCAGCCCAACTAGGGACACGAAAAAAAGATCGATTCCTAGGTGGAATCGATTCTTCTCTTCCGATGCCAAGTACTTTTGGCATCGATACTTTTTTTTCGATTCTTTACCGATATGAGTACTTTATAGTTAGTATCGATTCTAGTCTATGACTAACAACATGACGGAACTAAAATCCAATCTAACCGCGCCCCACAACCTGCAAGAAAAATATTTAATTGATGTCAATAAATTGATAGGTGATAGATAAGTTCTTGGCTGTGAATTTAAAATTATGCCTATGAAAAAGTGTAATTATACACAGTGAATATTAAGACACTCGCCGAAACCTTTTTGGTGTGGACCGTCGACACTATCGAGTTGTGCACAATTTTCCAAATCGGGTGAAAAAAACTCGAAAACTCGAGTTCTTTCTTAGAAAACTAGAAAATTGAATAAACTTTTACCTAAAAGTTGACTCAATTTTCGAGTTTTTTTTAACCCGATTTGGAAAATTGTGGAACCACTCGAAAGTTTCGATGGTCTACAGTTACACCAACCAGGTTTCGGCTTCAGAGTGTCTTAAAATTCACGGTGTATATATTGTTAATGTTATTTAAAAAATAAATTTAATTGCATGATTGATTTATTTCTTGTCTTGTTTTATTTCAAAATATATAAAGTACTAGCTGACCCGGCAGACTTCGTACTGCCTCAATTTAATATGAACTTTATTTAATAGCAATAAAGTTCAAATTGACTCTAGAAAACGTTCGTATGGGAAATAGAAAAGGGCTGTTTTTAGGGTTTTCCCGGAAATTATTCGATTTTTTCTCGCCTTTTAAACCTTCCCTAGACCTCCACGAACATTTCAAGACTAAGGTAAGATAAATCCGTTCAGCCGTTCTTGAGTTTTAGTGAGACTAACGAACAGCAATTCATTTTTATATATATAGATATAGATGAAGATTTACGTAAAAGTTTTTCATTTTCCAGACCATTCAGATGTTTATTTTTTTCTACGTAAAAGTACTCGATACCTAGAAGTATCGATACTTTTGATACAGATACCGATACCGTATCGATACTTTTTTTTCGATACATCATATGAGTACAGTATCGATACTTTTGTTTCGATACCGTGTCCCTAAGCCCAACTATCTGCCGCATCAGAAAGGAGGATGCAAACTCTTTGATCTGCCGTGTGTGTCTAAAGAGCTTATTAAATTACGCTGTCGGCAGGGCACGATTTGTATAGATGTCTCACTCATATGGAACGACTAGAAAGAGACAGTGAGTCAGACAGGGCCCTGCCGACAGCGTGGTCTAATAGGCCCATACCATAAAGCTGCATTACACGCAGGGCCAACGCGCACGGCCAACGCGCTGGCCGAACGTGTAATAGGGCCTTTTTGCCTAGTTTGTGGGTTAGCCACGGGCGTTGGCCGGAAATCCATATCTTGTCGGTTTTTAGTGACCAATCAAAGGGAATTGGTGACGGTGGCAAACGGTGTTCAGACGTTCGCCCAACGCTTTACCTAAAAATTCGGATGAAATCGACCATTTGTTTTTCGTATTAGCCGTGTTTCTCTCGATTAATGTATTTGAAGAAACGAGGAAATATGTAGGGTCATCTTTATCAAATGAAACTTTTATTTGGCACGCAAAACACAAAAATCATCATTTGGCACAGAGTAAGTGACGTCCATGTTGACGTCTGTGGCATCGTCTGACGGCCAACGCAGCCAGCAGTATGTTCTTCAGTTCTTGTTATTATTTGGACTGGCAATTCATGTCTGGCCTACGACATCTAGTGACGAATTTGGAACTACTGAAGTTGTTTTTTTTAAAAATCCCCCAATCGTTTGACAAGTAAATAATGTTGCCAGCTTCAAAGCTTGAAAAACTACCAAATGACAGCACTCGCTGGCAGACTCTAGTAAGTATGTATTAGTCGTAAAAACCCTTCCACCAAACCTCACTGAGCCAGCGGGTGGAGTATGGGTTAATCTTACTCGGATCCGGGTAAAGGCCTATGACCCTCGGTGCAAACATTATGGCTACATTTACTTTACAAGAGACGTTAACGTTCCGATGTTGACGAATGTGTGAATCGGAACGTAATCAGTCACCTCCATCCAGTGATTCCAACTGCACCGTAGCTACGGTGAAAACACCGTAATTTGCATAGATCTACTACCTACCGTAGAAATATAATTACGGTAGCAAAAAACACTGTAATACGCGCACTGAAGGTTTTGAAGGTCCTATTTGTCCTATTTTTCAGTTTTAGGTTATGACAAAACGAGAAATAATAACCGGCCAAGTGCGAGTCGGACTCGCGCACGAATGGTTCCGTACCATTATCTATAAAAAACCGCATAAAAAAAAACACTTTAGTTGTATGGGAGCCCCCCTTAATATTAAATTTATTTTGTTTTTTAGTATTTGTTGTTAGAGCGGCAACAGAAATACATGATCTGTGAAAATTTCAAATGTCTAGCTGCCACGGTTCATGAGATACAGCCTGGTGAAAGACAGACAGACAGACGGACAGCGAAGTCTCAGTAATAGGGTCCAGTTTGGCACCCTTCGGGTACGGAACCCTAAAACGCGCCAACATGAACATAGGCTATGTTTCAAAATCTACTCTGAGCACGACTTTGTTATCTTATTACCGTTCAATCATTCGAATTTACTTTTTTAATATTCTGAACGCCGCCGTTTTATCGGAAACGGAAGTGAATGCACAGGAAGGAAATCCTTTAGTTCTCTATGTGAACTCCTGGCAAATTAATGTGATTGGTTAAAAATAATATTAGGCTTTTCAATACAACCAGTCACAACACGCCTTGTTGTTCAGCCCATTTTGCTCATAGAAAACATCGTCAATGTATAAAAATATTGAAACTCTGATTCTCTGATTCGGAATAAAATATGAGTTTTTTTTTTTACTTATCCCTAGTTAGCCAAAGCAACATTTTCATAGTCGCTTCAGTAGATCTGCCTAGGCCGTTCCCTTGTTATCGTGGTGGCTCTGTACTACTAAATAGTCAAGGTAATTTTACCGTATTTAAAATATCTAATACAACGTACGTAATTCAGTAGAATCTACCGTATTTTCAGAAGAATTCTACCATCCGCTAGATTACAGGGATGGCAACACTTGACTCCATCCACCTCCACCCACCAACCAGTACCAACCACCACAACCATTCTGTCAAAAAAAAGTTCTATCTATTTCAAACTTTCAAAGCCTGCCTGCCTGTGCCGCTGTGCCAGGTACTACTAATAATTTATCTGTGGCTGTGCCTGCCTGCCTGTGTCATTTTAATTTGTTATCTTTGTTTGTTATTTGCAGTATTTTGCAGCTAACAGCAGAAAATGACTATAATAACAGTGTCCAACGAAGAAGATGTGATAACCACTCTATCCAGTTACGTGGAAAAGATATCCAATGAAGCAATTAGCAGCCGGGGTAAATTTATTGTTGGATTATCCGGTAAGTTAGCCTTCGATAGAAGTATAGAGCTAATGATGTCAGCGAATATTGTTTGTAGATGTTAAAAATATCCTCGGCCTTCTACAAGACATAGACCACAATTGATGAAGGATTAGAGAACATCATGAGGTAGCGTTTCATTTGGACTATATAATTTAGAGGTTATAGGTAGGTACAAACTGTAAAACATTGAAACATATTTATTAGTAAAAATTAATTACAACTTTTCTTCGCAAGGCAAAACAAGCAAACTGGCCCTTTCTTATTAGTATCCAAAACTTTTATTTCTATTTAACTAGAATATTAAGAAAATAACAAGTCAATTTACATATCCTTGGTTGGTCATTCACTTTCCACGGTTATGAAACAGAGATGTATTTATCAAGCTGACCTCTAGAGGTCAATGATCAATGGAATATTATGTTTGTTGGTATCACAAATACTATTATTAATTCGCGTTTTAGTTATTATAAAATTATTTTATGTATTTCTTCTCCAAATTCCTATGATAATAATCCTTCTTGACAGTATTAAAGATAATCTTTATTTTTCCAGGTGGATCGCTAGTTAAATATTTGTGCTCAGGATTGCCTAACCTGCAGACTGACTGGAGCAAATGGGTGCTGGCGTTCTGTGACGAGCGAGTAGTGCCCGAAGACAGTGAGGACTCCACATTCGGAGCATACAAGCGGCAACTTCTGTCTAGAACTCAATTGAAAGAAGAACAGTTTGTTAGAATACTGCAGGGTGTTTCAGGTAAGAGAGGTGTTTTTAGGGTTCCGTTAGAGAAACAAGGAACCCTTATTAGTTTCGTCAAGTCTGTCTGTCCGTCCGTATTTCACAGCAATTTTATTCCAAAACTAGCTGACCCGGCAGACTTCGTACTGCCTCAATTTAATATGAACTTTATTGAATAGAAATAAAGTTCAAATTGACTCTAGAAAACGATTGACTCTAGAAAACGTTTGTATGGGAAATAGAAAAGGGCTGTTTTTAGGGTTTTCCCGGAAATTATTCGATTTTTTCTCGCCTTTTAAACCTTCCCTAGACCTCCACGAACATTTCAAGACTAAGATAAGATAAATCCGTTCAGCCGTTCTCGAGTTTTAGTGAGACTAACGAACAGCAATTCATTTTTATATATATAGCATTTCCGATAGAATTTTTCGTGTGACTTTTATTATCTTTTTGTCACTTTTAGCTGTAGCAGCTGCAAAGGATTACACAGAGAAGCTAAAAAGAGTGTTTGGCAGCGATGACTTCATATTCGACTTACTTCTACTCGGCATGGGACCCGACGGGCACACTTGCTCACTATTCCCGGGACATCCACTGCTGCAGGTTTGTTTGTTTGTCCTGAAAATTTATTTGCTAATAGTTCAGGTGTTTGAAAGAACAAAAAATCTTTTACCTGAATAAAGACATTTTGATTTTCCGAAAATATTCATTTGGAATTTATCCGCGTCATTTGACGCTTCTGGATGGATCCCCATGGAACACACTTACCTGTAAATACAAACATATGTATATGGGCCTGCATAACCAACAACTCAAAGATTGAGTAGACTGAGGTCATGCATGCTGTAACTGTAACTTGCTTGGAAGATGACATCGTCCCAAGCAGCAACCGGCCCAGTGGCTTCTGGATAAGAGTCCAAGACAGTGGGTATCAAGACGTCAATTAATGTCTATTGCAAGGGGATGAGAACTTAATTTCGCCTAATTTTAATGTAATTTTTTTTATAGGGCTTATTTTAAGTGAAGTTATGCCTCTGCCACTTTTATGTTCTGATGCAGACTGTATTCCGCCCAAACACGATTCTGCCTAAACCAGTTTCTGCCAAACAAAGATCCTGCCGAAACTCGCGTGGGTACCCGCACTGAGACCCAGTAAAGATATCAATTTGTTGCGATCTTGGATTTACTGTAAGGGCCTTTCTTATTTCTTTCTTCATAAGAAGCATCATCTGGCCTGATCCTGCCTTCCGATATTTTTCTCATGATTGATTCCGGTTTCCGACGCCGGACCGGAGCAGTGGAGAAAGGCCCTAACTCCGCCCAATCTGGGCCGCGATTCGCGTACAGAATCGCATGGCGATATCTATGGCGATGGCGCAAAATGCCGATTTGTTTGTAGCCGGCGCGGGTCGATAAACCAATACCGGTATTACACATTGGAGCTCACAATACGATAACCATAAACCATTATCTTATAATTTCTAGGAAGCGAGTGTCCGTGTAGCCGCTATAGTGGACTCGCCCAAGCCGCCACCCGAACGAATCACACTGACTTATCCAGTGATCAACCAAGCCAGGAACTGTATATTCGCTATCAGCGGGGCCGGCAAAGCCGACATGGTGAAGGTGAGACGACAAAGATATTATAAATAGTAATACTAAATGTAGCTTATCAGTGTTCCCTGTGTATCAGAGGCAGGGAGCACTTATCCAGTGGAGAGCGCATAGATACATTTTCCTTTGAAACACAACTCACCAATTTACGGGCGGCGGGCGGGGGACGAGGTGTGTGTCCCGTCATCGTCGCACATTTCATTACTAATCGCGGCGGGGTGTACGTGTATTGTTCGCAGCGCATCTTCGCGGACGGCGCGACGCTGCCGGCGGCGCGCGTGCGGCCGCGCGGCGCGCTGCTCTGGATAGTGGACGAGGCAGCCGCGGCGCACATCATGCCCGAACAGAACACCACGCAGTTGTAGACAACTATGTTATCCCTAAGCGTAAATGCTGTCCTAAGCTTGGTGGACGTGGAATTAATACTGTACAAAGTTCAGGTGTACGAAAACGAAACTTAGGGTGATGTGTGTTCTTCCTTTAGTGTGATAAAATCTTTACTTATTGTTCTGAGTTGATATTTCGTAATTTCTTTATTGTACGCACATGACAGTAAGATAGATATTTTTACACTATAACATTCCAATTTGTAAAGTTTCGGGACCATTTTAAATACTGTTATTATATTAAATACTGTTATTATTTTAACTATTTAATTTTATTCAGTTCTGATGTTGCAGAGCTGGAAAAACATGACTTCGGTAATTGTTCCTCGTTTGGCACAGATATGGCACACCACACCACTGGCGGGTCGGTTATCAGGGCAGGCGCCAACTTTATGAAGCATACAAAGCGGTCGGAGGTTAGAATGTTGGCTTGTGCTAGTGTGCCATGCACACACGAGGGCAGAACTGCAGCGAACAGTTGGGACAGAGCTATGCGTCAACCTACCTTTCTTTGTTTCGCTTAGAAAAGGAAGGTAGATTTCACGCATAGCTGTCCACGGAACAGAAAAACCTCAGTTAGTTTTTAGGGTTCCGTACCCGAAGGGTGCCAAACGGGACCCTATTACTGAGACTTCGCTGTCTGTCCGTTCGTCCGTCCGTCTGTCTGTCACCAGGCTGTATCTCATGAACCGTGGTAGCTAGACAGTTGAAATTTTCACAGATGATGTATTTCTGTTGCCGCTATAACAAATACTAAAAATCAAAAGAAATTTAATATTAAGGGGGGCTCCCATACAACAACGTCATTTTTTTGCTCGATATTGATAATGGTAGCAGGTAGACGCTTCAAATGTTCACAATATATTGAGTATATTATTTACCTAAAAAATAAATAATTAAATTAATATTTATGGGGAGCACCCATACATTTTTTTTTTGCGGTTTTTTATAGATAATGGTACGGAACCTTTCGTGTGCGAGTCAGACTCGCACTTGGCCGGTTATTAGTTAGCTAGTTTTTAGGGTTCCGTACCCGAAGGGTGCCAAACGGGACCCTATTACTGAGACTTCGCTGTCCGTCTGTCCGTCCGTCCGTCCGTCTGTCACCAGGCTGTATCTCATGAACCGTGGTAGTTAGACAGTTGAAATTTTCACAGATGATGTATTTCTGTTGCCGCTATAACAAATACTAAAAATTAAAAGAAATTTAATATTAAGGGGGGCTCCCATACAACAAACGTGATTTTTTTGTTTTTGCTCGATATTGATAATGGTAGCAGGTAGACGCTTAAAATGTTCACAATATATTGAGTATATTATTTACTTAAAAAAAAAAAAAAAAAAATATTTAGGGGGGCTGCCATACATTTTTTTTGCGGTTTTTTATAGATAATGGCACGGAACCCTTCGTGCGCGAGTCCGACTCGCACTTGGCCGGTTATTTCTATTCCGTGGCTCTGTCCCTACATAACAAATAAAACGTGTTGGCATGTTCCATATGTGTATTTTCCCTCACTTTCAAATGCCTGACGAGATCGATCACAATTCCATTCATCACTCACATTTAAAAAAGATCTCGCTATGTTACGAGCTATTACAATTTTTATTTTTTTAATACAATAATAATATGTAATTACAAAAAGTCTGACAACTAAATACAAGAGTGGACGCGCATAGCCGCCCGACACTTACATACATATACATATAATATAAAGAGATATCAACTAGATTTAATTTTAAATTGTAACCTAATACGGACTTCACAGAACTGAGGAAGGCGCGCCCAAGTCGCGACCAATAAACTAAACAAAAAAAATATGGAACTAAAACAAACAGAATATTGCGATAACTATGCTAATCTCTCGATTACACTATGATTTGTTAATACCCAAACAGTCGCCGACCTGAGCCGCCTAGGCCCTAAGGGAAAACTCCCGCCTTTAATTAAATTATCCTGACAGTTTCGCTGAAGCGTTTCAATTTACACAAATTAACATAAAGCTACTGAGCCTACTTGTATACAATACAGTCCCGGCCTCGGCCTAGTGAAGTGTGTGGCTAATTTCACTCCACTGAGCACGTGTCGCCGTAGTGTTGAGGAGAGATGCTAGGTAACCCGGCCGAGTGGCGAGGTCGCTGACTCGCGCGCGCGGCCGGGTTGGCCGACAATTGACTGCTGTTGAGGGGTGGCCGAGCCACGTCTTCTATGTACATGTGTCGTTAGGACAGGTAAGTTGAGCGCCTGCAAAGCGAGAACATACAAACATTAGTACGTTTCAATTGAATTGAAACCATGATGGCGAGACCCGGGTGGGGCCACCATGGTTTCCTAATGAAATACGGCCCATACACCCGCCTTATAGTGACTACTATATTGGGATGTTTGCTGCAGAGTGTTGAATTTGCGTCGAGGTCGAGATGTTTTTTTTTTAACTCAAAGCTAACGCCTAGGTAGCCTATCCTGATAGTCTAATAGCACTGGGTATGGGTATGTCGGTAAGGTCGCCTTTCGCCGAGGTGCAAGTAATCGCTCCGGCCCGCGAAAGCTGAATGTCGAATATGTCATCTTTCTATAACACCCGAAACTCATATTGTTTTAGTCCCAAAATAACGGAAATCCATAAGGACACTTTCCACTAATTCAGCTCTCACGGGCCGGAGAGCAAAGTGCATAATATAAGCCACGAAGGAGGTAGTGTCACCTGCGTGTTTGTTAGTTGGGCGGCCAGTAGCTCTGGCTGTAGGCGGGCTTGTTGGGCGGCTTGCTGGCCGCGCGCCCGCCCTGCCCCGCGCCGCCCGCGCCGCCGCCGCCGCTCTCCTGGAGCACCAATACAATAGTGACATACACGCACACTACTAAAAGAGGGAGGTTCATAGCGCATCGAATAAGCAAGCTAAGTTTACTGTTAGGGAAATCACAGAGATGGATGAAATCATCCGGACTCGCTTGCTTATTCGGTTGGGGGTCAGATATACAGCTTTCCAACTATCTTTTGGCGCGCGGCGACAGGTGGAACTAACGCTTATTGACAGGTTCCTTGCATTAAGTTGTGTAGAACTGGCGCCATTCCTGTAAACGTCACTAGCGCGCCAAAAGATCGTTGGAAGACTACACCTTAGCTCGGTCTAATTTACATCAAGTCAAGAGTACATACAGACAGTCATACTCATATATTTATTGCGTTATGTGGTACACTTTCAGTCAAGTCAGGGGTACATACAGTCAAGTCAGGGGTACATACAGACAGTCAAGTCAGGGGTACATACAGACAGTCTTCCAACTTTTGGGTGATGAGATGAGTGACGTTTTAATGCAACGAACCTGTTAACACAGATGTTAGTTTCTTTTGTCACCGCCAAAAGATCGTTCGAACGGGTGGTTTCCGGATTATATTTTCGATTTATGGATGATACGGAAACTGCTAAGCCGGCATTATGTGGTGCGTGATTTAGCCCGCATTATGTGACATGCCATAGAGTTTCTCTGCTACCAAAGCCTTAGCTTAGCATACTGGCGCTCATATGTATATAAAACTGACATTGTTATCCAGATTCATACATTCTCCTAGTTGGCCCCAGTGTTCTGAGATAGGAAGCAGATACGGTGAATGAGCTGTCCGATGGTGGATTGGATACCCGGTTCGATAGATTTAAGATGAAACAATGATAGTTTATTCAGATTGCAATATGTATTTATATATGACAGGAAAACCAATAAACCCATAAGATAGCATTCAATAATAAATATTTACAATAATAAAAGCAATAAGGACGCCATAATCATATAATAACTAAACATAATCATATGATAACTAAACTAATATTTCAATGCTGTGAGAAAATATGCGATTAATGTGTCTCTGAAACCCCACACAGAAAAACGCAAAATGAAGCTTTCGCAAACAATTGATTATCAGTAATGTTTTTTTAGGTGGGTTATAAATATTAATAGTTACTTATCAACATAATAATATTTAGGCGGGTTATAGATGAAGCATGCAAGCCATGAACACAGAATAAATTATATTCGTAACAATGTAACTCACCCGCCTAATTTGACTACTGTTCACTTCGGGCATCCATCTACAAACGAAAGCAAACTCTAACAATAAATAAGCAATAGAGTAAATAATACATGGTAATAATACATGTACGATGTCCATATCGCATGCATTTGTACTGTACATATACCAATAAATCTTTGTGAAGCACGGACGAGACGAACGAGTACTGTATAAGTATGTTTATATACGAAACACTTCCGATGTACGAACCTTGCGACCTAGTTTGGGACCAATCAGGGGCCCTATTAAGGTACAGAATGACTGCGCAGTGACATATTGGGCGCGACGAAAACGCTGAACTTTAGATATCAATTTATCGTACGTTTGGAGTATCTATTTTAGGGCAATTAATGGTAGAAATTGATTGATTACGAATTATCATAATTTGTACCATTAATTGACAAAAAAAATAATCCAAAATCCAAAAGCCAGATAATGAATACCTACTTAAAGTTAGGCGTCGCCGTCGCACCAAAGTCACTGCGCGGTCATTCTATACCTGAATAGGGCCCCAGATTGCAGATTCTGTTTCTAGCTGGATATGTTACCCTATCGCATTATACAAGGTGTAAATGAATTAACGCAAAATGAGAAACTACTTTGTTAGGGACATCATTCTGAGCAACTTTCATTATCAAACCGATTTGATCAGAGCAACTTTATTTTTCACTTCCCAGTATATTTTGGCCTGAGCGAGTCTGCTGATTTTTACGGAGAAGTGAAAAATAAAGTTGCTCTGATAAAATCGGTTTCATAATGAAAGTTGCTCAGCATGACGTTCCTAACAAAGCAGTTTCTCATTTTGCCTCAATTAATTTACACCTTGTATAAAAATGATTTCTTATAGGTGCTCCTAAACGGGCCAGGTTTTGCTGCAACATAATACCGGCAATTATTGGTGTCCATACAACCTAGTTTCCGGCTATCCATCCTCCTCAATCGGCCGCACCATCTCAACCGTGTCTGCGCGTCGCCCCCCTGTCTATGTCCCCGCTCGGCCCCGCGTACCTGGTGCTGCTGCAGCTGGTGGTGGTGGTGGTGGTGCGGCGGCGCGGGGATGTACAGGTGGTGGGAGCCGGCACCGAAGGGCGGGGGGGTGCCGCCGTGGAACTGCGCCTTGTCGTAGCTCTGCAACCGGAGAGGGTGGATAAGAATCCCCAAGTCTTGGGACGGTTATGGGCTCTACTCACGATGCAACCCGGCTTGCAATCTGTCGCTGCAACTCACAAGGCAGGTTGCCTTGCAACCGCTAGGGAAGGACAGAACAGGAAGATAGACAGAGAGATAAATACAAGTTGCAGCAACAAATCGCGAGACAGATTGCATCGTGAGAACAGACAGATTAGAATCAGTAACGAGACGGTGCTGCAGAGAATGCACACGAGTTTGGATCGCCTGAAGACTACAAAGATCAGGAAATTACAGTACATGGGACACATAACGCGTGGTAGCAAATAACACCTTCTTGCAAGGAAAAATACCCGGCCGCCGACGACCGGACCAAGAACCCACTGGCTGACCTCACCGATTCAATTTGAACATTGAAGACATTTTTCGAGCCGCAACGTCGCGGTCACAAATAGCCATAATGATTGCCGACCTCCGATAGGAGATGGTACTGTAATCGAAGAAGGCCCCACCATGTTTCTTGGCATCTAATGCCTGAGCGAGCTCTCACCTCTCCCTTATGGGCGCTACTCATTTGTTTATTTGTTTATTTGGGAACTGAGCCCACAGCACAATATAAAAAATGTACAGCACAATAAATAACTTATACCTAGGCCAATTAGGGGCTCTTATTATGCTACTATTACATTTTGCAAATACAGTTTAATTACACTATTGCAATGATGATGATGATCATGATGCAATCTGTCTCGCGATTTGTTGCTGCAACTTGTATATCTCTCTCTGTCTATCTTCCTATCCTGTCCTTCTCTAGCGGTTGCAAGGCAACCTGCCTTGAGAGTTGCAGCGACAGATTGCAAGCCAGGTTGCATCGTGAGTAGAGTCCATTACCCTTTTACTGCGACTCTCTCTAGTTCCCGCGGCACTGACAGCACGTTTACAGCGACTCTAGTTCCCGCGGCACTGACAGCACGTTTACTGCGACTCTCTCTCTAGTTCCCGCGGCACTGACAGCACGTTTACTGCGACTCTCTCTCTAGTTCCCGCGGCACTGACAGCACGTTTACTGCGACTCTCTCTCTAGTTCCCGCGGCACTGACAGCACGTTTACTGCGACTCTCTCTAGTTCCCGCGGCACTGACAGCACGTTTACTGCGACTCTCTCTCTAGTTCCCGCGGCACTGACAGCACGTTTACTGCGACTCTCTCTCTAGTTCCCGCGGCACTGACAGCACGTTTACTGCGACTCTCTCTCTAGTTCCCGCGGCACTGACAGCACGTTTACAGCGACTCTCTAGTTCCCGCGGCACTGACAGCACGTTTACTGCGACTCTCTCTCTTGTAAGGACTTGACACTTCTCAATCAAACAACGCTTAGTTTTAGACTGATCTATATTTGTAGTCATACGTAATATCATAGGTATCCATAATAGGGATGAGGGCGTCACCACACTACACCCACCACCCATCCAATTGAGAAAAAAAAATAAGATTACATTATTTTTTGTTTCATTATAGTGATTATACAGTTTAATATATATATTGATTATACGTAGTTACTTATATACTAAGTTTACTGATTACATTCTATTTAACGAACATCTTAGTTCTGTTCTTATGTACAATGTCTACCTTTCCATCTTTAATTATCTTAACATTTGGTGACAAATCTTCCAACACTACATATGGACCATTATACACATTTTGAAATTTGTTTGTTGTTTCATTTTTTAACAGAATATAGTCATTAGGTTTATATGTTACACTTCTACAAGTTTGATTAGCTTTATCTGTTCTTACAATTTTTGATTGGATCAAATTTTTCCTAGCTTGTTCCTGTGTTTTCTGTATTCTATACTTGATTACGGATGGATAATTTTCACAATTATACAACGGTTCTACCGGTTTTACTAAATTACTTGGAACATTACATACTTTTCCAAAAACAAGTTCATGGGGTGTAAATTTAGTTGACGAATGTACACTTGTATTATAGCTAAAACACCAATAAGGCACCCATGTGCTCCAGTCCTTAAGTTCATTATTAGTCTGTATTCTTAGAAAACTGTTCAAATTTTTATGCGAATTTTCCAATGAACCTATTGTTTCATGATGGTATGCTGTCGATGTCAATTGTGATATCTTCAATAAAGTACATACCTCGTTCAAAACTGAATTCAAAAACTCAGTGCCACGGTCCGTTGCAATCTCCTTGGGGATACCGTACCTAAGAACAAAACCTTCAATAAAACGCTCTTGCTACCGTAATAGCATCCTTACTCTCTAATGAATATGCTTCTACGAACTTCGTTAGCTCGCATTGTATGGTTAAAATATATGTCTTATTAAAATAATCCTTAACTAGAGGCCCCACTATATCTAAATATATTTTGTCAAATGCCGAAATTGCCGTAGTTGTAACAACCATGGGCTCTTTGACTGGTATTGAGTGTTTCTGTGTTTGACACTTACTACACTTTGAAACATAATCATTGACGTCTTGCGCAAGTTTTGTCCATGTATAATACTTACGTATATTATTTATCATTCTCCGTCTACCTGCATGCCCTGCTGTAGGTAGTATATGAAAATCATTTAACACTACTAACTTATCATCTTTGTCGGTAATTCTTTGTTTTTCTTTTATTACGAAAATTCGTGGTCCGGACCATTTACTTGTTTTCTTACTTTTAGTTTTACTATTATCATTGGCTAGCCATTTTATATATTTTTCATTACTTTTATCTCTCATTACATAAATCTCTTCTACATTGATTCTCTTACAAAACTGCTCAAATTCTCTCACGTATACGTCTCGCGTAATACATGATCGAGAGAGTGGGCAGGTATAAATCGTGTATTTTTGTGAGTCGTACAAAAATAAATCATTACTTGCATCATCTTTCATTCTTTCCATTTCTTTACTTGTTGTAAATATCAACTCGACAGCATTTTTCGGTTTGCTAAGCATTTCGACAATGTTCGGCTGTACACACCGTTCATTCTTCAAAGTGTTAGTATCCGCTAAATCCTGCTTGTTGTCCTTATCTTCTTGGTCTCTTTTCTGTCGTCTCGTCATAACATTCACAACATCAGCACTCATTCCTTTCAAGTCATCTGATGTTAATATTACTCTTGACAATGCATCTGCTGCCACATTTTCTTTGCCTTTAATATACTCTATGTCAAAATCGTACTCTTCTAATTTTAATCTAAATTTCGTAAGTCTACTACTTGGATTGTTCATGGTAAATAAATATATGAGCGGTCGGTGATCTGTAAAGATCCTGAACTTTTTGCCTAACAAATAATGCCTGAAATAGTTTACTGACCAAACTATTGCCAAAAGTTCCTTCTCAATGGTTGGATAATTTAGTTCTGCCTTATTAAGACTTCGACTGGCGTAAGCAATTGGTAATTTATTTTTGTTACTTAACACTGACCCTATAGCTATTCCTGATGCATCTGTGTGTAACTGAAATTCATTTTCTGCTGAAAAATCTGGAAATTGTAAAATAGGTTCTGTTGACAATGACTCTCTTAATTTTTCGAAAGATTTTTGGCAACTTCCATCCAAAACAAAAGTTGCATATTTTTTACATAATTTGTTTAGTGGTACTACTATTTCGCCAAACTTTGGAATAAATCGCCTATAATAATTACCAAAAGCTACGAATCGTTTCAGCTCATCTGCTGTTTTGGGTACTGGGTAATCTGTCAACGCTTTTACTTTTCCTGGATCAGGTTTCACTCCTTCTGATGTCACTACATGTCCTAAATACATAATTTCCTTCTTTAAAAATTCGCATTTTCTTGGATTTAGTCTTAAGTTTACTTCTCTCAATCTGTGAAATACATTAATAAGATTTTTGTTGTGCATGGCTAAGTTCCTTCCAAATACAATTAAATCGTCTAAATATACTAAGCATTTGTCATAATTCAATCCTGATAAAGCTACTGTCATAACTCGAGAAAATGCACTGGGACTTATTTTTAAACCCATAGGCATACGTTTCATTTGATATTGCTTGTCATAAGTGAATGCCGTACATTTCCTGCTCTTCTCTTCTAATTTTACTTGATAGTAACCTGAAAATAAATCTAAATGTGTGAAATAGATCGAACCTGACAGTGCATCTAAAATGTCTAGAATGTTTGGTAAAGGGAATCTATCATCAACAATTTTTTCATTTAATTCTCGATAGTCTATTACGAGTCTAAACTTTTTCTCTCCTGAAATTACCTTTTTAGGAACTAATAAGATAGGGCTCGACCACGGGCTCTTGGTTTCCTCTATGACGTCATCCTCTAACATCTTATCTAGTTGCTTCCTAATTTCACCTGATTGGAATTTCGGTAACCGATATTGTTTGGTGTATACCGGGTCTGTATTTGGTTTTAACTGTATTTTTTGTTCAAAAATATTCGTGGTAGTCAATTTGTCTCCCTCTAAATGAAAAATATCAGAATATTTAGCACATATTTGTTCTATCTGCAATCGTTCCTCTTCGTTCAAATCATTTAATTTCAACTCAGTAAATACTCTTTTCACACGTTCCGAATTTTTAACTGTCTTTTCAAAGTTCATCACATCATAATCTGCCAATGAACCTACCTTTGGTTTGAAATAACTTAATTTAATGTCGGATTCCCTAGTATTTAATATTTTAATTGGTATTTTACCATTCACCGGATTCACTACTAGCCCTGCCATAAACACTCCTTCACTTAGTTGACACGGATAAACTACACATTCCTCATTCATGGTAGTTGTCACGAAGTGTATTGACTCCGATCGAGATGGTACTATTACGTAACTATTGTGGCCAATGTTACCCATACGTAACGGAATATAAACCCGTTCATTACAAATTTTTAATGAAAATTTATTTAATTCATAGTCTATGATGCCTTTGTATTTACCTATAAAATCCTGTCCTAAAATTCCATCACTTTTACAGCACAAGTTCTTAAACACATGGAACTTGTGTATAAACTCTTTACCATTTGAGACAAGCGTTAGATAAACAAAGCCTTCCGAATAAAGTTCTCCGCACACTCCATTTATTCTTACCTTACAAATATGGAGTGGAACGTCAAGATGTCTCAATTTCTCATACTTGATGGCGCTCAGCGACGCTCCTGTATCTACAAGCCAATTATATCGCTGATTATGGGTATCTAACTCGACATTATTATAATTATTATACGCACATATACTTTCATGAGCCTCGAAAAAACGTTGAGTTATTCATGTGTTCATTTTGTACCGATTGTTCTGGCGCGTGTCCTCCCGACGTGCCTTGGTACTGGTATTCGGCATGATTTACCTGATGACCCCGATTTGAATAATTAGGGTAGTACCTACCTCTTCCGCTTCTGTTAAAATACCTGGGATTATGACCCTGGCTGCGTCCTCGATTAGTAGTAGGGTGTCCACGCGACTGCTGATCCGCTGGACCCCTACGATTACTGTAGTAACCGTCTCTTCCGCGGGAATACCCCCTTCTCTGTCCACGCTGAAAATGCTGGTAAACCTGTCTTTTACCATGCTCATACTGCATAACGTGACCAACGGTCGATCCCGAGGACATCTCCTCGTCCTTGGCTGCACGAATTGCATCCTTTAACGTTGTATAATTCCTAGCTGAAATTATAGTACTGAGGTGACCATTTCGCAATCCGTCTGAAAATCTCTTTATGGCTTGCTTTTCATTAATTGGCTTCAGAATTTCATACTTTGCCGTATCTCCTTCGGCTTGCGAAACAGTCAGGTCAACGAACAGATTTTCAATCTCCTTACCATAGTCTTCAATATTTTTCTGGTTCTGGGTCGCACGGGATAATCTCTGCTGTAGAGCTGTAGATGATTTTTGTACGAGTAAATGTTTTTTCATGTCCAAAATTAATCCTGAAACAGAGTCATAGTTACTCGACAGCCTAAGTTTCGCGCTTTCCGAAAGCCGCGTTTTAAGGACGAAATTTATCAACGTCAGCTTACCATCATTTTGTAACATTGAAGAATACATATCAATTGCCGATATTAACTGTTTAACTGACTTTTCGCTGTTGTCAATGATTGGCAACAAAGCTACAGCGGTTTTTAAATCGAATTTCTCAGCCATTTTTGTATCTTCGCTTAAAATCTTTGAACAAAATTCCTGAATTTGTGTATATGTTGTATTAATTCTTATACATATTTCCTTTATTTGTATTAAATCGGAACCCTTAATTTCCTCACTGTCTATTTGTTCGTCTATTGTATTCGAACATTTTATATATTCTGCATAATGCTGTGAAGCTTCATTAAAACCTTTATCCAGAGCTTCTGGAGTTCTTTTACTCTTATTTAGTTTTACTAGCCTTTCTCTTAATGATTTTAATTTATCTAAAATATCACTAAGCTTATCTGTCATTCTATCACGTCACAAAAATAATAAATGTATTTACTTCACAAGTAAATTAGAATTTCACTTTATATACCTTATCTAAAAATAGTATACCCTAAAGTACCTCAAGTCCATGCTAACACTCATCTCTCCTTATTGGTAACGGAATGTCTCAAGCTTCCATATTCGTCGACGCGTATCGTGTTCGCACAGTCTCGATGCACCAAATAACGATTTTATTTTGCTCACTGTTTTAACTCACATACGCAGTTCACTTATTTATCACGAAATACGCACTGCCTATTTAACGCACTTCTTATCTTCCGTTCTGCATTAGACCTGCTCTGAACCATTTTCCCTTCGATCCTTATGGTAGACCGAACGCCGTAGGTAGCCGCTGTTAAGTTCTCTTCTAATCATCTGTTTGTGGCAACCCTTGTACAGTTTAAGTACAAAAAAACATCCGGCCAGCAGCAACACAAACACCATAGCACCAAGAATCATGTTTGTGGTGCTCAGATGCATTTTTATTTCTTCTATGGATGCGTTGTTCGATCCTCCAGCTGCATTCTGGGCGATTATAATTTCTTCTTTTGACTGTGTTTTTCCCATGATGATGTTTTTGTGTTTATTTATTGATCACGGTGTATTTGAATGAACTCTCGCACTACCGAATAGAAGCCTGATACGAAGATCCCGGTGCAAACGATAACTATAAAGGCCAAACCTAGCACACAGGCCCAGTCCTTCATTTTTAATGTCTATTATACTTTAAAGTTTTACATTTCACTATTTTATAGTTTTAACGCCAACACTTGCAACTGCGACGCAATGCAAAAGTGCGGCGCCTGGCGAGGTCGCCATGTAAGGACT